>OY757316.1:80126053-80439053 GCA_963583905.1 Stenurella melanura | reverse complement strand
CCAAAAACAGTATAAAAATAAATTAAAACATTTTTCTACCTATAAATACCTAAGTAACACAAATAAACTTAGCAAAAAAATCCAGCTGATAACGACAATATAAAATTCAGAGTTAAATAGTGTATGATTTCGGTTTCATATTAACGGGAAACTCATATCCTCCTCGTCGTAACTTATTTGATTTAGGCAGTTTTTTCATAATTTGGTTCAAATTAATTATGCACGTATCCTCCACATGAGGAAAAAGAAAGCAATTTCTTCTTTTTTTGTTAGGGCGAAGAAATGTAACTTCAATATCTTCACCAAGTTCTTTAATGTATCCTATGTAATATTTGTTGCATTTTTTTGTCACAAATTCAACCTCAATAAAATCTTCAATAGAGAAGTTTTCCATGGTAATTTCTTCAACATGATTTACTTACGTCTTCTGATTCAGGTTCAAACGCTAAAGTTATCTCAGACTCAACAGCAAAAGTGTCAACTAAAGCCTCTATTTGTTCAGTGTTGCGTGTTGACGGTCCAGCTTGTGCCGGTGTTGGAAAATCCTGTTTCGAAATGCTCTTACCCAGTTCAACAGACACTTCCTTTTTTTTGGTTATTGTTGGTTTACAAGCATTTCTGCTTTCATTCAGTAAGTCTACAACAACCGCTGTCCGTGCATTAGGGTCATCCTGCTCAAGATTTCTTTTTTGTGGCAAACGTTTCAATACTTGAATTCTATCAAGTGGGATAATTCCAGTTCCAGAAAATCATCTTACTATTTTGGCTCAAATTTTCTAATTTTTTTATAGCTGTATTTAATAAGGTTGGAAAATACTGCTTCGGTAAAGAACCCTTGTATTTTTTCTTCCAATCCTGCAGGACTTATCACCAACACTTTTTCAATGAGCCAAACACAGCCACATCAAGTGGCTGCGTCAAATGTGTCGAATTTGGAGGGAGAAAGCAAAACTTTATATCGTTTTCTTCACATAGTTCGATAATTCTGTATGACAGATGACTACCTACATAAATTATCTCCAATAATTATCCTTGGCGCCGGTAGTCTCAAGAAAGGGAGAGCAATAGAAATAAACCACTCTTCAAATAGTGGCTGATCGAAGCAACCACTTGAATTTCTTCCATAACGAGCACCTTTTGGTCCATTTATCAACCAAGTATCATATAGATGCTCTCTTTTATAAACGATAAATGGGGGCAACAGAGTACCCACACCACTTGCTGCAAACATCACTGATGTTGATGTTTTTGTTGAGTCGATTATACGTTCCAGATGTCGTGTTTTCCTCCTTACCATGACCTTTTTGCGACCAGGATCGTCTACAAAGCATTTTTCATCATAATTGATGATTGATTCAGGCTTAACATTTTGTAACACTTCTGTGAAATTACCAAAATAAGTATTTATTGTTTCTGGGGATATTGCTGCACGAGACCGTTTAATATTTTCACAAAGCCTCTAAGTAAGAACTCCTCTATGTCTCGAATAAAACAGATTCGCCCAATCAACACCGGGAAAATTGTCTTTAAATTTGGTCACCTTTATGCCTTTTCTATCAAGGTATCCCTTAACTATATATCGAATATCTATTTTTTCTAATGGATATCCCCACTCTCCAACCAATGTAATTAATTCAACTAGTCTATTTTCCTCACATTCTGATAAAATCCGAGAATGCCGTTGGAGTATTGACCTTGGTATATTGAATATCTCCTGTGGTTCCCGAAGGGTTATTTGTATAGTTTTGTACCGTTGTCCCAATTCACCCCTGTAAATGCACCAAAAGGTTTAAAAAATCATGTAAAGAAAACTACATGAAATAAACAAATCAAACTATACTCAACATCAAGGCAATACTAATAGGTATACTATTTTAATTTACCAATACTGAAATCTTATTATAAATACCTTTTTCCAAAAAAGTTTTCTAGCACACAATAAATCGCGAATTATCTGCACACTATGTCAAAACCTACATCCAGGTTTCACAGGCTGCACTCTTCCTAATTCGATTGTTAATTCTATTTTCGTTGAGGAATTAACAGTTTGTGAGTTATCCCTGGCAGCTATGTCACAATTGAAAAACAAATCTGCGTGTAGTGATCTGGATGATATGCCAATTTATGCCCTCGAGTTCATCTGGGATTATATCAAATTTCCCTTGTGCTTTATTTATAACATTTCATTGAAAACAGGAATTTTTCCAAACAACTTAAAAATGGGCGAAATCATATCAGTTTATAAAAAAGGAGACCCCGAATTACTAGAAAACTATAGATCAATAACTGGCTTTATGACGTTTTCAAAAATTCTTGAAAAAATTAATGCCAACCGACTTGAATTTTTTTTTAACTAAAAATAAAATATTATCAATAAACCAACATGGTTTTAGTAGAAATCATTCAACAAACACAGCAGCCTTCCAACTTGTTGAATTTGTCTATAAGTCATTAGACAAACTTAATTACACTTTAGCCCTGTTCTTTGATCTCACACGTGCTTTTAATGAAAGTAATTTCTAAATATTGTCTGTAATTGTTTATTTGTGGCATATTCAGATTTTCTTACTTTTACTTCCACATCCACGTAGTGGATTGGAAGTATAGTAATCGCAAAAAAATTTTCAAAAATTTTTATTCGTGAAATAGGTTTAGAATGTCATGAAACGTCGAGATTTTAAATTTGAGCGAAAAAAAAATTTCTGTCTGTCTGTCGGTCTGTCTGTAACTTTTTTTGTCCGCACGTTTTCTCCGGAACGGTTTAAGATATTGACTTGAAATTTTGTACACGTATATACTATAACGAGATCTGGAACTGGATTGTTTTTTGAGGATATCCGGTGAAGGGTTGGGGGTTAAATAGGGGTAAATATGGGAAAATAAGTAAAGCAAGTTTGTAAGAGTACAGAAACTTGAAATTCGGTGTATGTACTAGAAGTAAAGGCCTCAGATTTTTGTATAATATTTTTCAACCCCCCACCACCCCTACCCTATTAATGGGGTTGATAAAACAAAGTTGAGATATTCATTTGAAATTTCATACACGTATGTATTATAACGACGTCTGGAATTAGATTATATTTTGAGATGATTCCGTTAAAGTGTTGGGGGTTAATTTGGGGTAAATAGGGGAATATAAGTAAAACAAGTTGGTAAGAGTACAGAAACTTGAAATTCGATGTATGTACTAGAAGCCAAAGCGTCCGATTTTTTAATAATATTTTTCAACCCCCACCACCCCAATATGAAAGGGTTGATAAAATAAAATTGAGATATTCATTTGAAATTTGGTACACGTATGTATTATAACGACATTTGGAACTAGATTATAATTTGAGATGATTCCGTTGAAGGGTTGGGGGTTAAATAGGGGTAAATAGGGGACAATAAGTAAAGCAAGCTGGTAAGACTACAGAAACTTGAAATTCGGTATATGTACTAGAAGCTAAGGCCTCAGATTTTTTAATATTATATTTCAGCCCCCCACCACCCCTACTCCATTATTCAGGGGGTTGGTAAAATAAAATTGAAATATTCACATGAAATTTAGTACGCATATGTATTATAACGACATCTAGAACTAGATTATATTTTGAGATGATTCCGTTGAAGGGTTGGGGGTTAAATAGGGGTAAATAGGGGAAAATAAGTAAAGCAAGCTGGTAAGGGTACTGCAACTTGAAATTAGGTGTATGTCCTAGAAACCAAGGCCTCAAATTTTTTGATAATATTTTTCAACCCTTCCACTACCCTTACTACATTATTAAAGGGGTTGATAAAATAAATTGAGATATTCACTTGTAATTTGGTAGACGTATGTATTATAACGACATCTGGAACTAGATTATATTTTGGGATGATTCCGTAGAAGGGTTGGGGTTAATAGCTGGCAAGAGTACAGAAATTTGTTTGGGATTCGGTGTATGTACTAGAAACCAAGGCCTCAGATTTCTTTCTAATATTTTTCAAACTCCACCACCTTCCCTTCATTATTAATGGGATTGATAACATTAAATTGAGATATTCACTTGAAAGTTAGTACACGTATGTATTGTAGTAACATCCGATTGAGATGACTCCATTGTAGGGGTGGGAGGTGGTAGATTGTCAATAGTGGAAAATAGGTAGGGTAAACTAGAAACTTCATTTTTAACGTATATGGTAGAAACCAACTCCTCAAACTTTTCTATAACATCTGCCCCAAATATTATTCAAATTCTATGACCAATCATTTCCACATACTAGAGTGCAAATATAGTCAAGATGTTTCCTTTAAAGTGACTTGGATGAAGAATCTGGATGTGGAAGTAGTGATTCCTTAGGCAGCGGTTTTTATTGGGTATTTTGCCACTGAAAAATATTTAAAAATTTTAATGAAAAAACCTCTGCGCCAAACGGATCAGACAGAGGTTGGTTCTTGATACTTGACTGTTTCAAAAAGTCTCACACCTAAAAATATATAAACTAGAACAATGTTATAAACTAAAAACTCAAAATCAAAGCTATAGGAAGTTAACGTTTCGGAAGAGAATCTACTTGCGTTCTCAAAACTTTTTTGGCCGTCAACCATGACAGTTCTTTGTTTATGTATTTCCATAGTCACGTGAGACATTAAATTATATTTATCTTATTTTTACTTACTTCGTCTCTAAGGATGGGCAACCAACTAGTACAAAAATCTATTGAATAATTAGAAACACATCTATCCTCGTTTAATAAAATAATCGCGGATTCTTTAAGTTTTCTTTTAAAGAATAAAACAGCACTTTTATTAAATTTTTTATTGTAATGCTGTAGTTATTGCTAAAGCAGAAGATGGATTGTCAATGAGACATATTGTATATTATAACATTAACAAATATTCTGTGTTTAACATTTTAATAAAGTGGAGAATAAACGGTAGGATTAGTAGAAATCCTGGATCAGGGCAACAAAGGATATTCAACTTAACAAGAAACTAACTATTAATGTTTTGTTATTGCACCATTTCTATTTATAACTTCTATAGGACTGTTAGGCATAGAATTAAATAAAATTAAATTTATACAATAATCTTTAGTAATAATATTTTCCCATACATTATTTACTACTTCCAGTAATTCTTGGGCATTCCGTGGTCTCACATTTCATGCACTAAAAATTCAAGCGCAAATCACAGTCGAGTTTTATGTTCAGCTTTAAGTAGGTATTTCTGTGCTGCTGGATGACAGGGTAACTCTGATTCTCTTACTCGTTGGCGAACAGTACTACTCGATCCAGGAAAATTTGTTTCTTCAGCAGCCTGGAAAAACGTTTCAAGATATTTGCAAAATTCGTTTTTTAGCCCCTTTCTCATTTCTCCAAAAGTTAAATAACTGTTTTTTCTTGGCATAGTTCACCATAAATTATAGTATATTATTATATTTTCATTGTGTTTGTGTTCGTGCATTACATTTTAAATGTTGGGGACCCAATTCAATTTTCTGCACAGGGACTCTACGACTGCTTGCACCGCCACTGATTCTACATGTAGTGAACAATATTTTTATAAATTTTTCTTTAAGGATCCCAATGCCGGATGTATTCCACGAGCTGCAGCTCATATCTTTGAAGAATTACAACTAACTAAAAATGAAAATAACATAAAAGTTTCCTTTTTGGAATTGTATAATGAAGAACTTCGGGATCTACTGAGTGACGATGATTCCTTGTTAGCGTAAGTTCAGACTGTGATAAGATAATTGACGTTTAATTTATTTTCTGTTAGACCAGTGATTTTACCAAAAATAAATGAAACATGTTGCTCTTAGCACGCCGATTTTTTTTAATAAAAATAGTTCAAAATTAACCACATTATGGGAAAAATACTCTTGATGTAATTTACCCGTCTGTTTTATCATAAGCGCAAAATTTTGCAAAATATGTCATATTAAAAAAAAATTTACTTATAACTTTGAACCAAGGCACTTTTTTTGTGGGAAATTACATAGTTTGGTTAGTACTACCTATTCTTATTAAGAAAAAAATTTTTCAATAAATTAACATTATAAAAAATTTAATTTGCAAGTAACAAGAATTGCAATAACTTTTTTAATTATGCAAATTGTAACGAGATTCAAACGGCATTAGATTCGTCGGAAAAAATACGTTGATTTCACCTTTTATGGATCCTTTTTGGACCATTTTAAGTCGAGCTATCAACAATTTTAGTTTTGGTACTGTTGAGACTTTTGTAATTACCTAACCTTTTCGAAAAATTCGAAATGGAGACTATATGTCAGACTACTGTCTGAAGTTTCCCGATGCAATGTATTGATATACATTTTTAATAAATAAATAAATATTATGGTTTATAAAAAGGAAAGGGCGAACTTTCATACTTAAGACATTTATAAAATAATTTATCAATACAAGTTTATGAACCTTGATATCTCGGCTTAAAATGGTCCACAAAAGGTGAAAACAACGTATTTTTTTCCGACGAATCTAATGCCATTTGAATTTCATTAAAATTTGCATAATTAAAAAATTTATTGCAATTTTTGTTACTTGCAAATTTTATTTTCCATAAACAAATGTTAATTTACTTCAAAAAAAAAAATGTTTTTTATTAAGAATAGGTAGTATTAACCAAACCATGTAATTTCCCCCAAAAGTAATGTTTAAAAAAAAGTGCCTTGGTCAAAAGTTAAAAGCAAATTAATTTTTTTTTGCAAAACGTATATTGCAAAATTTTGCACTTATGATAAAACTGAGATTGGGAGTCTGTTTGGTAACCATTGAAGTGTATGTAAACATTTTGAGCAATTTAACTGAAGAATTCGTATACCTAGTTATGCAACTTTGAATACGGAACTCAAAATTCAAGAAAACTTCGCCAGTTTTTGCTGTGTAAAAATAATATTTATTATTGAATCATAATGGAACCAATTTCCTTTAAAAGTACATATATTCCCGAGTAAAATGAGCTTTGCAAAGTGGCGGGTGAATTACATAAAGAGTATTTTTCCTGTAATATGGCTAGTTTCGGCGTGCTAAGAGCAACAACACTTTTATAAATTAAAGTCACTGGTCTATATGTAGTGTAGGCAAATTAGACGACGATAATCAACCTAAACGTGAAAGAGTGTGCCGAATGAATGGATTTTCACGAAACTTTGTGGATTTTGTTCGTTTAGATGTCTAGATCAAACTCTATCAAAGAAAAAAAAATTGACCACTATTGCCCTGCAATTGTTATAAACAATGCTTTTGTTGCTAAGTTGTTAAGAAACATTGAGGTAAATTAAAAAAAAACAAAATGTGTTGTTAGATAATTTGACGAAAAATAACAACTTTTTACTCTTGTAAACTTTTCGAAAAAATTCATATTTTCCGAGATATAGTGTTTCGAATTTTTCCAAAAAGAGGGAGAGAAAAATTTTGGTGAACGTGTTATTAAAATACAAGACTTTTTTTCCTCTAACTTTTTCCTAAAGTGGATTCTGTTCAAGTTTTTCCGGAAATCTCGAAAAGAGACCCTTATAAAATGGAAAATCTCGTAAACTATGAAATATAAAAATCTGGAATCTTGAGACATATAGGTTAATATATTCTTTAAAATGTTGGTCTCTTGTAATTTTTTTGTAATGTGCATATTTTCCGAGTTTCCAACAGTTTTTCACTAACTACCTATGCGGACAGATACCGGTAACCATTTGATTAAAATGGAAATGTCCTTCCCCTCCCTATCGTCGCACCTCGATATCTCGAGTTCTACGATAGCTAGAAATTTTTTAAAAAATTGCAAGTACTTACAAAAAATGTTCATTTTTCATTTCTACATCACATCATTGAAAAACATACAGGGTGTTCCATTTGAAAAAATTGAGAAAATTCAATTTAAAAAGTTCTTAATTGAAAAATAATTTTTGGCCACCCTGTACAGTTTTAGGAAATGAAAATGATTCAAAAACATTAATTAGATGTCTCGTAACTGGTATTCACATAAGTTTTTCTTAAAACCCATATTTGTGACTGTGGTGATTTTTTTAATATCCATCTGCAGATTGCATTATTTCAACAAAAATTTTGTATTACATCCAAGTGGTTGGGAGATATTCAATGCTAATATAGGAATGAATAGAGCCTAGAAAGAGGCTTCAAAAAATCTACTGATAGCATACACATACTACATAGCATTCCATTTTTAAAACAGGCATTTGGTCCTGTAATTTTGTCTTGGCTCGCCCTGTATGTTCGAAAATAATTTCCAGTTATAGACTTTTTTTTAGTTTACTTGCAATTTTTTAAAAAATTTGTAGCTATCGTAGAACTCAAGATATCGAGGTCCGACGCACTATTGTCCCACCCTGTATAATATTACTTTCATAATTTTTTAGAAATATTTCCCCAGAACAAATAATGTAATGAGATAATATTTGTGTGGTTAGTGTTGGGTTTGGGAATGGTGATTAAGGTTCCGTGTTTCTATTCTGGTGGAGAGTATCAGTGATTGAAACAGGATTCATATTATTTTAATGTATAAATGTTTTTCATTATAATTGTCATGTCCTGGTGAAGTATTTATATGTTACTGGAGTATTTCTAAATAGGTTTCTTAATTTAGTTCATTTGCATCTGACTATAGGTAAACGAGTATATGCAGTGAATTTTATAAATATTTTATTTTTTAGCATATACAATGACACAAAGGGGTCGATTTTCGTTCAGGGTCTACGGGAAGTGTCCGTACATGACAGCGAAGGATTATGCAAACAACTACAGAAGGGTATCAGCAAGAGACAGACAGCTCCCACACTCGCGAACCATCAGAGCTCCCGATCCCATACTGTATTTACCATAACTGTTCACACTAGAGAGAGTACAATTACGGGTGAAGATATCCTGAAAACTGGAAAATTGAATTTAGTTGACCTTGCTGGAAGTGAAAATATCGCAAAATCTGGTTGCAGAGATGTGAGAGCTGTCGAGCTGGCGAATATTAATAAATCGCTTTTGACTCTTGGAAGAGTAATACATGCCCTTGCCGAGAAAGGACAAAGGCATGTCCCTTATAGAGACTCAAAATTAACCAGAATTCTTCAGGACAGCTTGGGAGGTCACACCAAGACCTGTATTATCGCAACTATTTCACCAGCTGCATCTGCATATGATGAGACTGTGAGTACCCTAGAATATGCCTCCCGTGCTCGAGACATCAAAAATACGCCAACTATCAATGAAAAACTCACCAAGACCCAAATGATACAGGGTTTGACAAACGAAATAAATCGATTGCAGAGAGATCTTGATGCTGCTCGTGATAAATCAGGGTTCTTTATCGATGGAGATAATTATCAAAAATTGCTTGAGAGCATAGAGATGGTTACTGGCGAAAAAATGACTATGGAAGAGTTTAATAGGAAACAAGCCAAGAGGATTGGGGAATTGGGTGAGTGTTTATAAATTCATTTTTAAGTATTATTAGAGCAGCATTTGATTTACCATTATAAGACCCCCAAGTTTCTACTTGAACAAAAAAATGTTTATAAAGTTATAAGAGAAATTAAATTATCGATTTTTTCAAAATTGGCTAAACCGATTTTGATGGATATTAGGGCAATTAAAGACAAAAATTGACACTCTATTCCATTAATGCGAAGGGGGATAAGATAATTAATTTTGTAACAATTTTTTTGTTGGAATGCCACCATATTTTGTCTATAATATGCTCATCCAAAGTAACAACATACTGGTACGGAAGCTGGGTAGCTTTTTGGGCATGTCTCATCATTTTATTTTTATCATTTTCAGGGTTGGCAGTTTTAAAACAAAATGTTTTAAACAAATGTTTTTTAAGTGTTTAAAACACAGTAACCTGTTTTAAACACATTTGTTTTAAACATGATTTTTTTCAATGCGTTTTTTCAGTGTGTTTGATGGACAATTTTCGGATCATCGTTGTATTTGATAAGGTAAAAAAAAATAATAATAAAATAAAAAAATATGAACTTTTATGTAATGCAATACAACTAGTTATAATAATATGGTAGTATAAGTACAACGAACGAAACATATTACTATTGTATAGAAGATATACCGTTATTATTTATTTTCTTAAGTGTTAATTTTAAAGCAATCAACAGCAAAAAAAAAGTTGAATGCGGGAATGTACGTCAGAGGTATGTAGAATGGCGAGAGAAATCGAATGACGCAAACTAGAATTCTATAGCTTTTTTGGTTTCCGATATCGAGAATTGCGAACAAAACAATTTTTTTCCTTCCGGTGACTCGAAAACGAAGGACCGCAGGGATGTCTGGTTTGCGCCATTCGATTTCTATTGCCATCCTATGTACCCCTGAAGTTTTTCAGATTTTCATTTTTTCGGGCATTCTTACGGTGTTTTTTGAGGTTAGGAAGAATGCAAGAGCCAATCGGGCAAAACGGACATGGGATTCGTGTTCAGCAGGTCAGAATTCATGGGAATACTTAGGTCTGCCTTCTCCAACTCGACTTTTTTTTATGTGCCTGTGTAGTCAATAACCAATCACCAAAAAAATTATTGCACTATTGACAACTTGACGTATTTATTACACCGAATTGGCCGAGCCGTTGTCAAGTATCGTCCTGATCTTGTTATGATGCAATATGGGCATGGCTTATAGAATAAACAATGTATTGGGTTGACGGGCCCGTATAAATTTAAGTTTAAAAACATATTTTTTATTGTTTAAAACATGTTTTTTTTTCAACAATTAAAAATCCGTGTCTAAAACAAATTGAATTGTTTTAAATTAAAAAAAAACGTGTTTTTTTATTAAAATTTAACAAAACCACAATTTTTGCCAACCCTGATCGTTTTATAAATTATAAGAATTCACAGACTCGACTTCTGGCAGGGCACCTCCCATCAAGCTCATCACAAGAAGTCAAAATTCAGAAAACAAATAAGGGTGTAGTATGTGATCTTTCCAAAATTTTATATCGTGCATATTTATTTAAAGATTTTGAACACAGAAAATTATTCCTAGAAAGAAACTCCTATAGCAGAATAAGTAAGGTAAAATGGCCCCAGAAGTGTTTGGACCTAATTCGGCGACAATAGGAAAAAAAATGTTTTGCTCGAGTTGTAGCCCCCTGTCGCCACTGGTAACCCATATACCCTAATAAGTATAATTTTTCCTTTTCATTTTTTATCTTTGCAAATTGTGCATTATTATAAAAAAAAGGAGAATGTAGATGTGATTTAAGTACATCTTAGGAAGGAAATTGTGCTGGTTTTGCTGCCCCTTTCGTAAAAAAAAATTGAAGGAATCAAATAATTATTCAAGAAAATATTGATTCACGTACACAGTTTTTTTACCAAAAATACATTGCATTGCGTAGTTTATTGTCAAATTTTTTCAAATTTTTAGAAGTGGTATGCCATATTTAAAAAAAAATAAAAAGTTACAGCGCAGTGCTTATAGTGCTCACCATCGAAACTTTATGTATCCATATTTCTTACATTTTGTTCGTTTGAATACTGCCATTGAGGAAGAGGATGACAGACAATCTCCAAAATGTTAGTCAAATAAGTCATTTATATATTCTAGTGAGCACTTTTTACAGAATTCAAATATTCCTTTTAGAAATTGAGAAAATTACCCCGGGAATTTTACGTGGAACACCCTGTATATTTACTTAAAGTTTCTTTTTTTATTTCCATAGATGATTTAGTATCAAAGTAAATAACATGCAGGTTGTCGTAAAAGTAAAAATGTTTAAAAAATTCCTTGTATAATTTTTTGTGTCAACAATATTTACCTAAATTTTCTTTTTCATTTCCATAGGTAATTATAAGCGTCTAGGGAAACAGAGATGCGAAAGCTTCGAGCATGCACATTACCTTGTAAATGTGTAATAAATTCTCGTAAGTCGAGAAATTGATATATTTTGTGTTATTTTGTGATGCTAATACTGCCTGCGGTGCTAATAATTATTAACAATTTAAACCTACTAACCTAACCTAAGGAAAGCACACGAAAGAATGAAACTATTTTAAGCAAAATAGAAACCTACTAACCTAACCTAAAGAAATCTGAAAACGATTTGTGAAAAAATATAATAATTACAAAATTAAAAGAAAAAAAACTCAGTGGACGTATGAATTTGATCCCGGGACCTTTCGCACTATAAGCGAAAATGTTACCTATGCGCTAACCATCTGGCTGAAGGTAAACACTAGAGCAAAGAAGAAATAGTCAGACAAATGATATCACGTTTTGCACATGGTAGAAGTTTTCACATTTCAGTTAGCTTAGACGCTTATTAGGTAATTTAGTATCAATGTGAATATCATGCAACTTGTCGTAAAAGTAAAAATTTGAAAAAAATTTCTTGTACGATTTTTTGTGTGAACAATTTTTGTTTCAATGAATAGTAAGACCATCATTATGGGGTGGTGATTATATTACGATTACTTGACCAACCTTTAGGAGATTGTCGCCTCTTCCTCAGTGGCAGTATCCGTACGAACAAGACGTAAGAAATATGGATATATAAAGTTTCAATGGTGAACATCACTAAACATTGCGTTGTAACAGTTTTAATTTTTTTTTAAGTATGACACTCCGCTTCTAAACATTTTTACAAAATTGACAACAAACTACTCATAGCAGTGTATTTTTGGTAAAAATTCTGTGTACACGAATCAGTAAGTTCTTGAATAAAAATTATTTTCCTAAGATATACTTTATCATATCTATATTCTCCTTTTTTTTCACAATAGTTAACGTACAATTTGCAAAGATGAAAAATGATGACGAAAAATTATATTTATCAGGGTATAGGGATTACCAGTGGTGACAGGGAGTGAAACTCGAGGAAAACATTCTACTGACGCCGCATTAGGTCCACTTTACCTTATTCTGCTCCAACCTTTAGAAAAAAGTCAAATTTTTATTATATATTTTATCTCGAGAACTTTAACTTCATCGTTACAAGTTCTATCTCTTTTTTAAAACGTAAATATATGCTCTCTTAATAACAAAATAACCTTGTCAGAAAGTTATGGTTGGAAAGAAAAGTACTACGCGCCCATCATTGTAAAGGAATTTAACATTTTCTGCTAAGTTGAGTTTCTACTGCATCTCAGATGTATTGTATCGTTACTAAATGATCATTGTTATTTTTAATAACTTGTTATAAGTTTCCCAGAAAAAGAAGTATGCATCTCAAGTCTAAATTCCCATCAGAATAATTTCTGTACGTATTTACGAACGAAAAAATGTGCGATTTTATGTTACCTATATGGCTGCAAAGTTTAGCCATTGATAACAAATATTTAACTTTATTTTCTGTACTATTAATAATGGTAAAGAGAATGTTGCATGAAACAAAAAAACCAAGTGAGTAATAATAATAATAATACAAGTATTTTATTGGATAAACCAAATGGCCATCGACCGAAGTCCTTCAGCCAGTATTACAAAAAGTTACTATATACATTTTAATAAGTAATAATAACAATAATAAGGTAATAATTTAGGTACTTATTGTGTAAAAAAAAAAAAAATAAATTATATTCTGGATTTGCTTCATGACATGTTCAGTTTTCCAGTGCCAGGGACAAGAGAATTTCTTGGAGTGTCCTTGTAGGGTATTTGCATTTGGGCCTCGCTTCTGTTCTTTCTATTAAAAGTGGTTCTAGGTGTTCCATGTTGTGTGTTTGTTTGGCAAATTTGGCAGAAAGTGTCGGTATTCTTTGGATGATTGGCAGAATTTTGGTTTTGTTGTAGAGCAAATCATTTGATGGGTGATGTAGCGGATTTGCGGGATGGCGAATTTTTGTGATAATTCTAAGGGAAGAAGTTTCGGCAACTTGTATGTTTTTTAAGGCAGGATTTCTACAATTTAGGTAAAGGGTGTGTCCATATTCTATGATTGGTCTGCAAATTTTTTTGTAGATTTTGGAAGCAGTGGGGATATCGATGCCTTTATTTTTGTATGTTAGTGCCCTGAAGTGTTTCGCTCTGGATATTATTTTCCGTTTTATTATTTTTGTGTGGAGATTCATATTTAGTTTATTATCCAAGTTCATGCCGAGATATTTTGCATTTGTTACTGGACGGATTATACTATTAGAGATAGTCACTGATGGAGAGGAGTTTGAAGGTGTGTGATTAAAAATCATCAAGTGCGATTTAGCCGGGTTGGCTTGTAAGCGCCATTTGTTGAACCATAGTTGAGTGTCGTCACAAAGTATTTGTAATTTATTTACTGTTTTTTCTGCCGTTTTATCATGTGCCACTAAGGCGGCATCGTCAGCATATTGCAGCATATATGCTGCATTGGTAAGTTGTTCTGTAGGAGTGAATATATCGTAACAGTAGATATTAAATAGTAAGGGAGATAGTGGAGATCCTTGAGGTACTCCTTGATCTGCGGTAAATTCTTCTGATACTGCATTATTTATCTTAATCCTTAATGTTCTAGAATTTAGAAAATTTTTAATGAGATGAATGAGGTAATCAGGTACATCCAGCTTCTTTAATTTATATAACAGTCCTATGTGCCATATACTATCAAACGCTTTTTTGATATCAAGAAATAGAGCTGCTGTTTTAAGATTACTTAGTTTAGCAGATTGTGCATTGGAGACTAGCGCTGTAATGGGAAGAATCGTAGAACATTTTGCTTTGAAACCAAATTGGTGTGGTGGAATTTTTTCCTCTACTATCTGCAAAATATTGTGTTTTATGATTTTTTCCATTAGTTTTCCTAAAACAGGTAACAATGTTATTGGTCTGTAGTTGCTAGTTTTGGTGTGATCACTATTTGGTTTGGGAATTACAATGATGTACCCTTCCTTCCATTCATCCGGGCAAGTGAGTATTTTTCTATATTTTATTTGTTTTACCAAGAACCACCACCTGAAAGCATTCCTTATGTTGACATTAATTTGCAGAAGAGATCGTGAGAACCAGAACCAAAGAATTCGATGACACCGTGGATATGTGCAAGAGACGCCAAGAATTATTAGAAGAGGCTAATAGGATGATAAAAGAGAAGCAGGCTATCTTGAAACAGGAGCAATTTGTTGCTCGGGTATATGAAACAGAGCTTAGCGAGCTACATCGTCGAGCCGAACAACTGCTGTCAACAACTAAGGTACTTTCAATGGAGAGAGGTGTTTTACAAGATAAGCTTCAAAAGCAGTTTAATATCAACGCCACAAATCATACTACTGGTAGAGGTGCTGTTTTACAAGTATTGGAAATGCTTAACGAAATATCACAAGAAAGCGAGAAAATGAAACTTTCAGATCAAAATACACACAAATTATGCAAAGAGGACTTAAATGATTTGAAAGTAGAACTTCAACGTCCCTTAAGTGACGTGCGGAAACTGCTGGAAATTTTCGATGCACATCGCTTAGAAGAATTGTCAATGACGGATGAGATGGTAGTCTCAGTGAATAAATATATTCGTATTATTAGACAAAAGACGTTTGATATGAAGGCTATGATGGATTCCCACTTTGGTAAACTTGAACAGTTTGCGGCTGAAACGATTGGAGCATTCGTTAAAGAATTTAAACTCATTTGTCACAATGTAAGTTACAAACTTTTATGAATACAGCATGTCTTAGCCTTGCGTCCTCCAAATATTCTGGCTCATTTGTAGAAGACATAGAAAATTTGGAATAATGGGGTGGTATAGGGCACAACATGGTATAGTTTAAAATGATTTAAAAATATTTCCCGTTATATCTACAGCATGCCCCATTTTTCTTGGAACCACCCATATAAAAAGTTTATTTAATGCCCAATTTAGATAATTTCTTTTTTTTTTTTTTTAATGGTGGAATCTTATTACCGATTTTTTTATTTCAAATCTGGGTGAGCCACTGGATTCGGCAAACCCCCAAATTTGTACCAAATTTCGTTGAATAAGTCGTCGTTTAGGATTTTTCCAAGATAAATAAAAATTCAGAAATTGACGAAGAAATTTAACTGTTGCATGACGTTGTGTATTTATGAAAAGAGTGCCTTGACTGAAATAACTGTCAAATGAACGATTCATTGTTAAAAAAACAGCAATGCTCAATTTAGAAATTTTTAATTATCAAACAATTTTTATGCTTTCACACTATATGACTAACAAACAAATAATTGACAAGAAGTGACACAAAAAAGTTTATCTAAAAATAGTACGAAATAAATAAATGGAACAATTAAATGTAGGTTCTCTCTACTAAGTCGCCTTCAATTTCTATACATTTATCTATCTAATTATTACGAACGTAATTTCTAAATTCTTCCCTCGAGATTTCTTGACAAGCTAGTGTAATTCTGTCACATAGTTCCTGCCTATTTTGTGGTCGAGATTTATAAAGCTTTGCTTTCAAGAGTACCCCACAAATAAAAATCAAGGGGTGTTAAAGTCAGCGATCTTGGCGACCAGGCTATCAATAGACTACTATGCCCAATCCACCTACCGGAAAAATTTTGGTTGAGCCATGTCCTGACAATTACTGCATGTTGTAGAGTACATCCATCTAGTTGGAAAAATATCTGTTATCTTCCCTGCAGGTCTTGAAACTCGTTCCAAAACTGATTTTTCAAGAACTCCAGAAAATTTAAACTGTTTAAATTTTCATTAAAAAAAAAAAAAAAAATAGGGGACCACTTAAGCGCTCGTTCAAAATACCACACCAGATATTTATTTTTTGTGAATATTGACTTCTGCAATTGATTACTCAATTGTGATTTTCCTCTGCCCAAAATCTACAATTCTGTGAGGAAACCATACCGTTTGTGGTGAATGTAGCCTCATTACTATAGATGATTTTTTTTTAAATCTGGATCATTCAAATACGCTTCTTGAGCCCACAAGCAATGCTCAAACCTTCTTCCTTCGTCGCCTACTTGCAAAGTATGCAAAAATTTAGGTTTGTATGATCTTTGGTTATGATTTTTTTAAGGCACCTCCAAATGGTATTTCGAGGCTTGTTTAAATTTATACCAGCATTTCTCAAGCTTGAACGAGGGTTTTTGTCAAAATATGCCAAAATAGCAAGATCATTAAGCTGCCTTTGGTGGCCTGATCCTTTAGAATTTGTTTCTGAAATACTTCCGGTATCATTAAAACATTTTATTATTTTTCGAACGGTGCTGTCTTTAAGTGGCGGCCGTCGATTTGGATTTCCAACAATTTTAATAATCTATATTTTTTCTTGAAAAGTTCACCTTTGACAAGCATAATTATGATAATAAGCAGGAATATAAATAAGCAATATCTATTCATCAACAATGAATCATTCATTTGACAGTTATTTCAGTCAAGGCACTCTTATCATAAATACACAATCACATGCGACAGTTATATTTCTTCGGCAATTTCTGCATTTTTATTTCTCTCAGAAAAAATCCTAAAATACCACTTTTTCAACGAAATTGGGGTTACCGAATCTAGTGGCACACTCAGATTTAAAATTTAAAAAAAAAAACGCTAATAAGACGTTTTCTAACCTAAGAAAATCATTGTAGGCCACGCTATTATGTTTTGTAAAATTTAATATAACAAGAAGATGCTCTTTTCAAAAATCTATATTAAAAAAAAGATCTAAATCGGACATTAAATAAACTTTTTATATGGGACACGCTATAAATATCCTTTTAAGCGTGACATTATAAACATTATATACTTGTTACTGAAAACATTCTTAAACTACGCCTTAGTACCCCCCTCATAAATTGTGAAATGGGGTTCTGCGTCTGGACCCTGTTTATAAGAAAGGCAGGATATTTGGAGGAGGCAAGGCTTGAGACACGCTAAATAGAAAATGGCATGAAAATAAAAATTTATATTGCTTTTATTCTAGTACACACATGCTGTTCAAAATTTAGTAGAGTGCATACATGATACATTGGCTGCAGAGGATGTGTGTCTTAGCGAAAAACTTAAACAATTGCAACACGATATAGAGACTCGAAGTAGACAAGAAGAGCTTATGTATAAGAAGCAAGTTGAACTAAATACAAAAATACTGGATCAACTCAAAGATATTAACAATCAAATTTTACAACGGAATTTTCAAGAGAAAAGAAAGCAGCTACTATACAGTTTGACCCACGAGACTGAAAAATCAACTACACAAACTGAGGGAATGATTGAAAGTGTAAGGCAATTTGTTTTTCAAGTGTTTGTGTGTGTCATTACCTTTTCATTTTCCAGCTCCAGCAGACGATGACAAATGAACTTGCTTCCGTTCCTACAGAATCTGTACCTGATGCAGTGTTAGCTGACCTAAATCAACTTGAACATAAAGTAGATTCGTTGTCGACTCACTCTGATGTAAGTAAAAATAATTATACATATTATATTAGTTTCATGTCATTAAAAAAAACTGGTAATGGGGACCGACTAGACAAAGAAAAAACCTTTATGACTTCCCTCTAGGGGGCACTTTGAAAAAAAAAACTGACCTAGGTCAACATTTTAGTTTTTAATTTTTTTTAAATATTAATGTAGAAAATAATTGAGAACCACTGCTTTTCTTGGTTAATGGACTTGTAGTTCCCAATTATACAACTTTTAAATTGTCATAAAAAAGTCCAGTCATCGGCGTCACATGCGGTGTCAAAGCAAAGACCTTGGATCATCGACCGCCTTTGATGGAACGCCTCAACCGAACTGAGGCAATTATAAAGAGGTAAATAATTCGTTATCTTTTCCTCCAAAACTGCAAGCAAATAATGGCCATAGAAGTTTAAACAGAGCATTTCTTTACATGTGTGTCTTTTAATTTGAAAAATATTGGATTAATGTTTATAATTTAGAGTATTTAAATGTGATTTATTAACGTTTGTAACATAAATGAGTGTCCTGTGTTAAAAGCTTACCACCTTAGTAAATTATTCGAAATCTCTGCATCTGCATCAATACACAGTGCGGTACATCGAATTAAGAACATACGTACTCCGTTCAACAGTAAACAATAAACCATCAACTAACGTTGTCAATAAAGAAAAATAAAAGATCCAAAACGGAATACAAAAAGAACGAACAAGTAAGTTGTGTCTGTACGTAATCAAGAATTTAACGACTTGAACGGTAAAATCAATAAAACAAATCTTAACTATAAATACACAGTGACCCGAAATTCAAAAATAACAAAAACAACGACGTGTGTACATAACGAAACACCCACAGTAACTCAAATATTGCAGAAGGGAGAGTCAGAGTATAGTTTTCATATAGGCAAAGACACGCGCGACGAGCTAAACCTACCTCAATATTCCAGCAATTCTCAAAAGATTTTATTGAAAATTTGCGAAATTTTTGTTAATTTTTTTTCTCCAAAACTATGAGCTTTAGACCCCATGTTATATAAGGTTTTTTTTGTTTGTCTTGTCGTTCCCTACCACCAGTTTTTTTTAATGACGTGAAACTAATTACACCCTGTATTTTTTATTACAATGCACTTGGTTTTGCATAATAATTTGATGTTTTTTAGGTACAATGAACACATTGTACCTAAAAAACTTCAAATTATTATTATTTCTAAATCATATTGAATGCATTTTTAACATTACTCTTTATTTCTTACTTATTATTTAATACATTGTTCTTTTAATGAGTTTTTTAAGCATTAAAAAAAACAAATTATTAATAAAAGAAATGAAGTCTTGTTAAGAAGGCATTCGATATT
Source organism: Stenurella melanura (assembly GCA_963583905.1). Classification (NCBI taxonomy): domain Eukaryota; kingdom Metazoa; phylum Arthropoda; class Insecta; order Coleoptera; family Cerambycidae; genus Stenurella; species Stenurella melanura. Next base: position 80,419,395 of record OY757316.1, on the reverse strand, counting down.
TCAAAAATAATCTGCCCGACATTAAAAATGCATTTGATAGAAATTAAGTCCTATAATTCTTTTTAAGAAATTTTTTTTTTCTATATGTGTATATAGAAACTTTTATTTAGCAGATATTAAGAAACAATGATATTAACATATAGTAAGTATATTATTTTATTTATAAATTGCACATTTGCATTTAATTTGCCAGGTAATTCCTTAATTTTCTCTTGAAGACAAGTAAATTTCCAGCTTGTTTTATCTCATCTGGTAAACCATTGTAATCTTTTACACCATTAAAAAATATACTGTTCTTTAATAACTCTATTTTAAGTGACGGTATATGAAAATGTTTGCCAGTTCTGGTGTCATGTTCATGCTTTTCAAGATTTGTTATTAGCAAATGCCTTAAACCTAGTCCAGTTAAATTATTATATACTTTAAAAATAAAGACAAGCACACTATATTGGCAAAACTGCCTCACATTTAACCATTTCTGTGTCTTCAACATGTCATCTATATGTGCATAGGGACCCCACTTCAAAATAGCTCGCATTCCTCGATTCTGCAAAACTTGCAGCCTATCTAGCTCTGTGCTATTGGCCATGTATAATAATAATAATAAAGTACTTTATTGGTAAAACCAAATGGCGATCGACCGAGGTCCTTCAGCCAGTTACATATTTTGGATATATTTTACATATAATTTTATAGGGAGTTACAATTGGAAGCATTATCTTGATTTACAAAAAAAAAAAAAAATTCGAAACTGTTTGCAATTATTCTTCATTAAGTTCTTTAAGGAGTTCCAATATGGTTTTTTCAGGGTACTTGTGCTTCGGGCGTTGTTGTTCTCGTGTCTTACAAAATGGTTGCAATGTTGTCAGAGTGTGTTTGTTTTTTGCAAATTTGGTAGAGAGATGCATGATACATTGGGCTATGGGTTGGATATTTTTTGCTTCGAACAGAAGATTGTTTGGAGGGTTGTGTAGTGCATTTCTGTTATGGCGGATTTTGGTTATTGAGCGTAAGGTGGATGTTTCTGCTACTTTAAGGATGTTTTTGGCTGGTTTTCTGCAATTTATATATAATGGGTGTGCGTATTCGAGAATTGGTCTGCATATGGATTTGTATATGTGTGCCGCTGTTTTCTTGTTTATTCCCTTATCTTTGTATGTCAAGCTTCTGAAATGTTTTCCTCTGGCTATGCATTTTTTCTTTATGAGGTTTGTGTGGTGGTTGAAATTAAGCTTGTGGTCTAAGTGTATACCCAAGTAATTAGCAGTGGGTTTATTTTTTAAGGTTTGTCCATTTATTAAAATTGTTGGTGTATTATCAGTTTGGGTATGATTGAATATAATGAGCTGTGACTTAATTGGGTTTGCTTTTAATCTCCATAAATTAAACCAAGTTGTTGTTCTGTCCATAAGTTGTTGCAATTTAGTTACAGTACTAGTGATCCAGCTATTGTGAGATACCAGCACGGTATCATCGGCATATTGGAGGATATAGAGGTCCTTATTAAATGTGTTTTGGTTTGCCCTGTTATTGTTGTATACAGCGTGATTCTTTTAAGGCGGCCATTAGAATATTTCCTACTTGCAGATCAGATAGACATTTGAGATTTGGTACCCTACCATAACCGACCATTATGAGTCCGAATATAATAATTTCAAAATGGTGGCACTTCCGAAAATACCGGAAGTCGATACCAACTTGCTTATTTTAAATGGAACACCCTATATATTTTCGACTTTTCGAAATTACCATAAAATCCTGTGTCCAATCATGTAGCACACTGTATACCTAAACTGAGCAGTTTAGGAGATATTTGACATTTTATAAAAAATTTGACGGGTGCAACGGTTTGCAATAACCCTTATAACTTTCTTCGTGTAGGGGATCGTCATTTGTTCTTTGGCAAGTAGAAAGAACACAAGATGAGCTACACTCTACATTGAAAATAAATTCCATAATAGTATACCAAGTGTTCCATTTTTCACGTTACATTTTGTCAAATTCAAACCTCAAAAACTTTTTTATTTCAAATGGAACACCCTGTTTTTTTTACATCATGTTATGTAAAATTAAATTCTCTTTTCACTAGTATAAGCATTGTAGGACTTAAAGTTACAACTTTTTGAGATATTCGCGATTTTCTTAAATGTTCTAGAATTATTAGTAAAAATTATCAACTTGGCCATGATTAGAAACGGTCATTAATGTCAGTCATTCTCTTATGTTAAAAAATGCCAGCACGTTTAAATTACACCCACGAAGACTTTTAGATTTATTTATTATTCATCGAGAATGTGATAAAGTAATACCAAGAACATGTAACACATTTTGTACTCGATATCCACAAGAACAGAAACCATCCACCATACACTGTAAAATGCATATTGGATAATTTTAGATATCTGTCAAATGGCTCATGCCAAATTTTATTATGGCAATAGATGTAGAATTAAATTTGAGGTGGACTTATAAATTTATGTCCTATACCTAAAACATGTACTTTTGAATTATTCATAGGTTTTTGTTGAAAATTGCAATTTATCCGAAAAAAACATAGTAGCCTATGACACAATTGAAACAATAAGGACAAAAGAACAAACAAACTTTTAAACTGTCAGTTTTTAGTTGTAATTAATTAACTACGTGTTGCTGGTCTTTCATAAACGAAAATGGCCCTTTATTCAAATGAAGTGATTTTCGATTTATTTGTGATACACGGCAACTGCCAGAAAATCGTTGCAAGAACCTGTCGAGAATTTAATGTCAAATATCCCAATTTGCCGCGGATGAATAAACAAAAGTTTTCAAGACTGAAAAACAAGTTTCTTCGTGCCGGAAACATTCATCCTCCAAGAAGAAGAACTAAATCTGTTATGGAATCTGAAGACAATCAAATAAGCGTTCTGGGATATTTTGACGCGTTTCCAAGATCATCGATACGAGCAGCAACTTTTGATTTAGGATTGAGTTACTCCACGATACAGAGAATTTTACATGATCATAAAAGACATGCCTACTCTTTCATACGGTTACAAAAGCTTCGACCAACCGATTATCCCAGGCGAGTAACTTTTTGCGAAGAGCTTTTGATCAAAATACAGGAAGACCCCAATTTTCTGAGACGAATTATTTGGACGGATGAAGCGAAATTTGCACAGATGGGGGCTTTCAACAGAAGAAATCGACATTTTTGGGCCGCCACATATCCCCACCTAATCCTTGAAGTTGAAAATCAAATTCAATTTTCCATAAACGTTTTCTGTTTACTAATGGATAATCGATTACATTGGTACATGTATGATGAAAATTTGAATGGGAACAAATATTTAGAGATTATTAACAATGTGGTTCAAGATTTTGTCGATAATCTTCCATTGCAGCATGCCGTCCATTCATGGTATCAACTGGATGGAGCACCAGCACATTCAACAAATGCTGTAGACTTAAGGCTGAGAGAATTGTTTCAAGACAGATGGTGGGGTAATAGAGGTCCATTTCTTTGGCCCCCCAAGATCACCGGATCTGACGCCATTAGATTTTTATTTATGGGGGCGAGTTAAGGATCTAGTTTATCAAACTGCACCCGCGACTAGGGAAGACTTGAGAATAAAAATTGCACAAGCCATGAATGAGATTGATGGAAATGAAATAAGAAATGCTACCACAGCTGTCCAGCGTCGGATTATTGAGTGTTTGAACCAAAATGGTGCACATATCGAGCATCTTCTGTAGTATACATAGCAGTAGTTATTTTACGCTAGATCAAGTATTTCCAAAATAATAACAAATTGAATTAGGTAGGTAGATATCTACATAGTATGTTGTATTAAACACGTATCTAAGTTTAGTTGTTACTGTTGTGTTCTTTTGTTTCTATTGTGTCATAGGCTATCATGTTTTCTTTGAATAAATTTAATTTTCAACAAAAACCTGCGAATAATTCAAGAAGTACATGTTACATGTTTTAGGTATAGGACATCTTGATATAAGTCCACCTTAAATTTAATTCTACATCGATTGCCATAATAAAATTTGGCATGTGCCATTTGACAGGGATAAATATCTAAAATTATTCAATATGCATTTTACACTGTATGGTGGATGGTTTCTGTGCTTGTGCATATCGAGTACAAAATGTGTTACATGTTCTGGTATTACTTTATCACATTCTCGATGAATAATAAATAAATCTAAAAGTCTTCGTGGGTGTAATTTAAACGTGCTGGCATTTTTTAACATAAGAGAATGACTGACATTAATGACCGTTTCTAATCATGGCCAAGTTGATAATTTTTACTAATAATTCTAGAACATTTAAGAAAATCGCGAATATCTCAAAAAGTTGTAACTTTAACCCCTACAATGCTTATACTAGTGAAAAGAGAATTTAATTGTACATAAAATGATGTAAAAAAAAATAGGATGTTCCATTTGAAATAAAAAAGTTTTTGAGGTTTGAATTTGACAAAATGTAACGTGAAAAATGGAACACTTGGTATACTACTATGGAATTTATTTTCAGTGTAGAGTGTAGTTCATCTTGTGTTCTTTCTACGTGCCAAAGAACAAATGACAATCCCCTACACGAAGAAAGTTATAAGGGTTATTGCAAACCGTTGCACCTGTCAAATTTTTTATAAAATGTCAAATATCTCCTAAACTGCTCAGTTTAGGTATACAGTGTGCTACATGATTGGACTCAGGATTTTATGGTAATTTCGAAAAGTCGAAAATATATAGGGTGTTCCATTTAAAATAAGCAAGTTGGTATCGACTTCCGGTATTTCCGGAAGTGCCGCCATTTTGAAATTTTTATATTCGGACTCACAATGGTCGGTTATGGTAGGGTACCAAATCTCAAATGTCTGTCTGATCTGCAAGTAGAAAATATTCTAATGGCCGCCTTAAAAGAATCACCCTGTATATCGTAGCAGTATATATTGTATAGGAGGGGTGAAAGTGGCGAGCCTTGGGGAACTCCTTGCTGTGGTGAGAAATTGTTAGAATATTTGCCGTTAATTTTAACTTGTAGGCTGCGATTATTCAGATAGTCTTTTATTAAGTGAATCAGATGTTTTGGACAGTTTAATAAATGTAGTTTGTATAATATACCTTCATGCCACACACTGTCGAAGGCCTTGTTAATTTCTAAAAAGATTGCAGCACTGTGTTGTCCTGAGAGTTTCACTGTTTGTACATTAGAAGCTAAAATTGTGAGAGGATGCACTGTTGAACGTTGTTCTTGAAACCCGAATTGATAATTTGGTATTTTATTTTGTACATGTTGATTGAGAATGTTTTTTATTATTTTTTCGAAGTTCTTGGCCAACACCGATAGTAAGGTTATTGGGCTGTAATTACATGCTTTGCTATGGTCTGTGTTTGGTTTTGCAATAGCTATTATGGTTCCGCGTTTCCATTTGTCCGGGAAATAGTGTGTGTTTAGGCAGTATTCGTAGCATTTTATTATAAAGAGGTGAATTTCTTGATCTAGCTTTCTTATACAATTTTTCGTTATGTGGTCTTCTCCTGGTGTCGTGCTTTTCCCCTCGTTTATGATTTCATAATAGATGTCTTCATTTATTTTGTGGTTTTCGGTTCTCATCTCATTTTCAAAATAATTGGTGTACCAGCTTGTTACATGTTCATATTGGTTTTGATCGAAATGTATGTCATTACCTTTTTGAAATGCTTTTTCAAAGTGTCTTGCAAAATGCTCAGTCTTTTCCGAATTAGTTATAAAGATTTGTCCATTGTCTTCTAGCTGTGACATAAGGGGTTTTGTTTTATATCTGCTGAGTTTTTTAACTTGGTGCCAATAGTTCTTCCCCTGTTGTCTATTTATATTGTTGCAGGTTTCTGTCCATTTATTTTCTTTATACTGTTGTATCAATTTTTGTATGTTTTTGTTGTACGAGTTTAAATTTCTTTTAAAGGTGGCATTTTGGTTTTGTTTGTACTCTCTGTACATTTTCCTTTTATTTTTTATGAGCCTTATTATAAATGGTGGTAATTCATGTATGTAGTGCTTTATTTTAAGTTTCGGGGAATGTTGGGCCACACACTCTGTGAGCTTATCATTAAATTCAGTAATTATTTCTTCATTGATGGGGCCATGTTGGTTATTAATGTAGTTTTTCATTTCTGTATTTACTTTTTCCATGTCACATTTATTGTAATTTATTTGGGACTCTGCATCCAGTTGAACCATGTATAATATTGTCGAACAATAGTTAAAATGTGGTAGTACTATTGCGTTATAAATTTTAATTTTTAATTCCATACTTAGATTGTTGCTAACACGGATCATGAAGCCAATTTTAGCACCGATTTTTTAATCACATAGTTGATATGTTCTTTAAATTTTAACTTTCTGTCGATGATAACACCTAGGTACTTATATTCTTTAATCCACTTTAAGGGCTCACCATCAATAACAATTTGATTGTTGTTTTAATTCCGCGTATTCTCCATCCGAGGATATCACCATTGCTTTTGATTTTTTGATATTCAGCTATCCCTACAGCTTTAAAAATAATGAAGTGTTGTTGAAAACAATGAGTATATTGTATTTTTTTTTTTTTTGTACTTTTTAAGTTTGAGGTTTGCTATTGTACTCCGGAAAAATATGGCAAAATAAGGGACAACCCTCGGAATGGGAGGGAATAAGCTGTAAATTTATATGAAGTTTTGTTTTCGCATTCTGAAGGCTGGTAGAAAAGTCTCATATAATCTCATGTCTGCATCGCGAGATATTCAAGGTCACAAAAATCGGTTTTTCGCATATTTTCTCCTTTCATATGAGAAATACGTCATTTAAGGTTATTACAAAACTTGTAGATCATAAAATTATCTACAATTTTCATTTCAAGCATTTTTGCATATTGTCAACCATTCTCGAGATACAGAAAATTACCAATATTTCGAAAAGTTGTAACTTTAACCTTATGCCTATACTAGGAGAATTTAATTTAACATAATTTGATGTAAATTGATTTGGTGTTCCTTTTAAAATAAAAAAGTTTTTGAGGTTTGAATTTAGGTATAAGGTGTGCTACATGTTTCAACTCAGAATTTCATGGTCATTTCAAGAAGTCGACAATATATAGGGTGTTCCATTTAAAATAAGCGAGCAGGGTTGTGACGATTTAAATCAATTTGATTTAAATCGTGATTTAAATCAACTGATTTTGTAAACTTAAATCAAGTTGTGTAAAGCCAATAATCTGAGTAAATCAAAGTTCAGAAAATTCAAATAAAAAGTAGTTTATTTAAAAGCTAGATACAAATTACAAAAAATTCAAATAAAAAGAAGAAAAGAACAGTTAGGTTACACATATAAATCAAAAGTTACCTTCTTAAATGTACATTATCAATTAGGTGCCTATTTAAAGCAGAAACATAAAGTAAATAAATTAAATAGAACTAGTTCTAAAAGAAAATAAAACATGATTTACTCCAAAACAAAATTTTTAAATAGGTTATTGTAAAGTTTGTACAAAAAAACTAATTTAGCTGCTTTTTCTGTCCCTAAACGATTTCGAGTCTTAGAATGAATCAAACCAAATGTTGAAAATATTCTCGCAAACAAGGCTGAACTAGCTGCAGCAGAAAATAATTGCTTGATAATCGGGAATAATTTGTCAATAATATCAATATTTCTTTGGGATTTCCACCAGTCCAAGGGTTTTGTGTTTTTAAGAATTTCTTCGTGAAACATAGTATCGGCAAAAGTCTCAGATTTTGCCAGAAGTTTAATAATCAGTGGTAGTAAACAACTTGCGGGATATAATTCATTAGCTCCTTCTAAAGCACGATTCTGTCCGCTTTCTGTTAATTTATGCTTTGTTTTCGTAGGGTCTAGAATGAAGGCTAGCAAATGGTATGAGGTGATGCATTGGTCGTATCGGTATCTAAGTATTTGCATTTGGTAATTTCAGTTTCTTCAAAATTCGACTCAATTTTTTTAAATTGTTCTACACGTATGATAAAATTGCATCGTTTCTTTGAAGCCCATTAAGTGCAACAGATATAGGTTTTAGTAGTGATAAGTAATCTTCAGTAGTTCTTTTTAAATAAATGTTTAAAATTTTTTGTGTTACTATGCTGTCAATTTCATTTTTATATTCCTCGCTCATTTTAAAATGTGTGGGCCATGATTTAACGAAACCCTCTAAGCAGTCGGCAAGTGAGTTTCATCTTATGCCAGAAGGTAAAGTAAGTTTGTTTTCTCCTTCTTTGCGTATGTCGCAGAGGCAATATGATTGTTTCGGAAGTATTTCACAACGAACGTAACGTGTTCCTTAATTTCACTAATTTCCAAATCATTACGTAACAAGTTTAACATGTGTGGATCACAACCATAAGTAATAACATTTAGTTCTGTTGACTCTTTAATTTGGATTCTCATAGCATTCTTATTGGCAGCATTATCAATCACAAAACTGCTTACTGTACAGGTATAGTCAGTCTTTAGAGATTTAATTAAGTTTGTTGCAAGTTCTGTTAAATATACAGATTTATGTGGATTTCCAGATGTCTATTGTGTCTACTAAAAAGGAAGACCCATTTTCCATAGTTACAGTTGCACATATTATTGGTTCATTGTCTGTGTTGGACCATCCATCCAATAACAGACAAACTGAACTTCCTGATGTATTTTTAAAACATTTATTTTTTTCCTCTTTGTACACTTCATCGAGCAGTCTGTTGGACACGTCATGTGAAGATGGTGGTACATGTCCAAGTCGTAAAAGCATTATTGCCATTTTTACTTCAGGTTGTTCAATACACATGATACTGCTGTTTGTCGCATAAAGAGCTCTAGCAATTTGTTTATCTATTTCTACTTTATTAGACTTGGTCGTACGTACAACAAAAGATAATAAAGATCCAGAACTGGAGTTAGGCACTACTTCTCTTTTTTTACTTAACGGCATAGAAGATAAGAGAGGCTGTGGTGCACTATCTTCCTCTGCACCTTGTTGTAACATATTCAATTGTACCCGTAATAAAAAACAAGATTGTTATGTTGTTCATTTTTAGGCTACACACAGACAGGCATAGAAACTATACTTTATTCTTAAAACTAGGAGTAAATGAAAAAGTCACATTTGTCCCTGGAAAGTTACTAGAAATCTAGAAAATGCACTAGATCATTTTCAAAATTTGAATCTAGCATAATTGTCCTTAGTCGCAGAAATAGACCGACGCCGACGTTAAATATGTAAATTAAAAAAAAAGGTTCTCTTAATATTTTGTCTTACTAAGTTATAAATTTAATTAAAACAACACTATACTTATATTGAACACTGTTCCTGAGGTAGAGGGACCTTCGTTATTTATTTCTACACTTTCTACATTACGAGAAGCAAATTTTTTCCAGTGGACTTTCAGTCGGGCCACGGGCCCTTGCATTTCTACTTTACACTTTTTACATGTAAGTAAGTAAGTAAGTAAGTTTTATTCAGTTTCATAAGACATATTACATTAACAATAATATGTGTAAAACAGGTCATTGATAAAGAAAGAAAAAAAAACAAGAATACAATAAGTTCAGACAAACATTACAATATATATATAAAAAAGACATCATTAGTACATGATGTCCCGACTAAAAGTTTAAAAATTCTTGAAGTGAATAAGGTTCAATATCACAGATATACTGGAAAACTTGCTTTTTGAAAGAGTTCTGGTGAAAGGTTTCCTTTATATTTGTTGGCAGAGTGTTATAAAATTTTATTGCAGAGTAGTATGGTCCCTTTTCAGTGATTGTCAGACGATGCTGCGGAAATTGAAAATTATCTTTATTTCGTGTGTCATAAGCATGTTTAAAGTTGGACACTTCAAAATCAAGCTTGTTTGCTTTTAAATACATTAAACAAGAGTAAATGTACAATCCTGGAACTGTGAGCATGTTATTCGTTTTGAAACACCCTCTGCACGATTCATAAAATTTTTTTTTGAGAATTATTCAAACAGCTCTTTTTTGCACTTTGAAAACACCGGCCAGATTGGTGCTTCCGCCCCAGATTTCAATGGCATACTTGACAGTGGAATAAAAATTAGCATAATAGACTGTCTTGAGAGTGTCCAAATTAAATGTGCGTGATAGAATTCTAAGAGCAAAGCAGGTTTTGTTTAACTTTTTTATGACATCATCAATGTGCTCCACCCATTTACAATTATTATCTACCACCACGCCCAATAGTTTCGCGCTATTAGAGATAGGAATTTCTATTTCTTCAGTGAGATGGTCAGGTATTTGAAACATAGAATTGTGGGTCTTAAAAAGTATGCAATTAGACTTGGCTTCATTTAAAATAAGCTGGTTGGTATAAAACCAGTCCTTTAAATTTTCCCATGTATGAGTGATACATTGCTGAATGTCAGCAAATGTTTTGCCTTTTACTATAAGATTGGTGTCATCAGCATAACTTATAATGTTTATTTTGCTACTGTCACTTACAGTATTTATTATGTCATTGAGAAATATTATAAAAAGAAGTGGGCCCAAGACACTTCCTTGCGGCACACCATGGTTGTGGCTTAGCACGTCTGATTCGTATTTTTTGTTATCGACTGTTATACATGTTTTTTGTTTTCTGTCTCCTAAATAGGAAGCAAACCATTTTAAACTATCTCCCCTGACTCCCAAGCTCTCCAGTTTGTTCAAAAGACAAAAATGGTTTAAAGTGTCAAATGCTTTGGACAAATCGAGGAACAGCCCACAGACAGCTTCCTGACCATCCAGAGCACCCAGCACTGTATCCACAAAATGAACTAGGGCAGTTGTTGTTGATCTATTTTTTACAAAGCCATGTTGAAAATTGTGAAAGAAAGTTGTTTTATTTAAAAAAGCAAGAAGTCTGTTATACATAAGTGTTTCTAAAATTTTGGAGAATACTGACAACATGCTTATTGGTCGATAATTTCCTAGTTCATCTTGATCTCCTTTTTTGAACAGAGGTATTACTATTGCCAATTTCAAAGCCTCTGGAAAAGTCCCCTGAGCAAAGGACGCATTATATATATTTGCAAGTGGGGCAGCTAGTGCACTTACACATTGCTTCAAGAGCTTTGATGATATGCCGTCAAAACCACTTGACGTCTTTGGTTTGAAACCCTTTACCACAGTGCATATTTCTTCCTCAGATGCCGGGTATATAAACATGGAATATTTATTTATGATGACAAGTTCACTGTAATTTTTTAATGTATGGCGTTGGTTTATATCTTTTAATAATTTAGGAACAGTTTCGACGAAGAATGTGTTAAATTTATTAGCTTGAGCGTGAAAATCATTGTTAGAGGGTAGTTTATTAGGCCTTAGATTACCAATGGTTGTGTTAACTAAGTTCCATGTGCATTTCGATTTATTAGTTGCATTGTTAATCATGTTTTCATAATACCGACTTTTTGCCTGTATTATTTGATTACTATACACGTTTTTCATATGAGTCAGAACCGGTTTGTATTCCGGTTTAATGTTAGAAATGGTTTCTAGTAGCTGTACTTGGCTTTTTAATTCATGCAGCTTTGGTGTAAACCAGTCTAATTTACGTGTTTTACGAACTTTTCTTCTCACTAATGGGAAATGTGTATTCAGGCTGTTATGAATAATTCTCAAGAAATTAACAGTTTTGTCCTGTACACAACTTGCTTCATACACAGAGGACCAATTAAGCAAATTTAATTCAGCTATAAAATTGTTTATATTTTCTTTGGTGTACCGTCTTGTATGTATGTAAGTTGATTTCCTGGCTGATATTTTAAGAGTGAATAATTGAGCCTTATGATCAGAAATTAGTGACTGCAAGACTTCTGTATGGTGGTTGTGCGATATATTTGTGATGATATAGTCATATATTTTGCTACTAGTTGGAGTTACCCTTGTATAGTCTGCAACTGTCATTTTCAGACCATAGGACTCAATCACACTTGCTAGTTTGTGTTTGTCCGCATTTTCGGTGGCAAAATCTATATTGAGGTCGCCCGTAATTATTACCGCCTTACCTTCATCAAACAAGCTTTCCAATATTAAATTTAACTTGTATAATAGAATTTCAGAGGAAACCTTTGGAGTACGGTAAATGCACAGAATTACATAATCAGTATTATTAAGATTGCACTCAATGGCGCTACATTCAAAATATAGTTTTTCAGACAATTTGCACACGTCCTCCCGCGGCCTCCACTGTATCTCTCTGTTTGCATAGATGGCTGACCCTCCATGCTCTCCATGCCCTCTACAAAAACTCGATGCAAGATTTAGGCCTTTTATGGAAACAAGTGGCAGTTCTTCTTGGGATAGCCAATGCTCCGTGACACGGGCAATTTGACAGCTGCCGATACCATCCAAGAAAATTTCGAATTTTTCAGCACTTGTGCTGAGGCACTGCAGGTTTTGATGTACAATTCTAAATGTTGAGGTCATCTCAGAATTTGCTTTTTTCTTACTGTACGTAGTGTCTTCTTGTCGATTTACCTTTGACTTATTGGTTTGATTCATTCTTGGCAGATCTTCTTTCAAAAGCGACTCTGTTTTTGGCTGATCGAAAAAAATCAAACTTGGATACTGATATCCCTTTGTTCCATGTAGCTCTACTACCACTTTTTCCATCAAGCTTACTTGAATTTTCAATAAAATATTGCCAAATAGAATCTCTTTTCCTTCCACTTCTATTAGAGGACATGTTAAAAAATTATTTAATATTTAAATGCTATAAATATAATCACTCAGATACGCTCTCTCACTTGTTGGCAGATTAGTAAATAATGGCAGTTCGTATCATCCCCGCATTATAAAGACAGACAAGTTTTCCAGTTCTGACAATAATTTTCATGTATATATGCTCTAGCTTATTTTACAATTATAGATACAGGGTACCCAATTTACTCCATTTGTAAGTTTACACAAAAACTGTCTTTGTCAATATAAGTACTAAATACATTGTTAATGTTAATTATTAGGATGTTTATGTAAAAAAATAAATAAAAATTAAAAAAAATCGTGATTTTTATCAACCCTGTAAGCAAGTATCCATGCTGTATCTCGAGAATGGTTGATGATACGAAAACATGCTTGAAATGAAAATTGTAGATAATTTTGTTCTACAAGTTTTATAATAACCTTAAATGACGTATTTCGCGTGGGAAACAAGATAATTGCGAAAAACCGGTTTTCGTGACCTTTGACGTTAGTAGAAGTGTTGGCGGTAGCGTTAATGAGTTTTTTATTAATCACCGGAAGATAATTATCTTATCTATGAATAATGTGTCATGACGCATGTCTTTGTGTCTTATCACCTCATAACATCCTACATATCTTAATAATATCTTATTACGTCATTATCAATTTCCTGACTAAAAAATAATATTAAATAGTGAAAGAATCCAGTTAAGACCCATGTGTCACCGGAATGTCATCGACTGCAGGATGATTTTCTACATATTTTAACTTATATATAAATCACAACATATTTTGTATTTTACTTCATGCGTTTGTTAAATAGTAGTTAATAATATGTGATGTATAGAACGTACGAGGACCTGAGAAATTTAAAAATTTTGCAAATGTAGCACGGGTTGCTGAGATGAGAGCATATTTAATTTATATCTACAGCAGCTCGAAGAACAATATGATATAACACTAGCTAAATGTTGCGAATATCTGAATGGTAAAATCGCCATAAATGAATTTTGCAGAAATATCAGTAAATTTTCTGCATGTCGTGCTTAATAAAAAAAAAAAAAAGTTTTATGTCCTTAAGAAGTATAAAATCAGTGCAGTTTTAGAGTCATGTACAGTATTCTATAAATCTTTTAATATACAGCTACATAAGTATATTTTAACCAAAAGCAATATTACGTAGTGTCTGATTTTATTAGCTTGATTTTCTACATATTTAACCTAGTTAATAATACGTAATGTATAGAACGTACGCGGGTCCGACAGATTTAAAAATTTCGCGATGTAGCATTGGATGCTGACATGAGAGCATATTTAATTCATATCTAGAGCAGCTCAAAGAACAATATGATATAACCATACCTAAATGCTGCGAATATCTGAATAGTAAAATTACCACCAATGAATTTTTGTTAATCACCGGAGGATAATTATCTATGAATAATGTGTCATGACGCAAGTCTTTGTGTCTTATCACCTCATTATCAGTAAATTTTCTGCATGTAGTGCTTAATATGTGATTATGATGGCACTATGTCTTATCACCTCATTATTAGGTTAATTTCCTACATATTTTAACAAATAATGCTACAAAAGTGGGAAGTAAAAGGTTTTTATGTCCTTAAGAAGTATACAATCAGCGCAGTTTTAGAGTCATGTACAGTATTCTATAAATCTTTTAAAATACAGCTACATAAGTATGTATATTTTAAGCAAAAGCAATATTACGTAGAGTCTGATTTTATTAGATTGATTTTCTACATATTTAACATTGTTAATAATACGTAATGTATAGATCGTACGAAGACCCGACAGATTTAAAAAGTGCAGTAGAGGTGCTAGAGGAAAAGTTTCGTGAAAAACATTAATCCGAAATATATTGAAGCCTGATCTCCTAGTTAATAATACGTAATGTATAGATCGTATTCAAATGCCTACAGTAAAAAGAAGAGACGTGATGTACAGGGTGCGAGAAAAAGTAAACCATATTTAAGATTGGTCGTTAGTGATTATAAAAATAGAGCTATACCAGAGTTAAAAATGAGGTTAGAGAAACACTGCAAAAACTTGGAAGAGTTGAAAGAACTCATACACTTTTACGAGAATATACAGAGCATGTTCTCCAGTTTCTCAAATAAAATGTACGTGGGTGATTAGTGGATGTATGGAAAAAGTTTCAGAAATATTTCAACACCTGACCTGGTTTGATTCACCGCATAAGATCCTACAGCTTTATTAAAGTTACATGTGTTTATTATATTAAAGTAAATAAGAGAAAAGGAAATATATGAATGTATCCTTGTTATATATTTTAAATATCACACACATGCATCTTTCAAAATGAATGTATTAACTATTTACGAATAAAATGGCGATCTACATATGTATTTTTATTAACGAATAAATAATCTCAGGCAAATTTTAACACCTAAAATGGCCTGCCCATGTTAGGATCTCTATTATACAACTAATACATATTTTAATGAAAGCATTTTCTACAATACCAAACTGAAAAACATGTATTAAAACTTTCCAATGTGGACCCGTTTGACATCGTAACTAAAAATAATAACCAGTGAAAATTTAGCATGAATATATTAAAGTATGAGTTTCTTTTAACACGTTGAATACACTTAAATTCTAAAAAGCAAATTACTTAGGTATACTGCTTCTATGATTTAAGAAAAAAATAAATATGTTTCTTGAGTGCATTTTAAAATAATAGTCTACAACAACAAGAGTCTTTATCGCCATTTCAGGACATACCTAGATTTAAAGCATTCCTAAATGATATAGGGAGTGATATCATTGAGAAGGGTGCCAGCGATACTTTAAACGATAAGTTTATTTTAAACCTTTTTTAGAAACAAAAACAACCAATATAAAAAATGTTAGCTGTATTTATTTAACTTTAATAATTTTATTTGTAATTCTATACCTAAGGCTTATATCACATATGTTAGAAACAAACCAATTGTATGTATGTGTGCAATTATGTATTCTCAAGAAATGAAAATGATCTATGAATTTACGTGTGTGTTTATTATATTATAGCAAATAAGAGAAAATGGCCACTTTAATGCTAAACACTACGGTGTCATATTACAGCTAAAAATAATAATAATCATTTAAATTCTAACATTGAAATTGTATCAAGCGATTTGGAAAGCCTACGTTTGGCTGCTGTACGTAATCTGAACTCTATTTGCTTCAACCAAGAAGTGCGAATTCTACAAGAACTCATATTCTCATGAGGAAAGAATAATTATTTGTCATAAATATTTGTATAATATTTTAAAGAAACGTGGTAAAATATGTATTCAAACGCCTACAGTAAAAAGAGTTATGGCGTACAGCGTGCGAGAAAAAGTAAACCATATTTAAAAGCAACCGATAGTGATCATAGAAGTAGAGCTATATACCAAAGTTAAAAATGAGGCTAGAGAAACACTGCAAAACTTGGAAGAGTTGATAAAACTCATACACTTGTACGAGAATATACAGAGATCATGTTCTCCAGCTTCTCAAATAAAATATACATGGGGGATTAGTGGGTGTATGAAAAAAGTTTCAGAAATATTTCAATACTTTGGCTTGATAAAACATTAAGCATCTCAGGTGTCCTACTATAGGCTTTTTATGAAGTAGGCATTCAGAGGTAGTTGTATGTCACACATTGAGATAGGTGGCATTAACCATTTATGCTCCAAACAGAATACAAAGAATATTTTGCACCGGTATAATGAATACTTTTCATGAAGAAGAAGAAGAAGAGCCATCAATGTGTAAGATCTACCCCCTTTATTACTACAAGGCAAATGTGTACTAGCTTTCTTGATAGTGTCGCCAAACTTTTTGTGAAATGATATTTTTAGGAGCCCGGTATATAATAATGTATATGTGCAAATATGTATTCGCTAAAAATAAAAAATATTTTTAAAATATATGTTTATTATATTATAGCAAATAAGAAATATAGTCCCTACACTGTGCGGTCAAACGCCAAACTTTATTTAGAATATGTTAGTATTTTATTACATATAAATGCATAAGACGCGACAGCACTTTAAACAAGCTATTTTGTAAAATAAATAAAAACACATGGGCCCTGCAATGTGCCGCCCAACTATTAACTTATTAAGTAAAATAATGAAACCACAAAATATCAAAAACACAACAGGTCAAGTTAGAGAATCATAAAATTAAAATTGTAAAAGTGACATGCTGAAAACTTATTTTTAAATAAAACACACACAGGCACACTAAGTCTTAGTTTAATTACAGATAAAAATGAACCATTTTAGTAAAACTTTCTTTAAGAACGATTTCAAATAAATAAAAAACAATAGTAATGGATTAAGCATTGCTACATAATTGAATGTAAAAATAAAATGTTTCAATTCGTAAGACCAAAAAATGAGTTTTAATAATTATTAAGCTTTAGTTTTTCTTTTATTTTTGAAAAACTTTTTAACTATCTACATAAACACAAATATGCAAGAAGAAAAATCACATCTAACTTTATTATGTTGTTTCTTCTTTGCTTTTCGTATACACTTTATTTATTTAATTATCATAATTCCAGTTAATCGATTGTAAGTCAAAACACATTTCAGATTTAACTGCTGATAAATTATTTTAAAACATCTGTTCATGAAAACAAAATTCGAACACACTAAAAAAAATACATTGGGAAACGATCAAGATAATATTTTAAAGCTATATCTAAAAGTTTTAAGTTTTATACCTAAAAGTTTTATCAATGAGATTATTTCTAACATGCAAAGGTCTAAAATTTAAAAAAATCTATGCAAAGTCACTGCCGCTTCATGAATAGAATTTAATTGTATTCAATGGATTATAAAAGTACTCATATATTCAGGTTAAAATTTAATAGTTATTTTTAGGTAGGTACGATGTAAAATTCAAGATTCGTTAATAAAAATGGCTTCAAAGTAGAAACTTTTTGTAGACTATGTGTAAATATTACAAAAAACACTACTTGACTTTTTATTTAATGGTTTTCTAAGTTGATTGATTAGTTATGATGCAAGCAGAAAATTACTTTCTCAAGAAACAATAACTGAAAAAATCTCCCAATAAATGTTTGTATTTTCTTTTTTATTCTTATTATAGTGTATACACCCAAAAAATTATACTTCATCTACAAACATTATTTGTTAATCAAAACCGATTACTTACTTAATATTTTTTTAAATAATAAAAGCATAACTTTTTTACAAACATAAAATTACTTTATCATCAAACAATAATTGAAAAAACCTATCTCAATAAATTTTTGTTCTGTCTTTATTATTATAATGCATACACTTAGACACACTTCTAACACTATTCGTATTTACCCAATACTGCGAATGTAAATACAAACGAATAATGAAATTTCATCTTAATCAGAAACGAAAATTTTAAAAACTGCAGTTATTTTTCTGCGACTTCTGAAAAAAGAATGTTTCTTCGTTAATAAAAAATCATATCTAGGTAGCTATTTCATGTAATTATATTACACAGACTACAGAAGATGTCTTCGATGTTCAAATTCAACTAAAATCTGCATATTATTTACTAGGTGCCTTTATTATCATTAACTGTTATAAAACCACATTGAGAATCAACCTACGATATTGTTTGGAAAATGCTACTTATGCTGTTGTGACTTTATTTTTCATACAGACACGAACTTTATTAATTCATAAAAAATGGTTTTGCGACCTTCATATTTCAACAAAAACAAATTTTTGTTCTCTGTTTGTATGTTTTACTCAAGATACTCAAAAATTATATTTCATTTACAAATATTATTTGTTAATCAAAATTTCGATCAGCCAATTCAGATTCAACATTAAATGTTTTAATTAATGTTTTCCTAAGCTTGACTAGTTATAGTGCAAACTAAATTACTTTATGATGAAACGATAACTGAAAAAAATCTATCTTAAATCAAATACACAAGAAATGTTTGCTCATTTTTATTTTATCACACTGCTATACTCAAAATTAAATTTTATTTACAATTATTATTTGTTAAACAAAATTCGATTACAAAAAGTTCAAACAGTACTTGGCTTTTTTAATCGATGGTTTTCTAAGTTGACTAGTTACGGTGCAAACAAAAAATGCTTTATTATGAAACAATAACTGAAAAAATCTATTTCAAATCAAACACAATAAATTTGTGTTCCTTTTTTATTTTATTATTATACTTCTATGCGCAACAGTTATATTTCATTTACAAATATTACTCGTTAATCAAACTCGATTACAAAAAATCTTCAAACACTATTTTCCTATCTTAAAGCAAATACCTACACAAGAAAGTTTTGTTCGTTTCTATTTTATCATACTGTAATACTCAAAAATTATATTTCATTTGCAAATAGTATTTGTTAATCAAAATTCGATTATAAAAAAGTTCAAACTGTACTTGGCTTTTTAATTAATGTTTTTTTAAGTTGACTAGTTATGGCGCAGACAAAAAATACTTTATCATGAAACTATAATTGGAAAAACTAATCCACAATAAATTTTTGTTAGTTCTTTTCAATTTTTATTAATATACTTCTACACTCATAAATTATATATCATTTACAAATATTATTTGTTAACGAAATTCGATTACAAAAACTTCAAACAGCATTTGGATTTTTAAATAATGATTTTCTAAGTTTGATTGGCTATGATGTAAACAATAAATTACTTTATCATGAAACAATAATTGAAAAATCTATCTCAAATCAAACACACAATACATTTTTGCGATCACAAAAAAAGTTCAATCAGTTCACATTTAACACTAAAACGTTTTCATTAATGGTTTCCTAAGCTTGTTTAGTTATCGTGCAAACAGAAATTACTTTATTATGAAACAATAACTGAAAAAAAACCTATCTTAAATCAAATACACAAAAAATTTTTTCGTTTTTATTTTATCATACTGTTATTCTCAAAAATTATATTTCATTTGCATATATTATTTGTTAATCAAAATTCGATTATAAAAAGTTTAAACAGTACTTGGCTTTTTTAATTAATGGTTTTCTAAGTTGACTAGTTATGGTGCAGACAAAAATACTTTATCATGAAACTATAATTGAAAAACTAATCCACAATAAATTTTTGTTCCTTCTTCTTTTTAATTTTTATTATTATACTTCTAAACTCAGAAATTACATTTCATTTACAAACATTATTTGTTAATCAAATTTGATTACAAAAAACTTCAAACAGTATTTGGATTTTTAAATAATGATTTTCTAAGTTTGATTTAGCAGTTAGGTTGCGGCTACCGGTTAGGGTAGGTAGAGTGGCTGCGCCACGGCCACTATACCTACCCTAACCGGTAGCCGCAACCTAACTGCTAAATCAAACTTAGAAAATCATTATTTAAAAATCCAAATACTGTTTGAAGTTTTTTGTAATCAAATTTGATTAACAAATAATGTTTGTAAATGAAATGTAATTTCTGAGTTTAGAAGTATAATAATAAAAATTAAAAAGAAGAAGGAACAAAAATTTATTGTGGATTAGTTTTTCAATTATAGTTTCATGATAAAGTATTTTTGTCTGCACCATAACTAGTCAACTTAGAAAACCATTAATTAAAAAAGCCAAGTACTGTTTAAACTTTTTATAATCGAATTTTGATTAACAAATAATATATGCAAATGAAATATAATTTTTGAGAATAACAGTATGATAAAATAAAAACGAAAAAATTTTTTGTGTATTTGATTTAAGATAGGTTTTTTTTCAGTTATCGTTTCATAATAAAGTAATTTCTGTTTGCACGATAACTAAACAAGCTTAGGAAACCATTAATGAAAACGTTTTAGTGTTAAATGTGAACTGATTGAACTTTTTTTGTGATCGCAAAAATGTATTGTGTGTTTGATTTGAGATAGATTTTTCAATTATTGTTTCATGATAAAGTAATTTATTGTTTACATCATAGCCAATCAAACTTAGAAAATCATTATTTAAAAATCCAAATGCTGTTTGAAGTTTTTGTAATCGAATTTCGTTAACAAATAATATTTGTAAATGATATATAATTTATGAGTGTAGAAGTATATTAATAAAAATTGAAAAGAACTAACAAAAATTTATTGTGGATTAGTTTTTCCAATTATAGTTTCATGATAAAGTATTTTTTGTCTGCGCCATAACTAGTCAACTTAAAAAAACATTAATTAAAAAGCCAAGTACAGTTTGAACTTTTTTATAATCGAATTTTGATTAACAAATACTATTTGCAAATGAAATATAATTTTTGAGTATTACAGTATGATAAAATAGAAACGAACAAAACTTTCTTGTGTAGGTATTTGCTTTAAGATAGGAAAATAGTGTTTGAAGATTTTTTGTAATCGAGTTTGATTAACGAGTAATATTTGTAAATGAAATATAACTGTTGCGCATAGAAGTATAATAATAAAATAAAAAAGGAACACAAATTTATTGTGTTTGATTTGAAATAGATTTTTTCAGTTATTGTTTCATAATAAAGCATTTTTTGTTTGCACCGTAACTAGTCAACTTAGAAAACCATCGATTAAAAAAGCCAAGTACTGTTTGAACTTTTTGTAATCGAATTTTGTTTAACAAATAATAATTGTAAATAAAATTTAATTTTGAGTATAGCAGTGTGATAAAATAAAAATGAGCAAACATTTCTTGTGTATTTGATTTAAGATAGATTTTTTTCAGTTATCGTTTCATCATAAAGTAATTTAGTTTGCACTATAACTAGTCAAGCTTAGGAAAACATTAATTAAAACATTTAATGTTGAATCTGAATTGGCTGATCGAAATTTTGATTAACAAATAATATTTGTAAATGAAATATAATTTTTGAGTATCTTGAGTAAAACATACAAACAGAGAACAAAAATTTGTTTTTGTTGAAATATGAAGGTCGCAAAACCATTTTTTATGAATTAATAAAGTTCGTGTCTGTATGAAAAATAAAGTCACAACAGCATAAGTAGCATTTTCCAAACAATATCGTAGGTTGATTCTCAATGTGGTTTTATAACAGTTAATGATAATAAAGGCACCTAGTAAATAATATGCAGATTTTAGTTGAATTTGAACATCGAAGACATCTTCTGTAGTCTGTGTAATATAATTACATGAAATAGCTACCTAGATATGATTTTTTATTAACGAAGAAACATTCTTTTTTCAGAAGTCGCAGAAAAATAACTGCAGTTTTTAAAATTTTCGTTTCTGATTAAGATGAAATTTCATTATTCGTTTGTATTTACATTCGCAGTATTGGGTAAATACGAATAGTGTTAGAAGTGTGTCTAAGTGTATGCATTATAATAATAAAGACAGAACAAAAATTTATTGAGATAGGTTTTTTCAATTATTGTTTGATGATAAAGTAATTTTATGTTTGTAAAAAAGTTATGCTTTTATTATTTAAAAAAATATTAAGTAAGTAATCGGTTTTGATTAACAAATAATGTTTGTAGATGAAGTATAATTTTTTGGGTGTATACACTATAATAAGAATAAAAAAGAAAATACAAACATTTATTGGGAGATTTTTTCAGTTATTGTTTCTTGAGAAAGTAATTTTCTGCTTGCATCATAACTAATCAATCAACTTAGAAAACCATTAAATAAAAAGTCAAGTAGTGTTTTTTGTAATATTTACACATAGTCTACAAAAAGTTTCTACTTTGAAGCCATTTTTATTAACGAATCTTGAATTTTACATCGTACCTACCTAAAAATAACTATTAAATTTTAACCTGAATATATGAGTACTTTTATAATCCATTGAATACAATTAAATTCTATTCATGAAGCGGCAGTGACTTTGCATAGATTTTTTTAAATTTTAGACCTTTGCATGTTAGAAATAATCTCATTGATAAAACTTTTAGGTATAAAACTTAAAACTTTTAGATATAGCTTTAAAATATTATCTTGATCGTTTCCCAATGTATTTTTTTTAGTGTGTTCGAATTTTGTTTTCATGAACAGATGTTTTAAAATAATTTATCAGCAGTTAAATCTGAAATGTGTTTTGACTTACAATCGATTAACTGGAATTATGATAATTAAATAAATAAAGTGTATACGAAAAGCAAAGAAGAAACAACATAATAAAGTTAGATGTGATTTTTCTTCTTGCATATTTGTGTTTATGTAGATAGTTAAAAAGTTTTTCAAAAATAAAAGAAAAACTAAAGCTTAATAATTATTAAAACTCATTTTTTGGTCTTACGAATTGAAACATTTTATTTTTACATTCAATTATGTAGCAATGCTTAATCCATTACTATTGTTTTTTATTTATTTGAAATCGTTCTTAAAGAAAGTTTTACTAAAATGGTTCATTTTTATCTGTAATTAAACTAAGACTTAGTGTGCCTGTGTGTGTTTTATTTAAAAATAAGTTTTCAGCATGTCACTTTTACAATTTTAATTTTATGATTCTCTAACTTGACCTGTTGTGTTTTTGATATTTTGTGGTTTCATTATTTTACTTAATAAGTTAATAGTTGGGCGGCACATTGCAGGGCCCATGTGTTTTTATTTAATAAAATACTAACATATTCTAAATAAAGTTTGGCGTTTGACCGCACAGTGTAGGGACTATATTTCTTATTTGCTATAATATAATAAACATATATTTTAAAAATATTTTTTATTTTTAGCGAATACATATTTGCACATATACATTATTATATACCGGGCTCCTAAAAATATCATTTCACAAAAAGTTTGGCGACACTATCAAGAAAGCTAGTACACATTTGCCTTGTAGTAATAAAGGGGGTAGATCTTACACATTGATGGCTCTTCTTCTTCTTCTTCATGAAAAGTATTCATTATACCGGTGCAAAATATTCTTTGTATTCTGTTTGGAGCATAAATGGTTAATGCCACCTATCTCAATGTGTGACATACAACTACCTCTGAATGCCTACTTCATAAAAAGCCTATAGTAGGACACCTGAGATGCTTAATGTTTTATCAAGCCAAAGTATTGAAATATTTCTGAAACTTTTTTCATACACCCACTAATCCCCCATGTATATTTTATTTGAGAAGCTGGAGAACATGATCTCTGTATATTCTCGTACAAGTGTATGAGTTTTATCAACTCTTCCAAGTTTTGCAGTGTTTCTCTAGCCTCATTTTTAACTTTGGTATATAGCTCTACTTCTATGATCACTATCGGTTGCTTTTAAATATGGTTTACTTTTTCTCGCACGCTGTACGCCATAACTCTTTTTACTGTAGGCGTTTGAATACATATTTTACCACGTTTCTTTAAAATATTATACAAATATTTATGACAAATAATTATTCTTTCCTCATGAGAATATGAGTTCTTGTAGAATTCGCACTTCTTGGTTGAAGCAAATAGAGTTCAGATTACGTACAGCAGCCAAACGTAGGCTTTCCAAATCGCTTGATACAATTTCAATGTTAGAATTTAAATGATTATTATTATTTTTAGCTGTAATATGACACCGTAGTGTTTAGCATTAAAGTGGCCATTTTCTCTTATTTGCTATAATATAATAAACACACACGTAAATTCATAGATCATTTTCATTTCTTGAGAATACATAATTGCACACATACATACAATTGGTTTGTTTCTAACATATGTGATATAAGCCTTAGGTATAGAATTACAAATAAAATTATTAAAGTTAAATAAATACAGCTAACATTTTTTATATTGGTTGTTTTTGTTTCTAAAAAAGGTTTAAAATAAACTTATCGTTTAAAGTATCGCTGGCACCCTTCTCAATGATATCACTCCCTATATCATTTAGGAATGCTTTAAATCTAGGTATGTCCTGAAATGGCGATAAAGACTCTTGTTGTTGTAGACTATTATTTTAAAATGCACTCAAGAAACATATTTATTTTTTTCTTAAATCATAGAAGCAGTATACCTAAGTAATTTGCTTTTTAGAATTTAAGTGTATTCAACGTGTTAAAAGAAACTCATACTTTAATATATTCATGCTAAATTTTCACTGGTTATTATTTTTAGTTACGATGTCAAACGGGTCCACATTGGAAAGTTTTAATACATGTTTTTCAGTTTGGTATTGTAGAAAATGCTTTCATTAAAATATGTATTAGTTGTATAATAGAGATCCTAACATGGGCAGGCCATTTTAGGTGTTAAAATTTGCCTGAGATTATTTATTCGTTAATAAAAATACATATGTAGATCGCCATTTTATTCGTAAATAGTTAATACATTCATTTTGAAAGATGCATGTGTGTGATATTTAAAATATATAACAAGGATACATTCATATATTTCCTTTTCTCTTATTTACTTTAATATAATAAACACATGTAACTTTAATAAAGCTGTAGGATCTTATGCGGTGAATCAAACCAGGTCAGGTGTTGAAATATTTCTGAAACTTTTTCCATACATCCACTAATCACCCACGTACATTTTATTTGAGAAACTGGAGAACATGCTCTGTATATTCTCGTAAAAGTGTATGAGTTCTTTCAACTCTTCCAAGTTTTTGCAGTGTTTCTCTAAACCTCATTTTTAACTCTGGTATAGCTCTATTTTTATAATCACTAACGACCAATCTTAAATATGGTTTACTTTTTCTCGCACCCTGTACATCACGTCTCTTCTTTTTACTGTAGGCATTTGAATACGATCTATACATTACGTATTATTAACTAGGAGATCAGGCTTCAATATATTTCGGATTAATGTTTTTCACGAAACTTTTCCTCTAGCACCTCTACTGCACTTTTTAAATCTGTCGGGTCTTCGTACGATCTATACATTACGTATTATTAACAATGTTAAATATGTAGAAAATCAATCTAATAAAATCAGACTCTACGTAATATTGCTTTTGCTTAAAATATACATACTTATGTAGCTGTATTTTAAAAGATTTATAGAATACTGTACATGACTCTAAAACTGCGCTGATTGTATACTTCTTAAGGACATAAAAACCTTTTACTTCCCACTTTTGTAGCATTATTTGTTAAAATATGTAGGAAATTAACCTAATAATGAGGTGATAAGACATAGTGCCATCATAATCACATATTAAGCACTACATGCAGAAAATTTACTGATAATGAGGTGATAAGACACAAAGACTTGCGTCATGACACATTATTCATAGATAATTATCCTCCGGTGATTAACAAAAATTCATTGGTGGTAATTTTACTATTCAGATATTCGCAGCATTTAGGTATGGTTATATCATATTGTTCTTTGAGCTGCTCTAGATATGAATTAAATATGCTCTCATGTCAGCATCCAATGCTACATCGCGAAATTTTTAAATCTGTCGGACCCGCGTACGTTCTATACATTACGTATTATTAACTAGGTTAAATATGTAGAAAATCAAGCTAATAAAATCAGACACTACGTAATATTGCTTTTGGTTAAAATATACTTATGTAGCTGTATATTAAAAGATTTATAGAATACTGTACATGACTCTAAAACTGCACTGATTTTATACTTCTTAAGGACATAAAACTTTTTTTTTTTTTTATTAAGCACGACATGCAGAAAATTTACTGATATTTCTGCAAAATTCATTTATGGCAATTTTACCATTCAGATATTCGCAACATTTAGCTAGTGTTATATCATATTGTTCTTCGAGCTGCTGTAGATATAAATTAAATATGCTCTCATCTCAGCAACCCGTGCTACATTTGCAAAATTTTTAAATTTCTCAGGTCCTCGTACGTTCTATACATCACATATTATTAACTACTATTTAACAAACGCATGAAGTAAAATACAAAATATGTTGTGATTTATATATAAGTTAAAATATGTAGAAAATCATCCTGCAGTCGATGACATTCCGGTGACACATGGGTCTTAACTGGATTCTTTCACTATTTAATATTATTTTTTAGTCAGGAAATTGATAATGACGTAATAAGATATTATTAAGATATGTAGGATGTTATGAGGTGATAAGACACAAAGACATGCGTCATGACACATTATTCATAGATAAGATAATTATCTTCCGGTGATTAATAAAAAACTCATTAACGCTACCGCCAACACTTCTACTGACGTTAGATATCTCGCGACGCAGATGCGAGATTATATGAGACTTCTACCAGCCTTCAAAATGCCAAAACAAAGCTTCATACAAATTTACAGCTTATTCCCTCCCATTCCGAGGTTGAATCCTTATTTTCCTGGAGTATCGGTTGTAGAATAAAAATTCAAGAGAACCCCTATTGGTTTTTGTTAATATATATATTACCAACATGCTCTAATTTTGTAGGATTTCTGAAGCAATCATTTTAGAAAATATACTGTAAATTATAGAATAATTTTGAAATTTTACTAGAAAAATAATTTTTTCTGCAAGTAGGTAACGTAGTTGTTGTATTAAACGAGAATATGGTAGACTACAAATTAAACATGGCTTAACAAGCTGTATTTTTGTATTCCATCTGTTTTTTTTTTTTTTTTCACTAAATACAACAGTTTTACCATTATTTGCTGAAAAAATATGTTTTTCAGTAAAATGGTGAAAATTTTTCTCGTTAAAAACATAATTTCTAAAAATTTACAAAGCATTCATTGTTTCTTACATAACTTCGTTATTTTTAAAAGGATAGAAGGCAAACGTTTTAAAGATAATATCAGGACTTTTAATTCCTATTAATGTGTACTTTTAATGTCAAGACTGATGTTTATGAAATATTGTATAAACGCTCGAGGGCCGTCTTTAAACTGCCACATTTTCAGAATTATTCATTCTAGAGGAAATTTCAAAACATTTTTTACTTTTTTTTTTCTTCTTAATATTAATTACCTTGAGCCTGGCGACAAATCTGTTCTGATTTACTAATTTTTTCCCTGCGTAAACTTGGCTTGCAAATTTACCAATCACAGGGTTCGGACTCGTATGGAAAACCTGGAGAACCTGGAAAACTCAGGGAATATAAAATTCTTTAAAAAAAAATGGAAATATCAGGGAATTTGATGAATTGTATAAAAAATCAGGGAATTGTGCGTCTCGATATGGAAAACCATAGAGTTTTTAAGAATTTTGATTTCAATTCAGGGAATTATTTTATATCAAATAAAAAATTACTGCACTAAAAAATATATGGAAATTAATATTTTTGGTTATGGAAAACCTGAATATTTCAGGGAATTTTGTTAGCTGGTCCGAACCCTGAATCAGAGACGAGGTCACATTCCCTATCTTTACAGGTACTGCATTCTAAACTGAGATAGACTATAGTTCAGTGTCCATAGTTAGAGAAGTAAATTAGATATAATATAGGCTAAGGTGAACAGTTGACGATTGTACTTTATCACCCTTATTGAAACGTTGTTCATTAAAAACTGTGTTACATTTTCTTTTAAGGAAACTCGGCAGCGGTGGAAATCCATAAGGGATTCGATAACAACCAAAATGGAAGAGGTATCAGAAGTCCTCGATACACAAATTAATATTGTTGATAGTCGATTTGACTTTTTAATGGATGACAGAGATACCTTTCAGCGATTGTTTCAGAATTTTCTGCTAAAGACGGATCAAATATTAAAGACTGATTTCTTGCAAAAGATTGTTCCGGTGAAGCATGAAGGAGATACTCCTGCGAGAAGAACAATCGTCCTTGCTAACACTATTGAGCGCCCTGCACCGAGAGAGGTTCTTATTAATCGATTTAAAGAAGAGTGTCCTTTGCCTGATACTGAGGTAAGCAAATATGTAATTATTATAATTAATGTTTAAATGCTTCTTTCTATGTTTAAAAATGAATTATTATTTGTTTGCTTATAATTGTATTGAAACATTCTTTATAGGATTTTGCAAACAGCAGAAAAAATAACTATCTATAACTAAAAGAAAAACTTTGTGTAGAAATATTAATATTAATATTTCTACACAAAGTTTTTCTTTTAGTTATAGATAGTTATTTTTTCTGCTGTTTGCAAAATCCTATAAAGAATGTTTCAATACTTCTTTCTATGATCATGTAAAAAGTTTGAATTTCTAATAAGCAAAGCTCCGTTATAAATAGTATTGTTCCTTTCCATGATAGAAAATATGTGGTAAATTGTATGAAAGGAATAAAAGAAGAGTTTGATACATTTGAGAAACTTGATTTACAAGGTCTATAAAAAATCATTAAAACTATAAAGAAGGATATGTGTGATAAAGATGATGTTACTCTTAAAATAATTAGAGATGCATTTGAAGTAATTGGAAATAGATTTGTTGAGGTAATAAATTTGTCACTTGAAACGGGAGTTTTCCCAATGTATGTCAACAGTTACACTGAGAAAAAAAAATTATCCGAACATCTGCTTAGAGTTTAGGCCAGTAAATTAATTAACAATTCTTGAGAAATTGTTAGAATTAGATGTGAAATACAATTACTAGAATTTATTCAGGAGAACGATACAATTGTGTCAGCAATCTGGATTTAGGAAAAATCGTTCGTGTGAAACAGGACTTCATTTGTTTTAAACCAATGGAAGGTAGATATAGCTGATAATATGGTTATAGGCGTAGTATTCCTGAATTTTAAAAGTGCTTTTGAAACGGTAAATAAAGATCTACTTATATTGAAATAAAAAAACTGGAATTGACGGGATAGTGTTACAGTGGTTTACATCATACCTTGAAAAGCGGTAGCACAATTATATATTATAATTGTTTATAACACATTAATCTTTGTGTTCAAAATAAAAAATGGAATGATGCCATCTTACTTAACTAACCAATTAAACTATGTAACTGATTTACAACCTCATAAAACAAGGGCCATGGTAAATAATGATTTTAATATAAAAATTAAACATATAAAATCCAATACTATATTGGGAAAGGGACTGGTTTGGTTTAATGACTTACCAGGTGAGCTAAAAGAATGTAAAAATGAGCATATTTTTAAGAGGCTTTGTATAGAGTACATAAAGAAAAACTTTAATTAGATATTTTGTGTTAATTGTATACTGTTCGTAAGTTTATTGTACGTTTGTTGTATTTGTATTTTAATAGCTCTGCTAATAAGTTTATATATAAAGCGGTATGTAAAATGTGGCTTTTACAATACACCATGTGGAAAAAGTTACTTCCTATATCGGCAAGAAATTTATGTTTTCCAGCGAACTGTTAAAAAATCAATAAAACCTAAATTTGATTGATAAGAAGAAAGTGCAACATTAAACAAATTTTCCATTTAATAGAAATATATATTTATCATTTCTGCCGTGACATGTGATGTAAGCGCATGTTCTTATGAGAAGGGGGCATTCTCTAACTATAGAAGCATTCACATCACGTCAAAAATTGGGAAATTTGCTTCTCTTGATAAATTGTGAGGGAACTGGTCTGTTCACGAGAATAATATTTATTTATTTAAAGTTCATTATTGTGTTTGGTTAAACAATGGGTTTTGTGTTACTTAAACTACTAATTGCCAATGAGGTACTAAGAGAACCAGAAGATGCTCAAACAGAACATCAACTTCATTATAATAGAGGATTCAGAGACCGTTTGCTTTCAGTCTTTTGCGTCTCTTGTAGTTTTAAATTTATATCGATATTATGTAAAATTGTCTATCAAATTCATTTCAGGAGGGTTATTTGCGATATAGGTTAACGTTTAACCTCTATGTTAATTTTACACCTCTCTTCTGCGATAAACTGTAATTAAAATTTTTCGAATATAACTTGTGCTGTCTCAAAAACTATAAAAGCTATAAGGATAAAGTAAAGGTTAAATAATGTATGGAAATTACGATATCATCGTTGAAATAGTGTTTGGTTATTTATCCTCCAAAAATTAATAAAGAACGAGAGGGTGGTGAAATATTGTAGAGAGAAATTTAGCATCTAGGGACTTTTTATATTTCTAGAAATATTATATCAATTGTATGACGCATTTCCCAAAATGGGGAAATGCATCAAAGATTTCGTAGCAATGTAATTCTGTAGACTCTGCTTATTCTTAATAAGAATATTAATCTATTTTATTTAGCTCAAGCTAATTCTTTAGGGTTGGACATTAACAATTTCCTCATTCATCGTGCGCCGATCTTGAATTGTTATCATAGAAAATACGGTCAGATGTTCGGTCAGGTCATATGAACGATAGGGTCACAGAGAGTGATTCAACCATTGACAGGTCTTTGGGAAGATTCGTTTATGAACGTCACATCGTTAGTTATATACAATCAAATTAATATATCACAAATTAAATTTGCCTTTCAGAGGGATGTAAAACAGTAGGTCTCTTGTCTATTAAAAAATCCCTACTCTTCGATAGAGAAGAGGTTCTGCAAAGTTTCCAGGTTAGGGGTAGCTCGTCTCCTCACGTTGGTGATTGGACTTAGTAACAGAAATAGGCCGACGTTAAATAACTGAATTAAAAAAAAAACTGCTAGATTATTATATAGCAGTAAGAAGGTAGAAAAGTAATTGATTTACGGAATGCAGTACTGTTGTGTCGAGGAATAGAGAAAGGTGCCACTTTGTCTTAATTCTCTTGCATAAACATCACTTCTTCTTTCTATGTTAGCACATAGGTATATAAGAGATTTATAATGTATAATATTGTTAACAAATATGACTGTGTGAAGTAAACAGCGATTCTCAAGTTTAAATATTTGTAAATCTTTTAAAAAAGGAGTTATATGATGAAATCTTGGGACATCAGTTATGAATTTAACGGTATGATTTTGCATTTTTTGAACACGATATTTATCTCCCTGTTAACATTATTTTAGTTTTTGGATCTAGTAGGTTTCTATATGGAGAAGGCTTTTTTAAATTAATGTAAGCTTTTTGACAGACATAACTGACGTGGTAAGAAATTAAAAAAAAAACAAAATAGAAAAGAGCAGATCCTGGAAGCAGTTGGAATTTCCCCACAAAATATTTATGAAAATTCCATAATTTAGAAATATTTACTGACCATGTCAGTTATGTTTGTCAAGAAGCTTACATATAATATATAACATAACAAGCTAACCGTTATATCCTTCGCCAATTTACTGCACTTTTTATATAATTGTAGCACATTCTATGGGATACTCTTCACAGTTTGGTTGTAAATAATATTAGTTTTAGACATTTTTAATTTAATTACAAAACATTAAAAAAAATATGTAAAGTTTATAACTTTTTTATTTATCGATTTTGCTCAAATAGGGTTCTGCCTCTAGCTAAGACTAACTT
This sequence comes from Stenurella melanura, assembly GCA_963583905.1. NCBI lineage: Eukaryota > Metazoa > Arthropoda > Insecta > Coleoptera > Cerambycidae > Stenurella > Stenurella melanura. Next base: position 80,387,464 of record OY757316.1, on the reverse strand, counting down.
ACTGTCCAAATTTCAATACAATCAGACTTTTCGTTCTTAAGTTATCGTGCTTACAAGATGATGGACGGACAGACAGACGGACGGACATTTTGAAAGTTGTTCAAAATTCGATCACCAACACAGTGATATGAAAATTTTTTCTCTACGAGCAATATTACTGATTTTAGAAATGTGCCGATTCAATGCAATATTCTCTTTGTTTTGTATTTGCGAAGAGTGTAATAACATATAATATTTCTAAATTATGGAATTTTCAGAAATATTTTGTGGGGAAATTCCAACTGCTTCCAGAATCTGCTCTTTTCTATTATTTTTTTTTTTATTTCTTATGATGTAGATTTATTTTGTTTGAACTTAATTAAATTATTCCTTTTGTTTGAATTTCAGGAGAACGAGGAAAATCTTCCTCCAGATGAATGATAAGTCCATAATTATAGTTGTGTTGTATTTTATTAACTATGTTAATAATAATTTAAAAAATGTAAATTTAACATTCAACTAAATTTATATAATATGGAATATTATTCTCTATAATAAGGGTATATAACCGTTCAACTTTAAATGTATTCTTACAAGCTTAGAATAGATATTTATATATATGTATAGTCATAGAGTGGCAATTTGTAGACTTATAAGTAGATTTATAAATTAATATCAAATTTTATCTCTCTTTCATTGTGTCAAGTTAAAAATCATGTTTTCAATCAAGAATCTTTTATTTTTTGTGAAAATAGTATTTGTTTTATATGAAGAATTTATTTATTTACTTATACACTGTGTTGCACTTTTCATGAGTACACCCTTGTATCTATGAAATTAAAGAACGAATTATTTCAAATTTGGGTAGTTGTACGTTTCTCTACGTAACGTAGAGTGCATATGCCTATTTAATTTATTCCAGCTCCATCCATCTCTTTTAGGAAAATCGTATTAGGAATTTTTTATAAAACAAATATTACCGCTATCGTGTCCTTTAAAACCCATTTGTTGATTTTTTTATTTAATTTTTTATTTCTTTACACGAAAAAAAAATTTAAACAAATAATGACAGAAAAGCTTCCGTTACTGTCAAGTTCAAAATTTTGTTTACAATTTCAAAGGTGACTAGATTTAAGCAAGTAAACTGAATAGAGGGTCTGTTACGAACAGGCGCATGTTACCGGGCACTTCCCGGTCCAGCGGGCCCCTTCGTCTCTGGACCATTACCTGCTACCTAATAGACGTGTCAGGTACAGACGGTACGTTAAATATTTCCTTACCTGAAATTCTCTTCGTTCATTTAAGATTGTTTGGCCTTGAAAAATTCAAAATTTTTGCCTGCGGCCCATTTTCATTCGAGGGCCCTCCAGAACTTATATGCATGGGCCCCCTATAGGGTCCCAGCACACGCCTGGTTATGAACTTCATAAATAAATCTGGACCTCACAATCTACACTTCATAAGCTAAATTTTTGACACTCCCAATGATCGTCGCCATTTTATTTGTGGTTAGCAATATCCAATAGGAATATCAACTGCTACAATGTCGGTAATCTGGATATAGTAGTTATTTTGCGGCGTATTGCGAAATGTCTTATTTTCATTAAACTTTAACACTTCTCTCCTGAAATGCTACCCCAATGCCTTTAAACAGAATATTTCATTAACAAATGTGAGATTATTAAAATGTGTATAGTAACATAGGTTATAAGGAGTACTCAATGATACTTTAATTTTAATTACATCGTTTTCAAAATTAAACAATAATTTGTCTTATCAACAACGGGATAATATTAGATGAAATCTGACAACACCCAATTTATACTTTGTTTTGACTTGCTATGTGAAATGCCATAATTGAAAGTAACTCGTTTGACCACGGAAGTTGAAAAATAAAACGTCACCATTTCACCCAATCAGCTAATCGGTCAGATCTTATAATTTTACATTTCAAAGTGGAGTTCATTTTTATTTATGTAGTTCGTGGGGTCTATGTATATGGAATTTTTTTAGCGTTTTTGGCGAGTACGATGATATGTTTGATTATTACTTCAAAACATGTATGTTGTTACTTGGGATATGCGCATATCTCAGAAAAAGAATAGTGGTGTTCCATCACATAGAACATAAAGAAAAAATTGTTGCAAAATAAATTTTTTTTTTTACCCCCTATTTGTTTAATTTATAGAGTATCATTTTTTTTATAGTCGACATGATGCCCTGTACCAAATATATTTTAGCTCCCGAATTCAGCTCATTTATATTTAAGAAAATCAAATTATTTAATTTTTCAAAATTCTTTCATAACTTTTGTAAAAAAAAAAAAATTCAAGCTGGCATTTGGGGTAAATCATTCTAGTACTGGTAGGAACTTACCTCCCAAATATGAACCAAATCCAAGTTGGGACAGCTAACTCATACTTTTATCCGGTTACCCTCTAGCAATAAATGTTAAATAACTTTGTTTCTAACTTCACTTCGACCCAAGTCAAAGGCCATTAACTTTTGACAAAACGTTGTATTTCCCTATTTATTACTCTAAAACTACTCGAGATATTTACAAAATTTGGCACAAAGGTGTTTTTAAAGGAGGCCCTATAAGGTAGTGGTAATACTGTTTTTACAAAAAATCTCTAATACGATCTACCTGAAAATTGACCCCATTTTCACCCCCTAAAACACGCTTCTATGGAATAACTAAAATAGGTATATGAGTTCTCTAAGTTACCTTGAAGTGTACAAGTGTACAAATTTGATAATTTGAGATGAATCCGTTTTTTAATTCCAGAGATACAAGAGTGTACTCATGAAAAGTGAAATGTAGCGTACAAGAGATTCATAATTCAAAACATAATTTTTGTCCATGTGTAATAATCGTTTTACATTAAATGTATTTTTATAGGCATAGAGTAAGTATAAGAATAAGTATATATATACTTCGTGACAAAACAGCTGTGTCAAATTTTTGAAATTATAGTCACCAAGTGGCAACTTGTAGAACTATAACTAGATCTATAAATTAATAGCAAATTTTATACCTCTCTTTCATTAAGTACCACCAATTAAAATTGTTTCGAATCAAGAATCCTTTATTCCACGTATATGCAAATGAAAACATTTATTTATGACACACTTTTTTTTTGTGACTGGTATTTCTTTGATATTAAGAATTTATTTATTTTCGTTTACCTGGTGTCAACGGGATCACTTTCCGGTCGACATTTTTTTATTTTTAACGGATCGAAATGAAACTTGATGTGTCCCATGTTATAATAACATTTTTGACCTATCAATCATTCCAGTTGCATCGAAGTGACCCCAATTTGTGATATTTAAACCCTTTATATTTTTGCATTTTTGGATCATTTTGCACATAACTATTAATTTCATGCCTGAATGTCTTAGTGTATGAGTTAATTAATTTTGTCGAACATAAATCGCCTGATTTAGAATAAAATAGACTTTTGGCATATGTCATCCTATCAGTTTGGCCATAGTTGAAGACAAACATCTGCTTTGCGTAAAATCATACAGTTTCTCATTTCTAAACACATGGAAGTTTCAAAATCTCTTTGCAATAATACAGGAGGTCTTTGTGTGATCTTCCAAGCTGTCCTGAAGAATTCTGGTTAATTTTGAGTCTTTATAAGGGACTTGTCTTTGTCCTTTCTCAGAAAAAGCATGTAATAGAGCGGCGTCAGAGAACACATAACAGATGCTATAAGTGTAAGATGTATGACTTAATTTTAGAAAGGAGCATTTATAGTGCGGAAAAGTTAAGATTGGTGCATGCACAGTACACTACAAATCTATATGACATTATGTAATCACTTTTGTTTATTTATTCTGTTTTGTCTATGAAAGGTTAAGCCTTATTTAAATGATGGTTATCGATATCTGTTACCATAGGTAGTTAGTATATGTACTTCACATACCCCAATTACACGGGCATACGGAAATTACAAATTACCGCGCACTGAGTGGAAATTTCGTCTGCCAGTGTAATTGGGGTATGTGAAGTACCTATATTAACTACCTATGTGGACAGATGTCGATAACCATTCGTTTAAAATAAAATGTCCCCGCCCTCCATATTCTCCGACCATGCCAAAAATTTCCAGAGAGAAAAAGTTTCGTAGTTTCATGTTCTCTTCGATTACCAACTAGCAGGCGGTAACTTTTCGTCATCGAATTTGCACGACATTTCATAGACTACTTGCATTATTAGTATTTATTACCTTTCCATATTTATTCTGATTGGTGAATTCAGAATTAATATTACTTTCATCCAATGAAAGCCTAAGCGATTATAACCAAACTTTTCTATATTTAAAATTAATATTTTATCCTGAAATGTCATATTTATGTCATACTGTTTCGTGAATGTACCCTGACGTATATAGTCCAGTAATTCTACGGAAAAACGCAAAAACAATGCTACCAGGAAACAAAAAATAGGGTCGTGTAGAGGAAAATTTTTTAAGAAAGGTAGCGTTTTGCATCGCTCTAGCTGGTGTAGAACATAACCTAAAAAATTAGACAAAGTCGAAAAAACCTTTTTTTGCAATTTAAAAAAGAAACGAAGCATCCTACAAATAATAGTTAAGTTGTAGGTAATGAAAAAAAACCTATCAAATGCAACCAACAGAATAAAGATTCTTTTCGACGAGTGTAACTGCTTTTAAAATGTTCTTTTCGTCGAATGCAGCTACACCAGTACTGCACTAGCTACACTTCCTTTTTATCAGGTGCGGTTAGTGTAGATTATAGAATAGTTTCAGACCATGCAAAAACGCCAAAAACGTGTCAGAATAATTGAATTTTGAGGTTATGTTATGTTTTATCATCTATCTATGGTTATGGTCGTTCTTTCTAACTGAGATACAGAAATATTCTTAATCTGAGATTGCTATGGATCTTGGAAGCATATAAATGGTAATCCATTCATTATTTGGCATACTTAATGGCCCATGAAGTTAAATTACTCGCTTTGAAAAACTATATCTTCAATTTCTCCTTCGTCGCTGGAAGAACTAGAAAATAAAGCGTCTTCAATATCCATTTTAATCAGAAAGATTTCATTAAAAAAATGAAAAGTTTTAGGCTAGGCGCGGTGATCCTATTCAGTACCAAATTTTCGTTCTTTTCATTCTGTTCTAAAGTTGTAAAACTATCTTCAAACCGACATACACCAATCTGCACTACACTTTAAACTCTACACCAAGTGTAGACGAAAAGAATTGACCTATTGTTTTTGCTGTGTTTATTACAGTTTTGATTTAAATTACTCCGTGTTCGGTGCAAATGTCGCCTCTGTTTAGTAGAAAAGAGCATTTTTGATAAATTTCAAAAAAATACACGAAACAGAAATACACGATCACGATTTAGCCACTTTGTAACCTCAAGAAAATCGAATTAATATCGTAACGTTTTTTGGTTATGTTTTTGCGAAATATCTCTTTGAATTGAGTAATTATAAATTCCGTGTATAGTAATAGATTATACACTTTCACACTAAAAAAAAATTAACATCCTACGACCACCTTGGTAAGAAATAATTCATTTCTTATTATCCTCACAACGGTAAATGAACTATAACTGAGTTTTGTTAAAAATGTTACTTTCGCTTTTTTGTGGGGGACTGCAGACAAAGTCTGTCAAGCTTTTCGAAATGTGCAGCTACTTCCTCCATCTTGAATTGTATGTACCCGCCTACAGAGGGAGAGAAAGATGAAGAAGGAGAAAGAACATAGAGAGCGAGAGACAGATGGAGGAGAAATCAGTTAGAGCGAATGTTCCAGTACAAGGTGCTCAGTAGACATTTTTGTGCTTCATTTCGTATACTGTGTATGTATACATGAATTGACCCTTTACTATTGTCTTGTGTAGTGCAAGTAGTACAGTCTTTTCGTTCTCTCATGAGGAAGTACATATTTTGGTGTATTTTTATGTTTGTATAGGATTTCAAGAGCTGTAGCGTCTCATAATATAGATTATACAATCACTCGGTTTTAATTAATATATCATACACAGTATATGAAACGAAGCACAAAAATGCCTTTTGAGCACCTTGTACTGGAACGTTCGCTCTAACTGATTTCTCCTCCATCCTTCTCTCGCTCTATGTTCTTTCTCCTTCTTCATCTTTCTCACTCTCTGTAGGTAGGTACGTACAATTCAAGATGGAGGAAGTAGCGGTACATTTCGAAATGCTTGGCTGACTTTGTCTGCCGTCAACCGAAAAAAAGCGAAAGTAACATTTTTAGCAAAACTCAGTTATTTATAGTTCTTTTACCATTGTGGGGATAATAGAAAATGAATTATTTCTGACCAAAGTGGTCGTAGGATACTCATTTTTTTTAAATGTGTGGAAAAGTGTATATTATCGATTACTATACTCGAAATTTATAATTACTCAATTCAAAGAGATATTTCGCAAAAAAAAACATAACCAAAAAACGTTACGATATTAATTCGCTTTCTTGAGGTTACAAAGTGACTAAAAATATTTATTTCTTAAATTGTATAATGGTACTATCTCTTATGAAGAATTCAGGTTTGATTCTCTAGGCCATCCCAATCGTGGACAAAGGCCGATTTACGAAAAGGTTTTTTTCGTAATTGTGCAATAAATCGCATAATTCTAGTTTTTTTGACATTTTTCAAAAATGCTCTTTTTCTACTCAACAGAGGCAATATTTGCACCGAATAAGGAGTAATTTAAATCGAAATTGTACTAAACACAGCAAAAACAATAATAAGCGATTTTTGACGGTATTTTTAGGTTATCTCGAAAAAGAAATAACGAATCTTTATTTCGTTCGATAGGTTATTCATTATCTACAACTTTCTTATTCAACTTTTATTTGTAGGATGCTTCGTTTTTTTTTTAAATTGCAAGTCGTTTTTTCAACTTTGTATAATTTTTTGGTTATTTTCTACACCAGCTAGAGCGATGCAAAAACGCTACCTTAGAATTGTTTCCTCTACACGACCTTATTTTTGTTTCCGGTAGCATCGTTTTTGCATTTTTCCGTAGAATTACTGGACTAATACACTTTTAAGCGATTATTATTTGCCAGCTCGACAGCTCTTACGTCTCTGCAACCAGATTTTGCGATATTTTCACTTCCGGCAAGGTCAACTAAGTTCAATTTTCCTGTTTTCGAGATGTCTTTGACCATAATGAACTCTATTGTAAACTGTTACACAGTATGAGATCGAGAGCTCTGTTGCTTCACAAGTGTCTGTCTCTTGTTGATACCCTTCTGTAGTTGTTTGCATAATCCTTCTTTGTCATGTAGGGAACTTCCCTTAGACCCTGAATGAATATCGACACTTTTGTGTCGTATATGCTGAAAAATTAAACATTTAAAATTAACAAAATTTACGTGTTTACCAAGAGCCAGTCACAAAAGAACTAAATGAAGAAACCGATTTTCTTCCATTCGGCTCAGTTGCACCAATGTGTCAATCAGGCGGAAAAGGTAAAATTAAAGAGAGGCCAGTTGTGAAAAATTGACAACACTGTCCTAATAAAACAACCGAATTCAGATGATTGTCACAACCCAAGATTACTAAAGAAACAGGTTGCTTAGTAACATACGTCACATCAAGCCTCGAGTATTTCTGCCTTCTTATATTAGGTATCTATTTAATTGGTGTGGAATTATTGATTGACGGAATAATTTTTTGAAACTTTTTTCTATAATTTACTTTATAAAATGAGTTATACGCAGCTGTTATCGAGGGCTACACATGACGTACCACTTGATTGTTATGAGGCAACCTGTCTTAGTAATTTTGGTCATATTCATTTAATGCGTACCCAACCCGAAACAGTTTCCGCTGGATATCGTGTCCCTTTAATTTGGAGTTAACAACGATCTTCGTCTATTTTGTCTTCTCTGTCTGACTGTCTTATCTTCTTAATTCTCTAATCTTTGACAGCTTAGTCAGCTGGAATAGCAAAAAACAATAAACTGTCGCATTGTCAACCATCGAGACTGAGTACAAGGCTTTGGCTGGTGTGCCTCAAGATGTTGTGCAGATTCGATGAATAGGTACCGATGTGGGTTTGAACACCGATAAATCCAGTGGTTTATTGTGATAATCGTGGTGCAAATGTTAACCATGGTGTGTATTCCAAACACATAGATACAAAGCATCATTTCGTAAGGGATAAAGTTAAAAATGGACAAATTGTCTTAGTACATGTTCCTACTTCCGAGACTAACTAGCACAAAATTTTCGTAACTGCAGTGTTAAATTAGGATTAAAATCTATTTCAAGCATTGTGGATAAGTCTAAATTAAGTGAAGATGTTGTGACTGTTAATTTAGATAGGCACACGTGATTTTTAATATGTAACTGACAGTTATTTAACTTCATAGCTGCTAATAAACAACCTCTGTTGAATCTTTCTTAATAATGTCGGGTACAATTTAAACTGACTTGTGTCATGGCCGCTAAAACATCTGAACTAAGATTTTAATTGATGCATAAGAAATGCCAGTAGTTCTCAAACAGTTCTCGGCAATGATGTCGCTAAATAATTTTAAATAAATAGGAAAGATATATTATCATAAAATGTTAAGATTATTAATTTAGTAACTTCATAATTTTAGTGAAATTCTGATTATACAGTGTCTATAAAGTTGGCTACATATGGGAAAAATTGTATTTTTGACATTCCTAAAAAACTCTATTGGGGATTCGTATATGCATGTCCAGCAACAAAAAATTACATTTTGACACATGTCATGTGATCACCGGTTTGGCAGGACTGTAAAAAATAGTTGACAGTGGTACCGAAAAGTGGGTCAAATTGTTAAGATATCGAAAAATTTTATGAAGAAAAATGCATATAGAATACAACAAGGACCCCATATATCAATTTTGAAGCAGATATGAGGAAAATAAAAAAGTGCAAATTTTACCCCTACCATTAATTATCATAAACTCTTGTGTCTATTTCACAAATATTTGATTAGTTTCGACAAATATCTTGTGTATTTTAGTTGAATAAAGGTATTTGCATGTAAAGAAAGAAACTAACCCCCAATATAGTATTTTTTAGAAATCTCAATAATACAAATTTTTCCCATATGTAGCTAACTTTACGACGGACACTGTAGGTATATAGGTTCGGGCACAAATGAAACTGATAACAAAAAATGAATTGCCCAATTCAGTCAATAACAATGAGTGATCAGAAAAAGAAATAAAATACTAATATTGCTACAGTCCAAAATAAATTATATTTCTTTTAGCGGTAATAAATAAAAATTCTGGTTGACAAAATAGATATTAAAAAAATTAACAATAATTTTAAAACAAATAAATTAAAACAATTCTGAAAGAACAATGCATTGACACGTTTTCATAAACACTAAGACACTACACTTGAACAATTTATCTACTCGACGCACGTTTCACCATTCGTGTATTAATATATAACGTAAGAAAGTAGATTTTATTAGAGATAAACACGCGCTAGTAGTAATAAAAGACACACTTTTGGGGAAAATAAAGTTTTAACAAAACTCGCGGAGCAGTTTAATAAAATAAAAATTTTAGAAGAAAAATTATTAACTTTCAATAATCAATCAAATAAAAAAAAGTGGAAGTGCTTGGGGATCGATCTCGCAATAACCCCATTTATATTTACTGCTGTTTGACCATCTTACCGATTGAGCTACGTGATCGTGTTTATTCTACTCTAAAACGTGTAATATCTACGTACTAGAAAATTGTAAGACTTAGTGGTTTAACACTGTTCGTTTGACGGATGACTATTTACGACAAAAAATAACTTAAATATTTCATATAAAGACGTTTTTCATATTTAGAGTTGTGTAAATAATATTCATCGTTAAATCACGCAGTTTGAGAATCACTGAGCTTATGACTATGTTTCTCACTCCTCAGTGTACATTTCATATTTCCGTCTCAAAACAAGTGGGAAAGAATCTTGGTAGACATACATTGACAATGTCTTTAGACTATGGCTTTAAGTTTGTGTGCAAGAGATAGTGAAAACGTATGTGCAATATTAATTCATACATCGGTCTTTTTAAACTTGACCCGACTCTAATCTTTTATTTGTACCTCTGCAATCCATCAGTTTTGTTGTTAATCTATTCAACTTAATTTATTTTAAAATCTTTTTTCGATAATGATTATATTTTCTCAACAGCTGAACAAATTGATATTTTAATAATTTATAAACATTGTGGCAAAGAGAGAAAGTGCAGAGCCAAACATGTTTATCTTGATTGATAGATACAGAAATGTCATAACTGGGACACATATCAAGTGTCATCTTGATTTGTTAAAAAAATAAAGAAATAGCGGCTGAAAAGTGCTATCTCGTTGACACCTGGTATATAAAACAAAAGATTCTTGAATCAAATCATTTTATCCATGTGAAGGAATCGTTCAACATTACATATATTCTTATAGGCTTAAGATAAGTGGTAAACCAGCAATTTCAAATGTTCAAAGTTATACTCGCAGAGCGGCAATTTGTAGTTATAAGTAGATTAACATTAGCAAATTTTGTACCTCGGGTTCCATTGGGTACTACGGATACCAATCATGTTTTGAATCCAGAATCTTTTGTTGCTAGAAATAATAAATTTGTTTATGACATTTTTTACTTTTGTATGAACTTATTTATTTTCGTTTATATGAAACAAGAAGTTCTTGATTCAAAACATTATTTTTGTGTGAGTGTGTATTAATATTTATTTGTGATACGTTGCTGTGTTGTAATTTTATTTATTTGAATTATATGTAATATAATTTTCTTAATAAAGTTTTATAATAACGTAATGTTTTATTTCAAGGTATGGTACCTGGACCCTTATTGTTTAATATTTACCTAAATGACCTATTTAAAGTACAAACAAAAAGAACTATTAAGTTTTGCCGATGATACGGCCATTTTTTATAGCGATAAGGACTGGTCATCATTGAAAAAAATAGTAGAGCTTGACTTACCCAAAATACTTGACTTGTTCATGAGAGGCCACTAACCATCAACTATACTAAAACTAATTTCATACCATTCACATCATATAAAACACACTTACCCAATTTTGCCAAAATCACTTTGAAAATAAATAATTTAAATATAGAGTTGACATCTGCAGAACATGTGAAGTACTTGGGAATCTACTTAGATAGTAATTTAAAATGGGACATATAAGAATAACTTTATTGAAAGTAGGCAAGCCTAATGTACATATAACAATTACATATTAAAAAGATCTTCGTAACAGATTTGGTATGTCAAATCACTATTATAATAAAATACTAAATAAAAATATGAACTTTGAATTTGAAACATTTGATGTTTTTATATTAACCTAATTTGTACTTAATGATTTATTTTTTATTATTTTTTAAATAGGTACAACCTAATTCACATTACATCTATTTACATAAATAACGCACTTGTAATTATATAGAAAGTAGCTAATAATAATTTAAAAACGCACATAAAGACAATAGATGTATAAAAATATAATATCTAATGTGCATACAGAAAAAAGAAGCAAATACAATTTATATACATTTAAAAAAATGTTAAAGTAAGATTTTTTTTTAATTACTTTTAAAAGATTTTAGGGACTTTGAGCTTTTAACTTCAGTTCAGCAGAACAGACAATTCATTGATTTCTTAGTATGGGTTCTACTGATATGCATATTATCCCTACTTCTGGTGAGGTAGTCATGAATTTCATTATTAAAGGTAATGTTTACACATAAAATATATCACAAAAAAGCTAAGGTACTTGTTATATAAATTCGAATGGTTATCTCAAGTACTTCAGGTGGATAAGATGAAAATTCTATACCATTCACTTGTGGAATCACATCTAGTGTACAGACTTTTGGCTTGGGATAGCGCCACTAATAATATAATACTAAATATATAAAATATCCAAAAATTAATAATAAAAAAGGCAATGACTTCAGAAAACTGAAGTCATTGAAAAAAGGTATTTGATTTAAAATTATAATCCACGTCATAAAGTTGCCACAATGGTGCCACCAATACATAAAACTAAATCGCAATGATGTTTTACATATCTTGGCCCTAAAGTTTATAATCAAATTCCAGTAGAGATATATTCAGAAAATTTATTTAAAAACAAAAATATAACAGCGGATCAGTCTTCAGCCACGTTTAAAAATTCACCAGATAGTAGACCTCAAAAACATTTATTATTATTATAGATTTATATTATAAAATTCATAATTATAATTATTATTAATCTAAAATATTAATTTATAGAGTAAGCATCCATTTTAATATTAATTTTAATTGTTCACATCCATAACTAGAAATATTATTTTCAAATTTATTTAAGTTCATTTTAAATTTATTTTTGTGTTTAAAAAAACACTCCATTCTAAAATATACATTTTTTCTTATTTAAATATTAAATAAACACTATAAAGTTCACACATGTGAGCAAGTCTTTGACTTTTGCATAGTTTGGGCCTTATGATTACGTTTTAAAAAATACCGTGTTTCAGCTAGAGAAAAATAGTTTTTTTACTCACTAGCCGATATCTACTATCTACGTTCAAGCCTTGGCTTGTTGTAGATTATTTGCATTTATTTTTCAATTAAAGCCTTACAATTATTGTATTATATTAAACTAAAACGAAAAATAAATATTCTATTCTATTCTAGGTTTACCGATACTCTACATATGATGAAAAAACTCAAAACTAAAGCTTGGAATAGGTTTGAAAAGAGTAGAAGTCGTACAGATAGGAAATACTTTTGTGATATGAGAAATATTTACAATACTGCATTACATAATGAAAGAAAAGCTTTTCTTAACTTCCATATTGACTTGACTCTAGAAAGCAAACTGTAAAAATTGTACAAAATGGTGTAATATGCTTTTCAGAAAATGTAAATGTACTGACTGGAGTACCGCAAGGAAGTGTACTAGGTCCTCTACTATTCATACTATTTATTAATGATATCGTTGATAATATAGATAATAGTAGTTTTATAACTCTTTTTGCCGATGACACCTCTGCTGTCATTTCTGCCAAAACTATTGATGCCCTCAGCAGAAATGCCACGAAATGTGTGGAAGAAATATCTAATTGGTGTAATAGGAATGGACTGGTACTAAACCAACAAAAAACTGATCTCCTATTCTTCACACCACTTGGTGTAAAAACAGACTTAAGCATACTAGTTAAATCCACTGGCAATTCTATTTGCCAAAATGATTGTGTAAAGTTTTTAGGCATCCAGATGGAAAAAAATCTTTCTTGGCAAAAACATACGGAATGTATAATAAAAAATTTAGCTAGTAAAAATTTCGCAATTTTACAAATTAGAGATTCAGTTAACATAAACACACTGAAAACATATTATTATGGTTGTATAAATTCGGTACTTTCTTATGGACTACTCTGCTGGGGTAATTGTTCAGGAATGCAAAAAGTCTTTACTATGCAGAAGAGAATTATTCGATGTATGTTTAAGCTTGATTACACCACATCATGTAGACCTTATTTTAGGCAGCATGGTATACTCACCATTTTCAGTATGTATATTTTACAGTCGGTGTACTTTGTCAGGAAAAATATAAATAAATTACCAAAATGTAATGAAGTCAACAAGTATACCACTCGAAGTGCAAATAATCTTTATGTCCCAGCACATAGATTAACACAAGTAAATAAAGGACCCTTTATCACATCAGTTAAATTATACAACTGCTTGCCTCAGAAATTTAAAGATATAAATAGCTTAGATTCTTTTAAATGCTTTGTTAGACAATTCCTTATAAACCAATGTTTTACTCACAAAATGAATTTTACAATTTCTGTGATAATGTTTAGAATTGAACAGTGGATTGTTATGTGTATACTTTAATTGTTATGTGTATATTTTAATTGTTATGTGTATATTTTAATTGTTATAATTGTTATAAGAGTTTATTTGACATAAATTATATTATATAACTGACTTGACTATGTAAATATTCTTACATTTATGTATTATCATAACCACTAGGTATTATTATTCAGACATAAATAGTAGGTATCCACCTACTATTTTACATCCTTACTTAAATTTAATAATAGACACCATTTGACTTGTCCAATACTTGTACTAAGCAGGTCTAAAGGAAATAAAGTTATATTATTATTATTATTATTATTATTATTATTATTATTATTATTATTATTATTACACCAAAAATCTATGGGCAACCGTAAAGTCTAACGGTATTGTTAAATGTAGCCAAAACTCCTCATCTCTTCCAGAACATCTTTGTGATGCAAATCGTATTAATGATTATTTCATTGATTCCATACCACACGAAAAAGTACCGGACAATTATCTAATGAAATTCGAGAATAGCAAATTCTCAAATAGCAGTTTTGAATTTCAATTTGCCACCTTAGAACTAATTCATTCTCTAGTTTTAAAACAAAAACCTCACACAGTAGGATGTGATGGCATCTCTGGAAAAATGCTCCAACTTAGTTTACCAATAATAGTGGAACCTCTCACACATATTATAAACTTTTCATTTGAAACTGGAGCTGTCCCACTAATTTGGAAGGAAGTTTTAGTCAAGCCGATACCAAAAAACAATAAAATTAGTACCATATCTGAGCTTAGGCCCATTAGCTTACTGTCAATGCCCTCAAAATTAGCTGAGGGGAAAATGCACCAACAACTATCGTCTTGTTCAACAATAATGTAATACCCAAGACACAATCAGGTTTTCGTAAAACTTACGGCACATCCACTGTCATAATATCTTTGCTTGACGATGTATTGACTTCAATCAATTCTGATAAAGCAACATCTTTGACCTTGTTAGACATATCAAAAGCCTTTGATTCATTAAACACTGAACTGCTCATAAAAAAATAAATTATTACAGTATTAATGACAGTATTTTAATGCTCGTATCTACTTAATCGCTACCAGCAGTACACTTGTATTGACACTGCAAGTGGGGAAAAAATTTCCTATAAATGTGTGCTACTTTCTGGAGTGCCTCAGGGTTCTATACTGGGGCCCTTGCTATTTAATATCTATACTGCAGACCTACCTCTCGTCACAAGGTACTGTTCTATTCATATGTATGCTGACGATGTTCAGCTCTATTTTTCGTTTGATGTTTTCGGTACTTCAAATAAATTAAAAGTTCTCTCAAACTTTCAACTGTCAGTGGACAATGTACTCATTGAACAGGCTGATAAGGTTAAAAACTTAGGGTTGACACTCGATAAGGACTTAAACTTTATTCCTCATGTTTCAGAAGTATCCAGAAAATGCTTCTGCTCTTTTAAACAGATTTCAGGTCTGAGAAACATCCTAGGTAGAGATACTAAACTACTGCTTGCTATGTGAATCGTTAGTTTTATTGCACATCAATTATTGTGATTATGTTTATGATCCTTTATTAAACGTATCAGAAGCATATAAACTACAAAAAATACAAAACATCTGCGTCAGATTTGTTACTAATAGTTCGTTTTATGAACATGTTACACCTTATTAGAGAGTTAAATTTACTCAAATTAAATGAACAGCGTTTCATGCACTTCACCTCTATGCTATACAAAGTGATCACATTGAAAACACCCGATTATCTATCTAATAAACTTTTCATGGGAAATGCTGTTCACAATCGGAATTTGAGATATACTAACGACCACTTACATATACACTACGTATGAAATATTTCGTTCATCTTTTACATATATATCAATGTACGCTTTCAATAATCTGCCCCAGCAGTACCACTTTATGTCTGAAAATACATTAAAAAACAACTTAAGACTCTGGTTTTAAGCAATGACTCGAATATTAATTTTAACATGTTTTAAAGTATGTGCTTACACTACGTACCGTGGTTTTCAATGGATATTCTGATGGAGTTGGCAATATTGGCACTAAAAGTGCAGAGAGATTACGCTAAACAAAACGATTTGGTCCTGGAATGCAAGTAATAGATGATTTGAATTCTCTATCAAAGCCAGACAAATTTTTTGCCAACGAAAATAATTTTAAAAAATGTATTGCTTATTTAATGAAAAAATTAAAAGCAGCTAATATTGATTCGAAGCAGGCTGATGAAGATGCTGATGTACTTATTATTAATACTACTAAAGAAGAGGCAACACAATTAGTCAATGTAGTAGTAGTTGGCCAAGATGTGGATTTTCTGATTATATTAGCATCATTATACCCGATAAATACGACAATGTATTTTTATTGAAACCGAATATTGGATAAGTACATGCAAAATTGTACAGCCACAGTATCAGAATTTCATCGGCTTCATACACGCATTTAATGGTTGTGATACCATCTTCATTTTTTAAAGTTTTAGAGTTTTTTTTTTTTTAAATCTCAAAAAGTTAGAAAAGTATGCGAAAGTCTTTTTAACGGATAACGTAAACAAAGAGGAAGAAATTAGTGCTGCAAGTGAATCCATTTCACCTTTATCATACGATTATGATTCAAAAGCGAACGATAAGTATGCCTAGCTAAATGTTGCTTATAATTACATTTAAACGATTATCGAAGAATGTGATGTTTACACTATCACAATTAGGTACCTCAAAGAGCTGATACTGCTAGATTGCATGGACAGCGAACATATTTACAGATCTAACAATGGAAGAGAAATATGTTAAATCCCCTCCAATGGCGTTGGAAATATCATGTGGCTGTTTAAAAAGCTGTTATGGAAATTGTGGTTGCAGAAAGTTTGGCATCGAATGCTCCATATTTTGCAAGGAATGTAAAGGAATTAATCGCGAAAATGCAAATGTGCCAGAACTATCGCAAGATGTCGATAAAGAGATATCGACAATGAAGTTGATATTGCCATCGAAAGAATTAATATTGAAGAATTATAATGTTTTCCAACAATATTTATTTATTTAAAAATCAGTTTATTTTAAATAATGCATCAAATTTAATTTTAATATTATATAAAGCTTACTTTTTCATAAAAACGTATAATATTTATTTTAGAACGTTATAGAAACATTTGTATTATTATTAAATTATCTTAACATTGTTGTTTTATTGAACAAAAATAAATTAATTTACTGAAAATTAAAAGAAGCAATATATGAGAGCAAATGAGGTAAAATATGGCAAAAAATGGTCAACTTTGAATGGCGATGTCTCGGTCACCGCTGGTCGTATGGAGCAAAAAGTAGTTTCTATGTCTTTTCAATAACTTTTTTTCGCTGAACATTTATATATACCTACCTTGCATACTGTAGAAAACAGTAAAGTTATGGACTAATTAGTAAAAAGAAAATACAAGGTAGGGTGAATTTTCGTCAATTTTTAACTTTGTTTTTTAATTATTTTTAATACTAAAAATGGTAAAAAATAGACTTAATTTTCTATAAAAAAGCATTCTTATAGAAATCTTCAAATTTGCATTGTTTTGAGTTATCTTGAAAAAACTAAAAAATGGGCTTCTTCAGATGGCTCTCAAAAATGCATCACGGAATTTAGTAGCACATTGTGATTTTATCGTTTTTAGGTGTTAGACTAACATATTAAACAATAAAAACCATTTAACGCAATTGTTCCTTATTTTCTACCCTTTGTTTCTACCCCGTAACTTATTTAAACATAAGTATATTCAATAGCCTATATATATACTTAATAAAACGTCTATGAATTCTTTTTTTTTATTTTTTTCCGGGAGAATCGAAGGAATAAGCGCTTTGGAAAAAACAACAAAAGACAAAATATGTTTATTTTTGCCCAAAAAATATGCCTGAATTTTTTCATAATATTTTAGAAACAGTTCTTTGTTTTATGCCTCTCTCTCTATCTCTCTCGACGAGAGCGAGGTCACGTGACCTGCCGTTGGGGGAGAAAATGGTATCCATAGAACTGAAATTACCGCTGACACCCGCTGAATTCGACCATAACCAGTTTAATAATGTGCACTTGAATCACCTTCCTTTATTTTTGTCTGTGGCCCCCACTGAACTATACATATATGTAGAGTTCAGAGGTGCCCCCTACTCTTGCCATTGACGCGTGGGCGACACGCAGTTCGATTATATAGCGCGCGTATATGTTCAAAAATTGCAAAATAAGATTACCTGTTATGTATTATTATTTGTTTTCGTATTCAAAAGTTCAAAAGGATTGAAAAAATGAGTAAGCACTGCAAGTTATTTAAATTATCAATGAATTCGTTTAATAACACATCCAGCTGCTTCCATTGCAGTTTTTTTAGAAATCGTATAAATTTCAATGAACAATTTGATTCATTACATTATTATTATGCGTGTAACAACATCATGACAATATTCTTTAATGTTTGAAACGGTATCCTAATTATGTGAATTTTGTGACATTTAGTTCAGTACGCCGCGCGCCAGTGTTCGCTACGCTACTCGAATTTAAAACTGGCGCCGTTAATTCCCTTCTGTGAGCAGTGTAAGCCTGGTCTTTGCGCACTCGGTCTGGTCACTAGAGTCACAGTAGAAAGAAGACCAGTAGTTCGACTCCTCCCCTTTTCTTGGTCAAAATTTACAGTGCGCTTATGCTGCTCCTGGGATACAAATTTTTGATGCGCAGTGAACAGAGTAGGCGTGGAAAGGTTTGTTGATATTATTTCTATAGCAGTCGCCATTGTTGTATTTTTGAGTTTTGTAATTATACTAACGTCCTAGTATTTGTTTTTAGTAAAGTGACTATAATTACTTCCTGACAATATTTACTTTGTGTTTGTATGTTTTACAACAATGATTAAAATTGCATACAAACGTAATTCCAGGAAATGCCCTGAGATAACCTTCTTTAGATTTCCTAAGGACAAAAATAGGTAAGTTTTATACACAAACCACCCATAGTGTGGGTAGTTTGTGGTTTTATACTTTTCCTAGGCGGTTACATATTCTGTATACCTACTAAAAAATTTAAAAAAATATAAGTGACAACAAATTTAAATTGTAAATAAAAGCAGCTCATAGAATCCTAAAGTTTTTGGTTACGTTAGGTTAGGTAACCCTACTTATTATAATGGTTAAATATCACATTTATAACGCAATTTCTTTATTTTATGTAGGTAACTGCTATTTTCCTAAATTAAAAATAGATTTCTAAAAATTAAATAATACCTACTAAATTTGAAAAAGAAGAGAATAAGGTATTAGCGGTTATGGCTCAAAATAAGAGGAAAATATATACCCATCTGTTTGCTTATAAAATAATCAAACTTATTCTGACCATAGCATATTGATATTTTTTAGTGGGTTATAGATTTAATACTATGCCTACTATATCAGTGATTAGAGTACATATATACATATTATATGTATTATTTTTATATTTTAGGTGCTTATTATGGAAAGCAAATGTAAAAAATTCAGATTTGAATAATTACAATTCAACATACTGCAACATATGAACATTTTAGAACATGTAGTTTACATTTTGAGTATTCAAGAAAATCGCCTAAAAAGAGACGCAGTTCCATTTATATTTGAAATCAACAGTGTTTTATACGAGGGACAAAGAAACAGTTCTGATGATGATTCTACAGGAGATGTTGAAGATATATGTACTTATATACTTTGTAATTCTATTGCAACACTTATCTACTTTTCCAATTTTAGAATTATTATCGCAAGTAACATTAATGGATAGAACACCTGCTAGTATTTCAAAAGATATTAATGTTCTTGATACTCCTGGTCCCTCAACATATTATCCTAGGAGATTATCTTTTGAAGATGAACATGAGGCTTTTGGTATGTATATAATATTTATATGTATCATAATGGCACCAAACAGAATAATATGAGGCTGTAAGTGGTTAACGTGGTCTAAGTTTTAGAGTACTTATTTCCAGAAGATATCACATTAATTTCAAGATCTAAATCATCACCAAAGACTTCACAGTAATACTGTTAACTTTGAATATCTGTAATTGTTTTATAGAGGAGTTTAACTGCAGACATAAATTTTAAATTTTTCCACAAAACTACAAATGTGAATATATATGTGTATCGTACCTACAAATATTTAAAAACTCGACTAATTTTTAATTTTATTATTTAGGTAACGAGGCAGGTGAGGGAATGATTGGCTTTGAACGTCCTACAAGTCCGACAGATCAGGAAGACTTACAACTAAAATTAGCAGTCCGAAAACCCAACATTACATTAAATTTCAAAAGTTTTCGATGACAATTATACAGCGACTATCAAACTTCATGAAAATTCAAATGACTCTTTCACGTCCACTGATGGAGTCATAAAATGTCAACAGTTTGTTTCTGACGGCATTTTTTTAGGTAACGTATTATTTCTTTGTATCAATGTTTGCAGTATATTAAACAGAGACAATATGTTGTACAAAAACTGTAGTATGCAACTCACACAAAATGGTAACTTTGCACTAGTGTCAATTGCAGAATTCACCCTCGACTCTTCTTGCAAACTTCCATACTCCTGCAAGATGAGCATCATTTTGTGCCTGTTGCATCATATGCTATTTTGTGATTTTGTGCTTGTTACTTTGACTTTGTATGATATAATGTACAATTGTATGTATTTTTGACGTTCATAAAGTACTGGTACTGGCTAACTTGAATAAATTATTTAATTAGTTTCCTAGTTTTATTTAAAAAACTAATCCACACTCCATCCTTCAATTATTAGGTAGAGATGTAAAAATTAAAAAAAAATATGCATACATTATTAGAGTCGGATCTGGTCATTAGTATTAATTATACGTATAATTACGTTCCCAGTTCTTTTAGTAGATTTATTAGTCGCTAGCTACAAAAATTTTAAAAGATTTAAGTAAAAAGTACAAACATGATTAGATACATTTATTAAACAATATACATATACATACCTATAAAAATGACCAGGCACAATAATAAAAATTATTCAGCAATATAACTATTACTAGAACCAAAAAGGTATATAATTAGCAGACTTGAACAGACCATTATCTCTAAGAAAGTGCTCTCTCACCAGGAAGTCAGCCTGGAAAAAAGTCACCAAAAAAAGAAGTAGTGTTCATCAAAAAAGAGGCAATTTTTGCGATACCTATACCTATTCATTTCCAAGTGCACTTAGATACCAGCATAGCGCCGCGGCCATAGGCAACAACCTATATAAATTTTGTCAAACGGGTTGCATACATTCACACTAAATTATTTTTGTTTTGCTACAGGAGATAGGAGATATATTATTATTGTTACTCAATTTGTATAACAGACAATAACCTATATCAGTTAGTTGCAATTCTAACACATCATTTATTTGCAAGCAGGCACCTATTTGTAGCAAGCTGTACATATTTGTGTTCCACCGTCGGCACCGCTGTACAACTTTTAGGTAATCTCCTGACATGGCAGTTAATGTAATTGGCAGGCGCAGCAGCCTAATCGATAGTCCACGGCCTATTCGGCAGCCGTACACAAATTTTTATAGGTGCTTGACCCCTTGGTAATAATATAAAGTCATACATTTTCAGTCTGTGACGTCAGACGCGGATGTTATGTAATAAATTTAAGTAAAGGTAGGTCATGTTTTAATTCGTTACTTATTGAGTAATCAGTAAACATTAAATCCAATGTCCAAAAAAATATTTGCCAAGGATATAATATCTTCGAACCAAAATTTAGTGTCATTGCAAGTGTTGGCCAGTTTATTAGTATTTTCTACCTCGACCAGTGTATATGTGGATGACCGTGGGATACAAATATCGGATGCGCAGTGGATTCATAAAAAATAAAATCGAGTACAACAAATCTCAAGAGTAAGTGGGACCACAGTAGAAAGAAGACCAGTAGTTCGACTCCTCCCCTTTTCTTGGTCAAAATTTACAGTGCGCTTATTCTGCTCCTGGGATACAAATTTTTGATGCGCAGTGAACAGAGTAGGCGTGGCAAGGTTTGTTGATATTATTTCTATAGCAGTCGCCATTGTTGTATTTTTGAGTTTTGAAATTATGCTAACATCCTAGTAATTGTTTTTAGTAAAGTGCCTAATTACTTTCTGACAATATTTACTTTGTGTTTGTAAGTTTTACAACAATGATTAAAATTGCATACAAACGTAATTCCAGGAAATGCCCTGAGATAACCTTCTTTAGATTTCCTAAGGACAAAAATAGGTAAGTTTTATACTTTTCCTAGGCGGTTACATATTCTGTATACCTACTAAAAAATTTAAAAAAATATAAGTGACAACAAATTTAAATTGTAAATAAAAGCAGCTCATAGAATCCTAAAGTTTTTGGTTACGTTAGGTTAGGTAACCCTACTTATTATAATGGTTAAATATCACATTTATAACGCAATTTCTTTATTTTATGTATGTAACTGCTATTTTCCTAAATTAAAAATAGATTTCTAAAAATTAAATACTACCTACTAAATTTGAAAAAGAAGAGAATAAGGTATTAGCGGTTATGGCTCAAAATAAGAGGAGAATATATACCCATCTGTTTGCTTATAAAATAATTAAACTTATTCTGACCATAGCATATTGATATTTTTTAGTGGGTTATAGATTTAATACTATGCCTACTATATCAGTGATTAAAGTACATACCTACCCCATATTTACATATTATATGTATTATTTTTATATTTTAGGTGCTTATTATGGAAAGCAAATGTAAAAAATTCAGATTTGAATAATTACAATTCAACATACTGCAACATATGAACATTTTAGAATATGTAGTTTACATTTTGAGTATTCAAGAAAATCGCCTAAAAAGAGACGCAGTTCCATTTATATTTGAAATCAACAGTGTTTTATACGAGGGACAAAGAAACAGTTCTGATGATGATTCTACAGGAGATGTTGAAGATATAGGTACTTATATACTTTGTAATTCTCTTGCAACACTTATCTACTTTTCCAATTTTAGAATTATTATCACAAGTAACATTAATGGATAGAACACCTGCTAGTATTTCAAAAGATATTAATGTTCTTGATGCTCCTGGTCCCTCAACATATTATCCTAGGAGATTATCTTTTGAAGATGAACATGAGGCTTTTGGTATGTATATAATATTTATATGTATCATAACGGCACCAAATAGAATAATATGAAGGCTGTAAGTGGTTAACGTGGTCTAAGTTTTAGAGTACTTATTTCCAGAAGATATCACATTAATTTCAAGATCTAAATCATCACCAAAGACTTCACAGTAATACTGTTAACTTTGAATATCTGTAATTGTTTTATAGAGGACTTTAACTGCCGACATAAATTTAAAATTTTTCCACAAAAATACAAATGTGAATATATATGTGTATCGTACCTACAAATATTTAAAAACTCCACTAATTTTTAATTTTATTATTTAGGTAACGAGGCAGGTGAGGGAATGATTGGCTTTGAACGTCCTACAAGTCCGACAGATCAGGAAGACTTACAACTAAAATTAGCAGTCCGAAAACCCAACATTACATTAAATTTCAAAAGTTTTCGATGACAATTATACAGCGACTATCAAACTTCATGAAAATTCAAATGACTCTTTCACGTCCACTGATGGAGTGATAAAATGTCAGTTTGTTTCTGACGGCATTTTTTTAGGTAACGAATTATTTCTTTGTACCAATTTTTGTAGTATATTAAACAGAGACAATATGTTGTACAAAAACTGTAGTATGCAACTCACACAAAATGGTAACTTTGCCCTAGTGTCAATTGCAGAATTCACCCTCGACTCTTCCTGCAAACTTCCATACTCATGCAAGATGAGCATCATTTTGTGCCTGTTGCATCATATACTATTTTGTGATTTTGTGCTTGTTACTTTGACTTTGTATGATGTAATGTACAATTGTATGTATTTTTGACGTTCATAAAGTACTGGTACTGGCTAACTTGAATAAATTATTTAATTAGTTTTCTAGTTTTATTTAAAAAACTAATCCGCTCTCCAGCCTTCAATTATTAGGTAGAGATGTAAAAATTTTAAAAAAATATGCATACATTATTACAGTTGGATCTGGTGATTAGCAGAGCTGGGTAATTACTTATAATTTAAAAATAATTACAATTACAAATTACTTTTTTTAAAAAGGAACTAATTACAATTACAAAGTACATGTCTTTAAAAAAGGAATTATATTCATTTAATTACAATTACGTGAAAAATGAACTTAGCAATTACTTTTCTAATTACTTTTATGATAAAGTAAATTATAGTGACTAAACAGACAAAAAGGTAAGTTAAAAATTTTAATTAAAAGTGTTGCATAATATTGCGTTTTAATATTTATTGGGCTCGTTATTAGAATGTGTAGATTTTCACGATCTTATCCTCATAACTATGAAAACATATCTGTGATTGTTTTGAATATAAATTCTGGAACTCTTCGAATACATTAACAAATGTAAAAGAAATCCATAGTATATATATCTGAAATGTGGATAGGTGTACCTGTAATAAACACAATGTAGTAAAGGCACGTAAAACTTCATGCAAGCGATTCAGAGGCTATGCATGGTGTGTGTGTATGCGTTCATAATTATATTTATACCCTCCATACTCACTATTTATCCTCCTATTCACTAAGAAAAATGTTAAAAATGTGTAATCAGAAAGAGGGAAAGGCTTTATTTTACTCGTTAGAACTGCTAAGAATGTTTAGGGGTTTCAGAGTGCAAAAATACTTCACTTTTTTTTTTTTTTCAGGAAGCCATGGTAGGCTTTAGCGATACATGTTATTAAGACATCTTTTGTTCAGAAACACGTAGTCTATCCACCTGTATTTTTTATTTTTTCCTACCCTGAATTAATTTCCAAATTTTGAAAAAATTACTGAATAAAAAAATACTTTTTTTATGTTCTGCATCCGAGCGAAATGTAAACTTTTCAGGATATTATTCTATAATATATTTTCAGGAACTCATTAAAAAAAAATATTCAGTTTGCAACTTTTCGTGGGTTTCACTATAAAATGTACTCTGTCGTCTGGTATATTATTTCACAAAGTAGTAGGTAGGTAAAATTAAAATAAATTTTATAATAATATTAAAATAAATTAAATATAAATAGTTTACTAAATAAACGCATTTTAAAGGAAAAATGCCTTTTATTTAGGAATATATATAAGTTTCATGTTTTAGGAAGTGATACACCAATATCTCGAAAACAATTGCTTTTGATTTTCCTTCATTTTATATTATAAAATGGTAAAGCATTATTATATTCGTGATAAAACATTAAAACATTTTTGTTGTTTATTTTTCCGTTTTAATCCTGAGAAAAGTCAATTTCAAGTTATTGTAGTAACAAAATTCCCTAGACACTCAGTAGACAGACAGGCACTCAAGCAGACAAACTGACAAAAATGTTTTGTTCGAAATTCATTTTGTTCTTTTACCTATAATGACTTAAAACGTAAAAAACAAAAATTACCATTTACTTTCTTTTTCACGAGCACAATGGTTTCTCTAATATGAGATGTTGGGACAGCAATAATTATTATTAAAAAAATTACGAATCAAAAAAGTATGACCGAAAGGCTGACTAACCGAACCAGAATAAGTTTTCTTAGCTCAAAATAAGAGCAGTAACACATAATATATATTTTTATTAATCTTGATGCTATAGACAACATATTTTCTAAATTAATAATAATTGTAATAAAATAAAATGTACTTATTTTATGCTAATTCCGAAGTTGCTTCACTAAATCACTTCTTAATGTTCACGCGGCACAACGCTTTCTTCAAATGGAATAGAAACAAATAGGATGATGCGATTTCCAGAGATGAAACTGCAAGTCATCTGTGCTTGTTTGTTAAACCACATATGCATGTTCTTAAAGTAATTGTAATTGGAAAAAGTAATTGTAATTGAAAAAAGTAATTGTACGTATAGAAGTAATTTGTAATTAGATAGTTCAAATAATATAATTACAAATTACAATTCCAATAAAAATTTTCCTGCAATTACAATTCCAAATTACTTTAATAAAAAAAAGTACTTAAATACAATTACAATTACACGAAAAAAAAAGGAATTGTAATTGCTAATTACTTTTTCACCAGGGCTTACCCAGCTCTGGTGATTAGTATTAATTACGTTTCCAGTTCTTTTAGTAGATTTATTAGTCGCTAGCTACAAAAATATTAAAAGATTTAAGTAAAAAGTACAAACATGATTAGATACATTTATTAAACAATATACTTACATACCTATAAAAATGACCAGGCACAATAATAAAAATTATTCAGCAATATATAACTATTACTAGAACCAAAAAGGTATATAACTAGCAGACTTGACCAGACAATTATCTCTAAGAAAGTGCTCTCTCACAGGAAGTCAGCCTGGAAAAAAGTCACCAAAAAAAGAAGTAGTGTTCATCAAAAAAAGAGGCAATTTTTGCAATACCTATACCTATTCATTTCCAAGTGCACTTAGATACCAGCATAGCGCCGCCGCCATAGGCAACAACCTATACAAATTTTGTCAAACGGGTTGCATACATATTCACACTAAATTATTTTTGTTTTGCTACAGGAGATATTATTATTGTTACTCAATTTGTATAACAGACAATAACCTATATCAGTTAGTTGCAATTCTAACACATCATTTATTTGCAAGCAGGCACCTATTTGTAGCAAGCTGTACACATTTCCCATATAGCATTTTTGCATTCAGAGCATGTGCTCGGAATGTACTTTATGTACCAAGGAACTAAGAATGAATATTCATTTTGCATGTAATGTATATAATCTGAATGTCAGAGAGCGGTACAGATGACCGCTTCTCAACATCCGAATAAGATTCCCACAACATTCCCATGAACCAAAATGGTACTTGATATGAACCAAAGAGGTATATTGAAATATTGCTAGATACATGAGATATATAGAAGGAAGGTCCATGCTACATTCATAATGTACACTGCACGTTCACGGTATACGCGTACTACCTTCGTAGGAATGACCATTACGTATCAGTGGCAGCTATAAATACTTCACTCATGCCATGTATCTTTTTCAGAGTTTAATTACTACAATAATTTATGACTTACTGTAATCAATGAGTCGCTGCTTCATTCTGAGTATGTTCATGATGAAGCAGCCACTCATCTATGATTTCAATAAATAATAAATTATTATAATAATCAAACTCCGAAGAGAATACATGGTATGAGTGAAATACTTGCATATAATAAATCCAGTATCTAATTTTAGTATTTAATTGTTACAGTCAATTATTACTTATTCTAATTTTCCACAACACACATTCCTCGTGAAGAACATTATGTAAGTAAATGTGGAATGTATGCACAGAAAATTTGTTTTTACCACTAGTTTTCAATTAAAGTCAATCATGTTTTATCGATCAAATTTTGTTTGAATAGAGCACACAAATGCTGAATTTGTTATAACAGTACTTTACAAACACCCAAGAATATCATTTGTAAAAAAATTAGTTTTACGTTTATACAAGATCTGTTCAAAATCATTTTAAAATACATCAAACATTTATCACTGAAAATTTCAACTCTAAAATCAAATTTAACACATTATTTCTGATGATCATATTACGTTAGCTTAAAGTTTTATCTAATTCAAATTGTGTTTTAAATTGTCCAGAGCAAAACATGATTCTATTCTATTAACTACTAATTATTGTTGTAACAATTATGCATCTTGAATTATAAAATAGGAAGAGGTATAAATAAAACAGTTAGTGCTACTTTAAATATATTTTTATTTTTTGTTATAGTAGACGCAATCGTTACAGTGACTCTACGAGTGAGACACAAGACGAGGTTTAACTGGCAAGGATAACATTTTCCGTCTTTATTATACTTTCACCCGTTGAGCCACTATAACGATTGCGTCTACTATACAAATATGAATTGCAATAATATAAAACAATTGTGTCAAGAATTTAAATTGATATTTTGTTAACAACAAACTGTTCTTTGCTACTTATAAACTGTCATATTTTACTATAACCAACGTTTTGCCAGTAAATAAAAAATAGTAAAAATTGGAGGGCTTACATTTCCAAAACCAGTACGTGTCTACATGTTGCCGATGCTGATATTTGTAATTGCGAAACTCCACTTGGCATTCTCAACACATGATCTGTGACTGCTCCTATTGGCTGAATACTTTCTTTTGGCTTTTCCAATTTTTCGGAGAAGGTATTCTCTTCCTGTCTAGAGGAGGTGGGGATACGCATACTAGTTCCAACTGTAAAAGAAACGAGAGCATATTTGAATATTTGTTTCACTTTAAAAACTGGCCATAATAAAGTTGAAAAATATAACATCTTACAAACATCTTGCAGAAAAAAATAAAAATAATCAAAAACAAATTAAACAAATTGATATTATCATTAATTTACAAAACAGGTATTTTTTTTGGAATTCGGAAATATTTGTACTTGTGATTTTAATACCTACCAAAGTTATTAGAAGAACAACATATTTTCCCTTAACTTCTAGTAACAGCAAAATTTATTTCACTTTGGGAAGTCGACGTCTTCCAATATGTTCTTCGATATCACTATCTTCATCTCATAATAATCTTTTGGGAGGAATAATTTGCTTTTTGTACATAGTCCTTTGATTCGTTTTTGTTCACTCTGTATATCCGATGTGAGTTCTGCTCTTTTCAATTTAACTGCAGCTTATAATCTTCTATAATAGGTATAAAGCAAATTAGTACAAATATGACAACTTATATGTTGCAATCAAGACCGATGGTTGTGATTTACATAAATAAAAGCTCCTTAATATTGAAATAGATCGAACCTACCTTCTTGAAAACAAGATTTATAGTGTCCACGCTTCATATGGGATCTCTCTTGTTTTTCAATGATTTATCAAATTGTTTCCGTTTAAATGGTGACCACCATTCGTGGAACGAGTCACTTCGAATTAAACCACCTCCGTTTTTTCCCCAAAAATCGATGCCTACAAACATCATTATTCGTATTACAATAAAAGCAAAGATTAGACCTAATCTTTGATAAAAGTACAAAGTGATAGGTGAGTGTAAGTACATTCAACTTTAGTGTCTAAACATAAATTAAAATATCTGCAAATGACAATAAAGGGGACCTTAAACTATGTGGTAGTTGTATTATTGTACATAATTATTGTAAAATACTTACTGCAATGCAATTAAGTATGTAGTAATAATCATAGGCAAACAAAACACAAACCATAAACAAATTGAAATCGACATTTGACATTTTGACAGCAGAGGCCTAGCGGAATCAACGAAGTGGAAGGGAACCTTCACTTCGTTGAGCGGAATGGAATGAGAATATTGAGCATGCGCACTAACCTAGGGACCGTGGCGCGCGATCACAAGCCTAGTTTGAATTCAAAATTTAAATCATATTTCACATCTACAATTTTGCCAACGATTTAAAATTTATAAAATGGATGTTATTTACCACTGGACAGGGAATGATTATAAATGTACTTAAATCAAATCTGGATAGAGAAGCATTTATTTATTTTTATTATAATTAAAGTTAAAGTAGATACTATATAAAAGTAGCAATAGGTAGTCTCATCAGTTGTGATGCAGTTTTATTTTTATTAGTTCATGCGATCCAAATATTTCTACAAAATGTACACGTCTCTATCATACAGATAAAATCATCGATGAACGTTTATACGAGGTACATGAACACATATACGAAGAACATTCCCTGACATATATACATAGTACATGCGACTATGAACATAAACTTTTGTGTATGTTCGATCCATATCGTCTGTATATTCATATTGTATATGAAAATATTATTTATATGAGAATGTTGGGGGAACATACATGGCTAGTACAGTATGCAATTAGAACATTAGGAATGCAAAATGTACATTCGTGGAATAATAAATGCTATCTGGGTTGTGTTCCACCGTCGGCATCGCTGTACAACTTTTAGGTAATCTCCTGACATGGCAGTTAATGTAATTGGCAGGCGCAGCAGCCTAATCGATAGTTCACGGCCTATTCGGCAGCCGTACACAAATTTTTATAGGTGCTTGACCCCTTGGTAATAATATAAAGTCATACATTTTCAGTCTGTGACGTCAGACGCGGATGTTATGTAATAAATTTAAGTAAAGGTAGGTCAAATTTTAATTCGTCACTTATTGATTAATCAGTAAACATTAAATCCAATGTCCAAAAAAATATTTGCCAAGGATATAATATCTTCGAACCAAAATTTAGTGTCATTGCAAGTGTTGGCCAGTTTATTAGTATTTTCTACCTCGACCAGTGTATATGTGGATGACCGTGGGATACAAATATCGGATGCGCAGTGGATTCATAAAAAATAAAATCGAGTACAACAAATCTCAAGAGTAAGTGGGACTACTGGTCTTCTTTCTACTGTGGTGGGACTACTGGTCTTCTTTCTACTGTGCTAGAGTCTAGTCGGTCTAGTCTTTGTATTTTATCTATGGTCTAGTCGCCAGACTGGAAGAGAACACGAACGTGTAAGAGTATACTCTTACACGTTCGTGTTCTCGGATCGTAACGTAATAAACAGTTGACGCGCGGGAGATGAATGTAATTTGCTTTTCTAACTTAAAAAATATTGTGAGTTCGTGAATTGTATTAACTTGCCTTTCTTGAACTGTTTTTAAAGTGATTTAAATATACCTAGTATAATGGATAACAGTAATACATCAGTTAAGTTCATATATCATATATATAATTCTTTATCTATGGTTAAGTTCGTGTGTAATACATGTAGTCAGTTATTTACCCAGAACAAGAACTTAAAACCACATATTTCGAACATTCATCATAATCCAAAGACAATGCAACAAAACTATGTTTGTTATCACTGTATGGAAAGTTACAGTAATAAATCTAATTTAATTAAACATATTTTTAAGTGCAATAATAACAAAAATAAAAAGTTAAAAACCGTCGAATGTGTCCTGTGCAATAATTACAAAGGTTCAAAAGCAATGCTGTTAGATCATTATAGTTTAAATCACGATATGGACGTTTCAGTGAATAAATTCAAATTTATTAATTGTAATTATCAATCCTGACCTTAGAGTTTGGCAGACATTAAGATAAGTGATATGAATTTTTTTTTAGTAGTGGAAGCTTCACTAGATGACTTGCAAGTCGACATGTTTTTCATGGTTAGTGAAAGTACTTATATAAAGCTGATATCGGTTTCCACAGGCAGAAACTGTTAACCTGCGAGATATTTCACTGTGCATGATAAATTTGTAACAAGCTGATTCTTTTTTATCGATTAATTACCACGTGGTAATTACCAAAATACGGTTGGTGCCTTTCCAGAGGCAGAAACTGTTAACCTGCAAGATTTTACACTGGGCATGACAAATTTGTAACAAGCAGATTTTTTTTTATAATCATGACTTTCAAGACTCATCTAGTGAATTTTCCACCACTGAAAAAATTCTGATCAATTTTTGTGTCTGTCAAGCTCTAGGAATAGAATTAATATTGTCTCTATCTATTATAGATGTGTCAGATGATTGCATGCTGGCTCCTGTACTATTGTGTATCGCTCTCTTATAAATATATATATACATATATATTTTAATTTTTAGATGTTTTTCTGTATTTAATAATAGCACCTGTTTGGTTTTCATAATTTTTTATCACAGACTTCTTATACAAGCACTAAATTCTAAGTTTAAATACTTTTACTAATTAGTTTTATTTATTTACCCCCAACCCTTCAAAGAAGCTAAAAATCCGATCACATCAAGACTTGACGTGTACCAAACAAGTCAATACCTTAAAACGTTCTCGAGTTATCGTCTTCACAAAAATGGTTACAAATTATTTTTTGCTCAAATGTAACATTTCGACGTTTTAAGACATTCTATTTAGCTATATTTAGGCAAAAAGTAGTATATTATTATACAAGTGTATAAGTAAGCCTTTAAAGCATGGACGGGTTTAGGGCACGACGAGCATATAGCGAGGAGGGCCCTAAAGGAAGTAAGTGCTACTTATACACTATATTCTAGTTATACACTTGTATGATATGCATTTTTGTATTCTACCTGCACTGCAAAGTAAAAATTAAAAAAATTAATGCAGATAGATTCATTTTACGAGGTAGAGGTAATCTCTGAATTTCATTTTTAATTGGTAACATAGAGACGGGTGTATTTATCATTGTTTAAAATTGGTTGTTGCCTAAGCAACTTTAAAGCACTAGTGCTTTAAAGGCATGATTTTGCACGCTTTTTAATTTCAAAAACGTGTAATTCAGGTATAATAAATATTTTTTATTATACCTGAATTATAAACTCTGTTTTTGAAAGTAAAAAACGTGCGTGAAAAATCGGGCCTTTAAAGCACTAGTGCTTTAAAGTTGCTTAGGTAAGAACCAATTTTAACAATGATAAATACACAGGTATTTAGTAACCAAACAAAAAAATTTTAACCGTCTCTATATGACCGACTAACAAATCTTCAAAATCTATACATTAAACAACTACAAATTAGTAATAATTGTACTACATAATTTTTAAATACGATTTTACGCGTACAGATTTTAATTTTAGATCATAGATCACACTGATCACAGAACTATTGAAAATCTACCGCAACCATATACTTATTAACTATATACTGGTAATACTCCATAAGCCACTATGTACGGATTTGAGGCTAGAGAACGAGATAGTTTTCTATCTCTATGGAGGACTCTGACGATACGATCTGATGAAGAAGGAAGCGCGCGCTGTAACAGGTCAGTGGTCCCAAAACAAAGAAATCTACCGGCAACCGTAGAAAACGGAGATTTCGTATACTATGGTAAAATATATACCACACTTTTGGAATGATTCACATGCTATTAGGAAGCTTTCGTTTCTTGGTATTTAAATTATTTAATCAATAAATGAATACCTAAGCAGTAATTAGAAAAACTTATAGTCCAGTGGAATTAGCAAAAAAGTGGGTCTTAGGGTACTAATGGAAGTTTCGATGTTCAGCTAAAAATTCTACTTTACGAATATGAGTGGCACAATTTATATTTTTATGTTTTATGGGTGATTCAGCCGTAAAAAGGCAAGATTGTTAAAAAACAATTTGACATTGAAAGAAATGGTAAATATTTTTTTTCTTTAGTTCTTAGGACGGCATCTTATTTTTTGAGTAAAAAAAATTGTTCTTGATATTTTTTCTAAAAAGTCAACCTTTTTCAGTAAAACTTGGTGAAAAAATCTTCAATGTTAAAATTTTGAGAATTTTTAACCCCAAAACAACGCACTTTATGCAAAGATAAAACAAAAGTTGTTTGTAAGAGGTCAAAGAATAACTGAATTTTTTCAGAATATTTTAATCAATTTTTGGAAATTTCTTGCAATATCCTTTTTTTATTTATTTGGCTAATGAAAGCTATACAATTTCACATACATATCTTACGTATATATATTTAAACAAGCTAACCACTACACTCTTCGCCGATTGACTGCACTTTTTATATAATTGTTGCACATTCTGTAAATAATATTAGTTTTAGACATTTTTAGTTTAATTATAAAACATAAAAAAAATGTGTAAATGTTTCTTTATTTAAAAAAATGTATACCTTTTTTATTTATCGATCGATCGAAAACAATAGGGTTCTTCCTCCAGCATATATACAACATATATACAACACAGAAATATTATGCCTTTTTTCATTCAAATTGCATTTCTTAATCCACAACAAGCGGGTTTCAATATTCTTGGGAAAACTAAAAACATTTCACGATTAGCACATGTAACTAGATTTTGGATTATTAAATAAAATTTATTACCGATGATATGACAGGTTAGGGTCCTGCTTCGGCTGGCTTTTACACAAAAAACACCGTTTCATTTTTGTGGATATAGGTTTACACCATGTAAATACAAATCCCTATTTTGATAAACAATAAAATACATAAAACAACTTCACAATATTAGAACACACAAGCGCTTATAATGTTAATGTCTGGAATTGGAACTTGGAACCACTGATGTAATGCATATAGTGCACAATTTCTCCGATTAGATTGTGACCACTCATCTTCTATATTTAGGTGAACTGTCACATTCTCGCGTCGATGTTCCGCCCACTAAGACATGCGCACAATACCAAGTCCTCTTAAAGGATAGAGAGACAGGCTTTCCTTGGCGTCAAATTGGGAACGAAACTCATAGTATATAGTTAATAAGTATATGACCGCAACACTGTGCAACTTCGGGCTTCCTCGCATATCATCGTGTTCTCTTCCAGTCTGGTGACTAGACTCTAGTGGTCTGGTCTAGACTTAGACTAGGAAAGATAGATGGTGAGGACTCGTAACAGCGCATAATCGCCACGCTAACAAGTTGTGCCTAAGACGCCATTGCGGTGGTGGCACACAAACGGTAGAGAGCAAAATTAAATTTTCCAATAGAAGTGATTTATAAGTGATTTAATGCTAATTTATGTAATGTACCTGCATGATGGTATCATATTCTATAAACTACTGTAAAAATCACAGCGGGAAAAAATTGAAAGGAGTGACGCTTTGCAGGTTAAAGTATATGCAGTTTTCACTTTACCTAGTTAAATTAACTGTAGGCCTATTATTTACTTAATTATATCCGTGTGCATGCAATGATAATGAGAAGCATAGTATATCATTTTCTGGTATGCAATTTGCACGTTATTTGATTGAAATTTTCATTAATCTTTTCTTCATTGAATATAGAACAGTGCATCCGAAATGACACTTTTTCCATGGGCGTAGATATATCGATTATGGTTTTTATATTATATAAAATGTAGAATAAATTCTGGTATGTAAGGTATGAGTAAATATATTTATGGTAGTGAATATTAATTGTATTATTATGAAGCTGTTTTTGGAAAAATACCAATTTTGTATCGTTTTATTCCTTTGATGTGATAAACTTGACACCTACATATTGTACATATGTTCCGCCACTTTCGCTTGCTCTCTGGTGGCAGGTGGCTTCACCATTGGCAGTAGCGTTACGACTCCTTACAATATATATCTTTCCTACTCTAAGGGTCTAGACGAGTTACAATCTACCTCAGTGGGCATAGATAAAGAATTATATCTCAGTGGGTCTAGAGCATAAAAACGAAATCAAGTCATATTTCTCCTTAGACTAGGAAAGATAGATGGTGAGGACTCGTAACAGCGCATAATCGCCACGCTAACAAGTTGTGCCTAAGACGCCATTGCGGTGGTGGCACACAAACGGTAGAGAGCAAAATGAAATTTTCCAATAGAAGTGATTTATAAGTGATTTAGTGCTAATTTATGTAATGTACCTACATGATGGTATCATATTCTATAAACTACTGTAAAAATCACAGCGGGAAAAAATTGAAAGGAGTGACGCTTTGCAGGTTAAAGTATATGCAGTTTTCACTTTACCTAGTTAAATTAACTGTAGGCCTATTATTTACTTAATTATGTCCGTGTGCATGCAATGATAATGAGAAGCATAGTATATCATTTTCTGGTATGCAATTTGCACGTTATTTGATTGAAATTTTCATTCATCTTTTCTTCATTGAATATAGAACAGTGCATCCGAAATGACACTTTTTCCATGGGCGTAGGTATATCGATTATGGTGTTATATAGAATGTAGAATAAATTCTGGTATGTAAGATATGAGTAAATATGTTTATGATAGTTATTATTAATAGTATTATTATGAAGCTGTTTTTGGAAAAATACCAGTTTTGTATCGTTTTATTCCTTTGATGTGATAAACTTGGCACCTACATATCGTACATATGTTCGGCCACTGGCGCTTGCTCTCTGGTGGCAGGTGGCTTCACCATTGGCAGTAGCGTTACGACACAGCATATCTTTTTCTTATGCTGTGGTTACGACTCCTTACAATATATATCTATCCTACTCTAAGTATTTCTCATATATATATATAGAGTAGATAAGGAGTGAGTCTACTGTATATTTCTCTACTGTGCCATCATAACCAGAGATTAGAGAACAAGAGAACTAACAAGATAGGACAGTCAGACGGAGAAGACGAAATAGACGAAGACATTTGTGAACAAGTAAATGAATTTGACTATAAGCAGGTTACTAAAAGATGTTAGGTCATTAGAATCAGCAAGTGCTACGTCACGTATAGACCTCGATGACAGCTGCGTGTGGCCGTTTTTTCCTCATTTTATAGAAAAAAGTTTCAAAATTATTATTTCAATGTACAGTATTCTATCCTAACCAAATAATAGATACCTTACATATAAACATAGAAGTACTTCATGTGACATATTACAAAGCAACCTGTTTTTTTAGTCACCTTCGGTACTGACGGTCAGCTGAGTTCGGTCGTTCCATGTACATATCCAACAGCCAGGACCAGGGGAGGTTTGCTGACATCGCCAATACCGTCCGCATTTGCAGCGGGAGAATGGGCGAAAAAGCAGGCCCACCCCTTACGAGGCCGGTCCAGGTCTACAGCGATGATTGGGGCAAAGTGCTCAAGCTCGACCCCCAATCATCCAAGACCGTCACCTTTAGTCAAGAATATTGGCGCGTCCATATATATATAGGTATAAATATGGTTCGTTCTATCAGGACAGGTGTCCATTTTTCACTATTGGCCTCTCTTTCTATTGTTACTTTCTTCGTCCGATTGTCACATTGTGGCCACTGCGCGAGAACTCCAATTTAAATGTCGAGGTCAATGGCGCCATTGTTAAAAGATAAAAGATTTTCCGCCGGCTGTCCTATCTTGTTAATTCTCTAATCTTTGCCATAACATGGGTGGACACGTTCTTTGAAATAGTGATGGATAAAAGCTGTTATTTTTTAATAACAGGTTTAAACTGCTTCTGTTATTTTCAAATAACAGTCTAAAATAACAGTATAAAAATAACAGTTTGTCATCGGCGCGCAGCTCAGACAAGTTATGACTTGCCTGGCCCACCGCCACCAATATATATAACCTCGGTCCAAAATTTTATATATATACTAAAAATTTTGACCAATCAAAAGCTCGGATTTTGGCCCAAACTTCTATAAAAGAACACGCCAAAATCCAGCAAATCAGTCTTCAAGAGTCTTCCAAGAGTCGTGCAGCATCGATCATTCAGCACAAGTGTGAACGCCAAAACTGATGAGGCTACTCCCTTCTTTGTGTTGTTAAGTGACAGTGTGTTTTATTACCCTCGCCCGTCCAAGGCGCCCCTCTGGGTCAGCCATCCCGAATTTCATAAGTGACTAGTGACGATGTTCACACGTAGTGGCAAGGCAGTAGGCACTGGGGTCACGGACGACGTCTCCCCGTCGGTCCCCCCCTCACTGCACGGTGCCACCGACAGCATCTAGCCACGAAGTGCTCCGCCATCACGACGCCCAGACAGGGGGTACTGGGGTCACGCCCGACGTCTCCACGACGGTGGCCCCCCACTGTATGGTATCCAGCGCAGCAACCCGGCACGGCGAGGTAAGCATAAGCGCCGATATTTCTTTAGGCACTAGGGCCACGAACGACGCCGCCACGACGGCGCCCCCTTACTGTATGGCACCTAGCACAGCACCCCGGCACAGCGAGGCAGGATTTGCAACGAACATGGGACTAGGCACTGGGGCCACGAATGACGTCTCCACGACGGTGCCCCCTCGCTGTATGGTACGCAACACAGCAAACTGGCACGAAGACAAGGCAACGGAATTGAGGTTGGACAGTGATGATTCCCCGACGGTGCCCCCTCACTGTATGGTACGCACCACAGCCAACTGGTCCAAAGACAAGGCAACGGAATTGAGGTTGGACAGCGACGATTCCATGGTGATGCCCCCTCGCTGTATGGTACGTACCGCAGCCAACTGGCCCAAAGACAAGGCAATGGAACTGGGGTTGGATAGCGGCGATTCCATGGCGATGCCCCCTTGCTGTATGGTAGGCCCAACAGCATTTAGGGTCAGCAACGATTCCCTGGTGTCGGAGGATCGGCGCTTCGCCAGGTTCACCCCGTTGCTCGAAGGAGCCTCCACCTCTGGCCCAGAGCTACCCAGCGGCCAGTATAACGTAGCCACCACACCGGATTGGCCACAACTCTTTAGCGACGCCTCGCTGACACCTCGCCGCCAGCCGGCCACCCCTCGCTGCATGGTGCCATCAGATGTAACCTGCCCAAGCCAAAGTCCATCACCGAACGCACAGCATCTCGTCTCGCCTACCTCGCCGGCCGGTGCCTACCAGACGACGGCGCTCAGTGCAACGCCAAGCAGACACCAAATAGTGCTCCAAGGGCAAATGACCGGGACGATCCCAGTCCCCTCTGCAGCCATGACAGAGAATCTCCAGCCAAGCCTGGGACTGCCTTCGTATGAGCAGTTGGCACAACTGCTGGCCCTGACCACCTCCAATTTGGCTCAAGTAACCCAGCAACAACAAAATTGCTGGCCACCCAACACTGCACGGAGCTCCCAACAGCCGTATGACGCCCCAGAGGCTAATTTCCGTGGACATGGCGCCCCACGTTGGGCGCCATGTCCACGGAAATTAGCCTTTTCGGCGTCATACGGCTGTTGGGAGCTCCGTGCAGTGATGGGTGGCCAGCAATTTTGTTGTTGCTGGGTTACTTGTGCTAAATTGGAGGTGGTCAGGGCCAGCAGTTGTGCCAACTGCTCATACGAAGGCAGTCCCAGGCTTGGCTGGAGATTCTCTGTCATCGCTGCAGAGGGGACTGGGATCGTCCCGGTCGTTTGCCCTTGGAGCACTATTTGGTGTCTGCTTGGCGTTGCACTGGGCGCCGTCGTCTGGTAGGCACCGGCCGGCGAGGTAGGCGAGACGAAGTACTGTGCATTCGGTGATGGACTCTGACTTGGGCAGGTTACTGCTGGTGGCACCATGCAGCGAGGGGTGGCCGGCTAGCGGCGAGGTGTCAGCGAGGCGTCGCTAAAGAGTTGTGGCCAATCCGGTGTGGTGGCTATGTTATACTGGCCGCTGGGTAGCTCTGGGCCGGAGGTGGAAGCTTCTCCATGTGTGGAAGAGAACCTGGCGAAGCGGCGGTCTCCCGACGACAGGGAATCGTTGCTGACCCTAAATGCTGTTGGACCTACCATACAGCAAAGGGGCATCGCCATGGAATCGTCGCTATCCAACCCCAGTTCCAGTGCCTTGTCTTTGGGCCAGTTGGCTGTGGTACGTACCATACAGTGAGGGGGCATCACCATGGAATCGTCGCTGTCCATCCTCAATTCCGTTGCCTTGTCTTTGGACCAGTTGGCTGTGGTGCGTACCATACAGTGAGGGGGCACCGTCGGGGAATCATCACTGTCCAACCTCAGTTCAGTTGCCTTGTCTTCGTGCCAGTTGGCTGTGTTGCGTACCATACAGCGAGGGGGCACCGTCGTGGAGACGTCATTCGTGGCCCCAGTGCCTAGTCCCATGTTCGTCGCAAATCCTGCCTCGCTGTGCCGGGGTGCTGTGCTAGGTGCCATACTGTAAAGGGGCGCCGTCGTGGCGGCGTCGTTCGTAGCCCTAGTGCCTAAGGAAGTATCGGCGCTTATGCTTACCTCGCCGTGCCGGGTTGCTGCGCTGGATACCATACAGTGGGGGGGGGGCCACCGCCGTGGAGACGTCGGGCGTGACCCCAGTACCCCCTGTCTGGGCGTCGTGATGACGGAGCACTTCGTGGCTAGATGCTGTCGGTGGCACCGTGCAGTGAGGGGGGGCCGACGGGGAGACGTCGTCCGTGACCCCAGTGCCTACTGCCTTGCCACTACGTGTGAACATCGTCACTAGTCTCTTATGAATTCTGGATGGCTGACCCAGAGAGGCGCCTTGGACGGGCGAGGGTAATAAAACACACTTGTCACTTAACAACACAAAAGGGAGCAGCCTCATCAGCTTTGGCGTTCACACTTGTGCTGAACTGATCGATGCTGCAAGACTTCTGGAAGACTACTGATTTGCTGGATTTTGGCGTGTTCTTTTATAGAAGTTTGGGCCAAAATCCAAGCTTTTGATTGGTCAAAATTTTTAGTATATATATAAAATTTTGGACCGAGGTTATATATATTGGTGGCGGTGGGCCAGGCAAGTCATAACTTGTCTGAGCTGCGCGCCGATGACAAGTTCGCTGAGAAATACTAGAGATGGGCGGTCCGGTTCCTTTAGTGGATTCGGTCCGTTTGGATCCGTTCCGCTAGTGGACCCGTTCAACTGGATTCGTTCGATTGGATCCACTTCAAAATTTCCTCATCGTGATGTGTGACTGTAATGTGAGTGTGACTCACCGAATATTCTTATTATTAATTATTGTATAATTATACTACACCTCGATAAATCATGTAATAAAATAATTTTGCAGTAATACGAATTGGTTTGGATAAACAGTAAATAAAATCCTGAAATCACGACGCAGGCACTTCCTAAGTATTAAGTGTGTACGTGGGGTATTTACTATTTATGGAGCGACGACAATCAACTCAAACTTCATCAAATCCATCCAAGCAGTCAGTCAGAGTCCAGGGTCCGGAGTTCAGGAGCTCATCTCAGAACAGAGTACCAGGACTTACATACTATAACGGATCAATGGACCGGACCGCGGACCCGGTTCGATCGACATCGTGGATTCGGTCCGACCCGTTCCACCTTCGGATTCGTTCACTTGGAACGGGTCTGCTCGGACCGCCCATCTCTAAGAAATACTGACATTTGCTTATCGCAGCTCGCAGTGTGCAGTTTGCTAATGTTTTATTTTCAGATATGTTATTTTATATATCATGCTGCTGCTGCTGGCCGACGGGCACCGTTGTCTTGTAAAGTACTAATAATCTTAGATAAGATGTTTTTTAGATGTATTAACTGATGTTTCTTACGTTCATACATATAAATAAAATATAAATGATTTTATTTACATAAAGTGTTTTTTAAGCCTTAACCATTGTTATTATTTCAAGTTGAATTAATAAAGAAATACCAGCACAGATACATATATTATTTCTTTATAAAATTAATATCATAATCGTAGATATACTCGCGTACTCCCTAATAAAAATTAAATAACAATTTGACTCGTCGATCTCCTACCACCAACAAAATAAATAACATGTTTAAACACATAAGTCTACGCGGTTGCGTTGCGATTTCATTATCTGCTGCCGCTGAATAACAGTTTAACTAGTGTTGGGCGATATCGTGATTTTTCAATCACAACGTGAATCGTTACTGTGATTTTCTGATATCAGTGAATCAAAAACGTGATGTGATCACGACTTATCGTAATACGGCGTTTGGAAAAAAATGTTAATTGCTCTCTAACGGCCCCACACCAGTATTCGAACTTATCTCGATACCATTTTGAAGAGCGGGGGTGATACTCCTTAAAATTATATATTTACCCTCATCAAAATTTTGAAGAGCGGGGGGGAGATTCCTCATACTTCTAATACTTATGGTCCTATTTTACCATTATTTAATCATCTATTAACAATCTGTTCGACTATTTCTCCCATTCCACAAATATTTGTCGAAAATAATTGATGCCTATTCATACAATTTTCAGCAAACGACACTTTTAAAGCGAACAAACATTGTGAATCCTCTTCGTCAATCTACTCCACGTAACTGCCTCTGCTCGGCAACAGATACATATAAATATCAATACAGCATAAAACGCATACCAGCCTAATAATATATTTATATCGTAAAAAATATATTTGTGTACAAAAAGTCGTGATCACGTCACGCTTTTCCACCAACTTTAATCACAGTCGTTACCTGTGATTTTTTAATATCAGTGATTAAATCACAGTTCGTGATATATCGCCCATCACTAAGTTTAACGTGCAACAGTCAGCAAGAACATTTTTACTAAGTCGTGTTTCTTATCTGTTATTTTCGAATAGAAATAACAGTCTGTTAATGCTGCTTACAAATAACAGTTGTAAAATAACAGGTTGTTAAATAACAACTCATCTCTACTTTGAAATTAGCAACGTATTCAAGAAGTCTTCCACAAATACTATAATGCTAAGTTCACTCAAGTCAAATATAACCTGTAATTAAGATTTTTTTAAATTTTGTCCTATTGTCTTAAAATATTCATTCTACTAAAATAATGAATGTTTTAAAGTCATTAGGTATATGTACATACAAAGCTGTAAACAATTCTGCATTTACAAGGATATTAACCAGAACTGTTGCGTATAAAAGTGCACTGTCCTTAGAGAATTTCTATCCTAACAGTAGTTTAAAGCTCACTACTCCATCAGCGGTAAACATACTTTAATTGATATTAATTTATTGTATAATATTACCGTTTGTAGCCTCCCAAACATGAAAATGAGAAATTTAATGGCTATATTCCCATCGAGGAACTTGAAATTACCTACAGTAGAAGTTCGGGGCCTGGAGGTCAAAATGTAAATAAAGTCAACACAAAGTTTCATTTAAAATCTGCTAAGTGGCTTAGCGATGAAGTTAAAGAAAAATTGTTACAGAAGGTATATACTTATTCGCTATACAGACTTGCTTGAGGTTTTGCCTCAGTGTAATTTTTTTTCATAACGTTTGTAACGAAATTGCAATGTTAAAATGTTTCTTTTTAGTTCGAATCCAAAATAACTAAAGAAGGCTATTTAATATACAAATCTGAACTTACTAGGTCACAGCAATTAAATTTAGCTGATTGTTTAGAGAAAATTAGAACCTCCATCAGGAACTCCTTAATAGAGAAACCTGAACCTTCTCCGGAAACTATGGAAAAGATTAGAAGAAGAATGGAGCGTGCAGCAAGAGAACGTTTACTCATTAAACGACAAAGATCCCAAGTAAAAAGTGAAAGGCAATCACCACAGATAATTTTATGAATTGTAAAATTCATATTGCCTTTTGTTACTTTTATTTAGACACATTTTTATTACCTATTTGAAACGATTTAATTTGCTCATTATATGTCATCCAAAAGTCTTGCTTGAATTTAGATAATGT
The DNA here is from genome assembly GCA_963583905.1 of Stenurella melanura. NCBI lineage: Eukaryota > Metazoa > Arthropoda > Insecta > Coleoptera > Cerambycidae > Stenurella > Stenurella melanura. The sequence continues at coordinate 80,344,467 of OY757316.1, read as the reverse complement.
AATGTTACGAAATAAAGTCTTATCCTCATGCCATATATTTATTTTGTGAAACAGTGTCTGCTGGAAGTAACACAAAATCTCCAACAGTTAGATAGATGTCGATATCATTTGACATATTACCAAAAGAAAATTATAAAACATACTTGCATTGACTTAGTGACACACATTGAGTAAGTCATTTTTTCCCTCCCTCCGAGGGTAAGGGGCTGCTACATTCGGTTGCGCTCGAATGTAAGACCTACTACTCATTTTCAGCTTGATGAAATGTATTTATGTATCACTTTGATACAAATTTTCCTTTGCGAAAATTCTGTGTTGCTGATGATATTAATCATGACCATTGGATAAACGATGAAATAGTTATGTTTAAACATCAACTATCAAGTAAGTACACTGGGTGTGCAAGTCGAAATATATTAACTGGTGTCCCTCAGGAATCAATCCTAGGCCCTACGTTGTTTCTAATTTTTGCAAATGATTTAAATTTTTACCTACATATAATGTAAAATCTATTACAATTACACAATATGCTGATGATACCAATGTATTGATAACAACTGAAAACATAGACAATCTTATGACACTTGCAAGTACAATTTACTCTATGATTACGGAGTGGGCTGAGCATAATCATTTGTGCTTAAATCATGATAAAACACAGTGCATGCTATTTAAATCGCAAAGATCTACATACTCTTTGAACAATAGCTTTCCATTACAAACTGTGGACTGCGTCAAAATATTGGGTATCACCTTAGATAATCATTTACGATGGAACACACACATCGAAAATCTCTGTGGAAAACTAAGGAAGTCGTGCTATGCATTAAGATTTCTGAAAAATCACTGCAGTAGTAACATTCTTAAAACCCTCTATTATTCATCTTTTCACTCCCACCTAAGAAATGGAATTGTAAACTGGGAGAACAGTGGGCAAAATCAACGTGTTTTTATTTTACAGAAAGTTGCAATAAGAATCTAGCAAATCCAGGTTGTCGGGAATCCTGTAGAAATGCTTTTCGCCAATTTGGCATACTAACAGTTGGTAACTACATCTATGAAGTCTGCTGCTTTGTTTTCAAAAACAGAGCTATGTCCACTCAACATATGACTCCCCATGACCATGATACTCAACATAAGTTTGAACTTCAACCTGACGCTTATTCAACATCCTTATATCAAAGGAGCATTATATAGAATGGTTGCAGACCATTCAACTTTCTACCTCCAGAAATTAAGGAATCTGCAAATCAATATGTTTTCAAAGGATCTCTCAAAAAACACTTAATACAAAAAAATTGTTACACACTTAATGATTTGTTCTCCGCATAATCCTTTACACAAAACAAATCTTTGTAGATTTTTGTCCGGCTTGATGAACAAGTGGCATGTCAATTTCTTACTTTGCCGTTGCTTTTAAGTATTATAAACATTTCACCTACAAAGGCATAATGATTTAGCTCCATATTCTCCTAAAATTTCGTTAAAATATGTGCATTATTGTTGAAGTTATCAGTCGTTTACAAAGTGCCATTCTCAATTGTTTTTATAACTTGACAAATGAACCGAAAACCAGTTTAGGCGCCGACACTCGATCGGCAAAGTTAAGTAATGTTGGTGGGGTTCAGCACATAGATGGGTGACCAAGTGCTTTGTCGAAAACCTTAGTCCACCTACTGAGCCGGTAAAGGCCTGACTGGACTGACAAAAGTAGAAAAACTAAAGCCTCAATTTTTAAAATTGGGTACTATAAGATTACCCAAAAGCAAGAGAATAATACATACGATTATCGTAGACATTTCAGTTCACAAAATATAATGCGTTTTCACAATTATCTTAGAGATGAAGGTTGGCAGCATGTTTTTATGCACAGCTGTCCAAATACTGCTTTCGACATATTTTTCAAAATACTGTCATATTATTTTGAGATATGTTTCCCTATCAATCGTTTTTCGACAAATAGAGGAAAAAGATTTATTTTAACACCCGAATTAACCAAATTAAAAAAAACGTGGTCTTGTACAGTACATTGGCTAAACACAATGTGAATTATGCGGAGATTAGCAAATATCTCAATTAAGTTTAAAGGGAAAAGTTAAGTCATTCGAAGAGAATATTGTGATAGCCAAATTACATCTAATAATAAATCCTAAAAGAATGTGGAGAATTATAAATAAATGTACTTTATCCCGAGCTGTCATTGTTTACAGACCTCCATTCCAACCTTTGATATTAATTTAGAAACTGACGAATTTTGCATGGGGCTATTCATCTAATCTCTACAATGTAAGTAAATCATTCTATTAAATTTATGTGATAGCTGAGTCAAATGTTTTCAAAATGTACTTATGCGGAATAAACTCCGCCTTTTGTGCATCTCTCGGTTCATAAGGTTCTGAAAGCATTCTAATCGTTTTATCGGAGAACTTTATAGGACCTATATTGATGAGTTATCGATAATATAACGATACTTTATATCTGCAATAAATGTAAATAATATATTCTATACAGGGAAAATATATATATATAGTTAATGTTTTATAATCGCTGTACAGATTAAATAAAGAATTTATCTGTAGAGGAAATATTTAGATGTACTATAAATACGCTATATAGTTGAAATCTATATTAATAGACGCTGGTGGTGTTGCTATTTACGTTGACAATATCGCTAAATCCAAAGTTAAAATTGCTACAAAGATTTTCCTACTAGTAATTTATAGACCTCCTTCTGGAGACTTCAATATTTTTTTGGCTAAATTGCAGGAATTTTTAAGCTTTGTCAACAAAAAATATGATCACATAATTCTCTGTGGAGATCTTAACGTAGATTTTTGTTCAAATTCACATAATAGACAATAACTATTTGACATATTGGAACTTACTCGTGTAGTAATATATATGGCATGTTGTCAAAATCTGCCATTGATTAAATGGTCACTGACCTTCCAAGCAATATGGTGGATGTACATATGAGCTATTCTTGCATTGTGGACCACGCTGCCAAATTATGTGTGTTAAAGATTTTTTGCCATATTCCTACCAAATTATTAAACAAACTTTTACTACCCACTATATTACTGAGGATAACATAGCCAAATTTCAATATCCTTTATATATCTAATCCAAATTGGGATTTTATTAACAGTATGGACCCAACAAATGTTGATGAAGCCTTTACACATTTTCTGGAAATTGTAATGAATAAATTAGATGATTCGTTTCCTCTTGAAACTAAGCAGATTACTAATCATTACAATAATATTGCAAACACAAAAAACTGGGTTACCCCCAACATCACACGTGAAAGTGAATACATCAAAAATTTGCATTGGCTTATCCAACACTACAGCTCCCCTGACCTTGTTAACCTCTACAAGCGTACGAAACGTGAATACAACAAATGGTAAAGTCACTGACAATCCTAAAGATGTTGCAGAACATTTTTTGCACTTCCTGTCAACTCAATGATCAGTCCATCTTTATTTATCCAGTTACACCAGATGAACCCTTGTGCATTTTGATCAACTCAACTTCTCAATCTGGTGTTTTTCCATCAGTCTTAAAAAACAGCTACTATTATCCCAATATTAAAAAAAAAATGATTCTTGGGAACCAGAAAATTACAGACCAATATCCATCTTAAGCGTTATTTCTAAAATAATGGAAAAAATTGCATTTAATCGAATGGCATTTTTTAACTTTTTCAAAAAACTGACGGATCGCCAACATGGGTCTCGCAAAAATCATTATACTGACACTGCTACAAATGAAATGGACGAAGGAAACCTCATCATGGGATTGTTTTTTGATCTATTAGGAGCGTTTGACTCTCTCAATCTGTCGTTTATGAAAGAGAAATTATTTAAGCTAGGCATTCGAGGAGTTTTTTTTACAGTGGATCATGTCGTATTTAACGGACATATCTCTCCAGGTAAAAATCAACCAAACGATTTCAAAGGAACATGGCATTAGTTTTGGAGTATCACAGGGCTCGGTGCTGGGCCCTTTCATATTAAACCTTGAGAAAACTGTGTGCATGTATTTCTCACAAAGAAAATCTCTACCTTCCAACACTCAGTTAAATTTTAACATGACCCTGCCATTTAGCCCGGATACAAGATTTTTAGGCATTTCAATAGATACAAAACTAAGCTGAGATATTCAAATCTATGCAAAAAACTTAACAAAGCATATTACTGTATACGTAAGCTCAAGAACTCTCTAGATACTGAGGACTTATTGCAACTGTATTATTCAATGACTTACTGCCATATATCCTACAAAATTATGTGGGGATGTGCAAAAATTAGCAGCAAGTTTTTGTCTGCCAAAAGCGCATAATTAGATTAATTTTGATTTCACCACATCATGTAAAAACTCTTTTAAAAGTCACAGAATATTAACGGTACCATCCATATATCTTTTTTCTTTGTTAAAGTACATTAAAAGTAACATTGATCAATTCAAAACTGTTGCAAGTTACCATAATTATAATACTCGTCATGACTTATGAGCTCTGCCTCATCATAATACCTCTCATTTTGAAAAATCACCTCATTTCTCTGGTATCAGTTTTTACAAGTTACCTAGTGTGATTAAGGAGGTCAACAACTTTAACAAATTCAAATCTAGTCTCAAACAACTTTTACTTGAGAAATGTTTATACTCATACGACGAGTTTTAATCTGTATTTGTGTCATATTTGTTGTTTATTGCGTTTTATATGTACTACGTATTGTCCCACCTTGTATACTGAATTATACATATTTTTTATCTTTTTATTGACGTTCACATCTGTATTGTAACAGCCTAAGTGATTATATATAAATAAGTAAATATATCGAGAAATCTTTATAGAATATAGTCTAATCTATATAGTTCACGGAAACCTATATCGCTGTTATACGGGAAGAGTTGACTTGAACAAATTCAAATTTTAACTACATTGCACGTGGCTGTGTAATCTGGTCTCAGCAGTACTTCAGACTTAAACTGGGTAGACTATAATTTACTTTCGTTGGTTTTCAGGAAAACTTAAAAAATGAATTCTCGCTATTATTTAGTATTTACACTAGGGCTGCCCTTAGCTAAAGGCGTGGAATTTTTTTTTTTTAATGTGGTCCTCTCATTCATTGTGTTCTATAAGAAAAAAATCACACAAAATTTTGAGTGGTAGGTCAACCCCTTCCCATGCCACAAAAGAGGTTGATTTTCCTATGTATTTCTTATGAGTAAAAGGCACTTTTTCGTAAATTTACGATAGAATCCTCTCTAGAAGTCTCCTTTTCAGAATTGTCCAGAGAATACGAATTAATTTTTGTTTTTCTAATTAAAGCCTAATAAGATTCTTTTATAGGGCCCCAAAGAGGATCAGTTTGGGACCCCATAATAGTCTTGTGAGGCTTTAATTAAAACATTTTTTTTCGTATTCTCTGGACTTGTGTGCGATTTTGATTACACAACATTTTGACGAATCTATCGCAAATTTATGAGAGCGTCTTTTACCCATAAGAAATACATAGGAAAATTCACCCTGCTTGTGCCACGGGAAGTAGTTGAGTTAGGTACCCTAAATTAGTTGTAATTTTTTTTCCTTCTTTATTATAATAATAATTTGAGGGGGTGCGACGATCAAATTTTAAAAGTTGAAAAATAAGGGCCACCGTAATTTACACATATATGTTAGGTATTTATATCAGAAAGGAAATATTAAAAAAGAAAAGTAGTCACATAATCTTACATTTATTTAAACAAGCATTTATGGTACACTAAAGTTCTATCCAATTAATAATAATAATCTGAAATAAATATCTACAAACTTTTATTTATACATATTATATATTTAAAGAAACATTCTTATGTAATGTATTCATGTTTACAAAGTAAACAAATATAGATTACAGTATCCATTGAAAACGAAACGAACAGCAAATCTCTTAAATTACTTACGAGGTATGCAAAAATCTTAAACCTTCCGACATTCAGAATAACACCCAGTGTACTTGAATGATTGTGAAAACTATTAATAACATAATTCACGAGAGATTCCATTAAGGAGTGGACTAAATGTACGTGTTATTTAATTCCTGATTGGTCAAACTGATGCGCCAAATTTCTGTCAATGCCTCTAGAAATGCATTATAAGGACCGGTTACAACTAATTTAGAATTTTAAGTCATTTAGAGCTAAAAATAATCCTCGTGCCAACATATATTCACTAGGGTGGCTAAACACAATCCTAACCAGGGACATGGACTGGTTCCGTAAGGGTTCCGCTTATTTCATATTAGCTTCACGAATTGAATAGGAATAATTTTAGACATAAAATATGATAGAATTATTTGAAACCGTCGAACAGAGAAACACTTTGAAACTGAATCCAAATGGGAGTTGACAAACCTGTAAGAGAAACGGAACCTTTATTTCAGCTTTCTTAAAACCAGAACAGTTTTTTAAAAATGTTGGTTGTTTAACTGGCACCAAACTGGAACCCTTGTTTTGGTTTTACTTAAAACAGAAATCACAGAAGAAGCGTTATTTGATTACAATTCAGGTCCCCGATCCTAACCAGAGATGCAAAATATCATGAAATTTAAAATTTGTGAAATTTCAATGACATTTTTGTGAAAGTTTCGAAATTCATCCGAAATATCTGAAATTTAAAATTAAACATTAAGTGTCACGAAACTTTCGTGACATTTCAATGAAACTTTCGTGACATTTCAATGAAACTTTCATTTTATGAAATTTAATTGATTAATTCCCTAAATATCATGAAAGTGACATTTCATGAAATGATGAAACTTAAGTTCAGTATAACATTTGTAATTAAACTTTCGAGAAATAATGACTAATAAATAAATACCACTTTTGAAACTATAGTCTCAAACATTTTTATTTCTCAATGTTTTTTTTTAATATAAAAAAACACATTTTGTTTGAACTTATAAATATATTCGTGAAAAATAAAAATAATAATACAATTTTCAAAATACGAGTAGGTAATTTGTCAATATATTCAAAATCTCCTGGATCCCTATCTCCACTTGAGACAAAGCTCACTTCGGGAGAAAGGAAAACAAGGATACGTAACGAGACGAGAAGAGATGAAACCTTCACATTGTCCTCTCCCTGATTAGGGACCCTGTCCCTGGCAGATTCATATTTAAAGAATGGCTACCCTAACCTCTAAAATAAATGTCAAAACCAGACTTTAATCCTCATTGGTTGAAAACAAGTTAAAAGCCGCGTGAAGTTCAAATTTCATTTGATATTTTCAAAAAGTTCAGATATTTCAGAAATTTATGAGGATCTGTTGAAACTTTTAAAATGAAATTTTGCATCACTGATCCTAACCTAACCTTCTGACATCTGTTATAAAATGACTACTGACAAACAAAGCAGTGAGCACCTAGCAGTCAAGAGAACAACTTTATAGAATTAAAGTAGTTATAGTGGCGTTATCCAAATCGGTGCTTAAAAAGCATGTAAAGGTCACATTTTCTATGTTTTTTTTTCTGAGAATTAAAATTGTACATATTTTTATTGGTAGTGTTATTTCAATGAGGCAAGTAGTCAATAATGTAATAATAATAATATCTACTGAAATATATATTAACCTGCATTTCAGAATAAGATATGACTGCATCTTCAATGATTAAATTATAGTACCTATAGAACTACAGTACTGGTCCACCAATAGTTTTGTTTAAGAAGATATCTATTAATACAATAATTCGACTAATATCACCCAAATCTTGATATTTTCTATTATTATTTATGTGATGTCCGAGAAATGTACAGATGTCTAAGCAAAGTTCATTTCTTTGTTATGAGGTCTCGTGAATTATACTACAGTACACAAAGTAACTTTACGGCCGGGTATTGGATGCTCAGAAAACCAAGTTTGAACGACCCCACACATTCCTTACGGAAAGTGACCAACAGCTAAATTGGCAAAAATTTAGTATGTTATAGTTTACGATTCATTTATCAAAAGATCTCATGGTCACAAGGCCCGAAAATTAAGTTTTTAAATCAAGGAATACCTGAAGTTAGATTTTGTCACATGATTTAGATTGTAAGGAAGGGGATCAGGGTGGACTAGCATTGTAGGACGCTTCCGAAAAAAAGCGCTAAAAACCCTGTTACACTATATAAAATTTAAGCCACCGGTAGATCAAGAAATTCTGCCCGAAGTGAAAAGCTATAATAGCAAAACAAAGTTCTTGTGGAGTTAATAATTGCGGGTACAGTGTTTTTTAATACTATCAAATAAAGTAAGTACAAGTGCCTATACCTATACCAAGACGACCCAGAACTCTTTCAAGTGGTTTATTACGATGAAGAAAACATCTGGCGCAATATAATACAAGCTGTGCACCATCAGTGAAGGGCAATGGGCTGCTTTCTAACAAGTGGAAGTAGTAACATAGGCAAAGGATGGAAAGATGAGTCTTATTCTTAAGTTTATTAATCCTTGTCACATCGTCCATATATTGGGATATTCACGAATGGGACGTCTTTCAGGTCAAAGGAGTAAGCGTTTGTTTGATATACAGAGCTCCCCAAGTGTTCTCCTAGATCTCTCTTATTATTTGCAGATTTTACTTTGCTTTACCTCGGCGGATCAGTATACAAGGTGCCTCAAATGTTCTCTCGGGGGCTCTTCCTTGCACTTCCACTGTAGTAAATGGCTATTTACCTGTGGAATGGTTAAAAAATAAAATCTTTTTGCGGCGAGCTAATGTATATCTTGGCAGAAAAACAAAGTGGAAGCACTGACGCAGGACGTTGAAACGAAAACAGTTTTCTAGGAAACATGAAACAATATGTGGGCGCAAGCGGACAGGAGGATGTGCACACTGCTAGATTCAGAAACAGAAACTCAGAAGAAAAAAATGATATGATAGATGGAAACTTAAAAGAAGCGTCCCACAAACACCTACATTTCCCATCCAATGACAACAGATCGAAACTTACAAGGAGCATGGAAACTTAAAAGAAGAATCTTACAAACACCTACACTTCCCATCCTATATTCCTAGTCCATGCGTCATGTGGCTCTGGCAACAAGCATGTTAATACTATCATTTTCTACATCGAATGATCTTCATTTAATGCGAAATAGCTTTGTAAGACATTCGCTTCAAAAGTTATATTATCAAGTTATTCAAAAACAGTATTTTTGCTGTATTGAACTCTCAATATCCCAAGAGTGGTGGTATGTGATGGAGCATTTTTATAAAGGGGGTAAAAAATCTTTAGGAATAATGTATTATTGTTCATAGATATAAGAGAAGTTTTTTTCTGGCATCGTGTAATGGTGAAATGCGAACACCACAAATGGCTGTAGAAAAAAAACTATCAATTTTCGGGCCTTGTGTCCATGGAACTTTCGTTCACATATTAAACTTTTCTCCGATTTAACAGAGAGCTATACATAAGGAATATGCAGGGAAGGCCCTTCGTTTTTGTATTGCAAACGTGTAAACACCATGGTTTAGGAGTAACATATTAATATCAATGGGTTTTGCTCAAATTTGTAGATAATTTTATTAGGATTTAAAACAAATTTAGCGGGCGACAAGAAAAAAATTTCGAATTTACTCTGAGCCATCCTAATGCACAGTAGCAAATTGTGTCCAATACGAGAAAATATTTGTTTTGATTTAATTATGGATAGTGCTAATTGTAGAACTTATACTCCTGTCACAGATTGCAAATGATACAGTCCGGTCATCTCTTTCTAACACCAATCTAACTCAGTTCCTTGTTTGTGCATTTTGCCTGCAAAGCTACTTTGTGTGCACTGGTGCACTTATTTAACTAACAAACAATGAAAGATTCCCATCTTTAATTATGTTATCATTCTATATATGTATATAGAAAAAAATAAAAATCAGAATATTTCTGACAAAATTGCCTTATTTATAATGTAAATTATATTACATTTATAATTTACAAGATTCTCAAAAACAGTTTTAGAAAATAAAAACAAGTATTTATATTTGTAACCAAATTGACTCCTTACATTAATAAAGTGTGTCATCTATGTTATTCCCGGTCACGATCTCTTCTTTTTTCGCTTGAAGTTGAATGGCGAGAATGAGAGCGACGGTCTCGATCATGGCTCCTTGACCTAGAATTTAACAATATCTTTTTTAAAAGATCCTGTCTTATTTATTTCAATGAAACCAGAAGGTTTCGCCATTTTATTTAAATTAAAAATAAACTTCTAAGTGATATAAAATGCGATATTCCAGTATGTGACTCAGTATCTCACTTTATATCGCTATTAGAAATAAACTTCGTTTTTTATTAATTTAAATAGAAAACTGAAAACGAAATAATAGCTATTTGGTAAATTTTAAGCAAACAAAAGAAAACACAGACCTCCAAAAAACACTTTTTTATTTTTTTTTAACCAAAATTGGTGATTCCGAAGGTTCTTACGTACTGAACATGATGCCGTTGGCGGTTTTGCACCATCATGTCACAATTTTGAGAAAACCTAACATAAGTGTTCATTAAAAAGGCCATTTCCGCCTATATTTGTGCCCTAATAACTGGACAACGATACGAGATAGAGTAAAACGGACCAGACCATCATATTCAGCTCTCCAAAATCTTCAAAAACTAATAGTAACAACAAGCTAACCATTATACTCTTCGCCGATTTACTGCATTTTGTATAAATTGTTGCACATTATATAGGGATACTCTTCGCAGTTTTTTTGTAAATAATATTAGTTTTAGACATTTTTAGTTTAGTTACAAAACATTAAACATTTTTTTTATTTAAAAAAATAACAACTTTTTTATTTATTCATAGATTTTGTTCAAAAACAATACGGTTCTTCTTCTAGCTAACAGTAACTTACTGTCCAAATTTCAATACAATCGGATTTTTCGTTCTTAAGTTATCGTGCTTACAAGAAACACGACAGACCGACGAACATTTTGAAAGTTGTTCAGAATTCGATCAAGTGATATGAAAATTTTTTCTTTACGTGCAATATTACCGGTTTTAGTAATGAGCAGATCGAATGCAATATACTCTTCATTTTGTATTTGCGAAGAGTATAACAATAAAAAAAAAAAAACAACTAGAATGGCGCAAACATTATTTTATTTCTGAGTTTAGCAAGAAATACTAGAATTCTTGTGGTGAGTATACAGGGTGATTCACGTAGGCCATTCATTAGAAGTTTTTCAATTTGCAGTTGGATTAGAAACTTGAAATTTGGTATGCAGCCATAATCGATCATGCCCGTTCTATCTAAAATATTTTCAGTGCTCCAACTATACAGGGTGTGCCAAAATTTGGTACCAACTTTCTTATTTTAAATAGAAACCTATATTTTTCTTTACATTGTTCGATTGGTCTTCTAATTCTTAGTTTAGAGAACCTAAGTTATGTTAACTTATCTATTACAATTTTTGACATACGTCCAATTTTTAAAAAAAAATTGCCGCTGTAGTAGCTTACGAACAAATTTGTATCTCGCAAACCTTTCAAAATTATGAAACCAAATTTGTGAAGCAGTTAGCTGGAAGTCCAGGCTAACTTTTGATGTCCCATCGGTGGTCCCATTTTGTACCATATGGGCGCAGTCGATTTTCAAATGTCGCAATCAAAAATTATCAAAAAGTCAATTTTTTCAAATGGCACCTACTATTTTTTTTCACACCATTCGAAAGAAAATTGAATTTTAGTGTGAGTTACTTAAGCATTCCCTATACCTAACTTCACCCCATATCGAGTTATTCAATAAAAATCAAGAAATACCTTATCTTGCCGAGAGATTCCTTACTTCATCAAGTATACCATGGAAACAAAAGACAGCTGTAATAATTTTTAAAGAAAAATATGGATTCTTATTTAATTATACACAACACCAACAAATTATTATTAACGAACAAGAACAATGTTGACGAAATTCTGTCAGTGAAAACGGTGCACACATTGAGCATTTGTATTGAAATAATTATTTTGTTAATCTGTTTATTTGTTGTTATTTTGTTGTTATTATTTATTATTGTAATACGAATTTCGTCAACATTGTTCTTGTTCGTTAATAATAATTTGTTGGTGTTGTGTGTAATTAAATAAGAATCCATATTTTTCTTTAAAAATTATTACAAGTGTCTTTTGTTTCCATGGCATACTTGATGAAGTAAGGAATCTCTCGGCAAGATAAGGTATTTCTTGATTTTTATTGAATAACTCGATATGGGGTGAAGTTAGGTATAGGGAATGCTTAAGTAACTCACCCTAAAATTCAATTTTCTTTCGAATGGTGTGAAAAAAAATAGTAGGTGCCATTTGAAAAAAGTGACTTTTTGACAATTTTTGATTGCGACATTTGAAAATCGACTGCGTCCATATGGTACAAACTGGGACCACCGATGGGACATCAAAACTTAGCCTGGACTTCCGGCTAACTGCTTCACAAATTTGGTTTCATAATTTTGAAAGGTTTGCGAGATACAAATTTGTTCGTAAGCTACTACAGCGGCAATTTTTTTCAAAAAATTGGACATATGTCAAAAATTGTAATAGATAAGTTAACATAACTTAGGTTCTCTAAACTCAGAATTAGAAGATCAATCGAACCATGTAAAGAAAAATATAGGTTTCCATTTAAAATAAGAAAGTTGGTACCAATTTTTGGCACACCCTGTATAGCTGGTGGACTGAAAATATTTTAGATAGAATGGGCATGATCGATTATGGCTGCATACCAAATTTCAAGTTTCTAATCCAACTGCAAGTTGAAAAACTTCTAATGAATGGCCTACGTGAATCACCCTGTATATATACAAGTAAATCGGACCAAAATAGCTAATTTCATAGGATTTTGACGCGCTGAACGCAATGCCGTTACCTGTTTTGCTCTATCAGATCACGATTTTGAGAAAACATAACGTCAAAATAGATAAAACAATATTTTTATATTATTTTATCCATTTTACTGAAGCAAAGCGTTGACCTCATAGGGCAAAGCAGAGCATCAAAATCCTATGGAATTAGTTATAGGTCCGATTTACTTGTATATATACTCACCACAAGAATTCTAGAATTTCTTGCTAAACTCAAAAATAAAATAATGCTTGCGCCATTTATAGTCAATTTGTTTTTATTGCTACTATTGGTCTTTGAAAATTTTAGAGAGCTGAACGGCCAACGGCATCGTGTTCAGCACGTCAAAAACCTTTAAAATCACTTATTTGAATAAAAAAAAATAAAAAATCTTGCGGGTCAGTGTCATTTCATGCATATAGCTCAATCAACAGGTAGAAGGGTATACCAAAATTCATATCCGGAAAGAAAAAATACGGTTGTATAGAAAAAAAAATTCTAAGAAAGTTTTGTGATTCAATAGACTCAATCTGAAGTGGCGAACTTAACATAAAAAAATCGAATAGTTGAAAAAAACAGTTTTTCGTAAAAAAAAACTATGACTCTAATCGAAAAAGTTGAATGAGAAAGTTGTAGGTGCTAAAAACATCTTTCGATTGCTATTTTTGTAACTATCAGTAACACTTTTCAAGATATATCGAAAAAAACTGGCATTTCTTGTTTTTGCTGTATCATTTTCAAATTTACATTTAAATACCTACTATCAACTTTAAATATAACTCACAACAATTTGAAAAAGCACGTTTTTGAAAAATTTAAAAATATCTTTTATTTTTCTAGATATATCGATTTATTGAATAAAAGACCTTCTCGAAAATCGGATAGACTTGCTCCACGGAGGGTTCTACAGTAACGATCTCGGGGTCATTTTATTTATAAAGAGTTGTACTATCATGCTGTGAAAGAACTGTAACGGTTTTATTAATTTTAAGGGTAAATAAATGGCTTTAAAATAATTACATTTTTTTAGGTTAGGTTTCTTTGTTAAATAATTTTGCCACCAATTTGAATTTTACAGAAACAACTTATATGGAAATCGATTACTGACATTTTTAAATGAACTTACAAAAAAAAAATAAAAAAAAATTGTCCAACGATTTTCTGGAGTCCAGAAATTGGCAGAATTATTTTAAAAAACCTAACCTAAAAAAATGCTATTATTTTAAAACCATTTATTTACCTTTAAAATTAATAAAACCGTTACAATTCTTTCACAGCATAATAGTACAACTCTTTATAAAGAAAATGAGTACAAGATCGTTACTGTACAACCCTCCGTGGAGCATGTCTATCCGATTTTCGAGAACGTCTTTTTTCCGAAAAATCGATATATCTTGAAAAAAAGATTTTTTTTTTATTATCAAAAATGTGCTTTTTCGGCTTGCTGGGAGCTATACTTACGGTTGATAGTAAGTATTTAAAGCTAAATTTGAAAAACATACAGCGAAAACAAGAAAAGGAGATTTTTGACGGTTTTTTCGATATATCTCGAAAAATGTTATTGCAACTGATAATTACAAAAATAGCAATCAGAGGATTTTTTTAGCACCTATAACTGTCTCATTCAACTTTTTTGGATTAGAGTCATAGTTTTTTTTTATTTACGAAAAACTGTTTTCTTCAACTTTTCGAATTTTTTAGGTTAAGTTCGCCACTTCAGATCGAGTCTATCAAATCACATATCTTTCTTAGAATTTTTTTTTATACAACCGTTTTTTTTTTCCGGGTATGAATTTTGGTAAATTTAACAATAGGCCGTGACAGGTTGATTAGACTAATTTGAGCAGTATAAGGCAACAGAAAAAGTTCTACAAAAGCATAAGTCAAATAATTGATTAATCGAGATATAGAACATTTTAAATGTCAAAGAGGAAAATTTTTCCATAAAATGCATAAAGCATTTAGCATCTGCAAAAATCCACATATTTAAAATATATGCCAGTCACGTATTAAGGTATTTTCACAGTATAAAGGAACGTTTAACGAAAGGCACTAAATTTAACCCTGGATCATTGAGAATAACTATTTTCATTTTTGGTTTTACATTGACCAATATTCCTAGCTCTCATCAAGTTTATACTCAATCAATCTTAGTTAACGTTGGACATTACAGAACTCATTAAATGAAACGACAAGGGTTTTACCGTATCATATATGCACGAAAATTTTTATGATGACAAGGGTTCTCATGTCAAAGCGCCATTTCACAATTTATCAAGGGCATACTCAGGTGCATTTGTAAAAATGTCTAATTTATATTTATGTATTTCAATGATGGTGATATAAAATACATTATTTATGTATATTTACATATAGATATTTGTATCCCAAATTCTGTTTGTTTGTGCAAACTATATTATGTTTTAAATAAGTGTATTTGTTTTACACATTGTCATAATTTAGTAATTCAGTTATAGGTACACATATGACACTACCGGGTATTTTGTAATGATTGACATTTATACATTGAACTAATAAAGGCTAATCTAATCTATTTCATGTGCAGAGAGATCGAGAAAGACTGAATGTGCCACCCCCTAAAGATTTTTTGTGTCACTCACACTATTTTGTGATACTTTCAACATTTCAAGTTGGCGACAGTGATTTAGTGACGTATATAAATTGTGTGCGCGCGATGTCCAAATTTAGACTAGACATTTGTCAGACTGTCACAGTTAAGGGAAATCAAACACAAATTCCCAAGATATCAAATGAGAACTAATCAAACTTTTCATTATATTAGTACTTTTGTGGGCATTGTATCATACAAAATGCCAAATTTTGGCTGGGTCATTAATTGTGGAAGTGTGGCAATATGAAACGACGCCAGTTTTAATTAAGCTACCTCGACTTTTCAACTAGGAAAAGTTGAGGTTAGAACACAACAACTTCGTAAGCTTCGACTTTTGAACACCCTTATTCTTATAATCATGCACTCCTTTTAAAAATCATGTAATTACAATATATCTGTGTAATATTCGGAAATACATCAGCATCTGAGCTAAAGTCTTTGTTTAATATATAGCGAATTAAATTGATACCAACAACTTTTTTTCCATACACCCATCCTGTATATCAAATAATCCAAAATTAAGTTTTAAAACACAAAATTCCCAAAATATACAGTTAAAATAACGCGTCTAATCAGCTGATCATAAAGTGGCGGCCATTTCTATTTCAGTTATTCAGTATTCCCTAGCCTAGTAACATAGAAAATTAGTTTTAATAATATACGAAAAATAGAAATAAATTTTGAAAATTTTAGTGACATTTCTGTGTGACGTCACCTTCATTCTTTCTCGATCGCAATGTACAATTATACCTCATCAATATGACGATGGTAAAACTTGGTGGAATATATGCAACACTTAGGACACCAAAACTATTCGTACATGGTGGCACAATAATAAAAGTATAAAGTTAAAGCTGTTGTAAATGTCGACTACACTATTGCATGCATCCACGACATATAGTTTATCCTGCCTGTCGACTCCGCAACAATGTCAACACTGTTATATGTCCCACATCCACAATATTGCACAAATTCCCTAAAAAACGGATTGTTCACTTTATTCTATGAAATACTACACCCGGACATCATTTTCATTATATCCAAGTTAAAGGTTGTCTATAGTTCACTCTAAGTCTAAACCTAAGATAACTAGTTTGGTTGTGACTTTTCTAACAAAATAGTTACAAATTTATTTAGATATGGATGAACATCACAAACATACATTAAAATTATTAATTTGTTGACATTCTTGCCATTTACCCGAATATTCTCAACGTAAAACCTGTATCTCAGCAAGCACATTGATAAACCCATTGAATTTGTTGAATCGCATCGTGTGAGTGAAGGTCGTGGTTGCATTGCCACTAGCCACCGTTTGTTTTGCAGCACAGACAATTACTTATAGGTACTTTAGTTTGGGTCGATTACCGTGTAATGTTCTCAAAAGACGTGCAGTCGTAGCCAACCTCCCATCGATCGCTATGAGTAACCAGTTATTTTAATAGTGGGTAGCTACTACTAGAATATATTAGATAAAAACACATCGAGGAATTGATTGCACGGAACTAACAACTCAGCAGGACATTGTAAAAACACAGTGATTAGTTGCAATTGAGAAGCTTCAGTTATGTCCATCTGTATTTATCAAAGGGTGTTCTTATAAATACATTTGGGTATGCCCTTTATAAATTGTGAAATGGTGCTGACATCCAAATTCTAGTGGTAATGTAGCACCTGGAAAGGCCAACCCTGACTTTAACGTCATCAATACCTGTGATTTGCTCTTTAATTATTACAGAGGATTCTGTTACCTAGACTTGTAAGATCGGCTGCTTCGACCACCTTCACGGTCACGATCCCTTTCTCTATCTTTGCGGTCTCTTGATCTTGACCTGTGACGTTTCGACCTTCTATCCAATTCTCTGCCTCCCACATAGTGTTCCCGATAACGTCTCTCGTAACGGTCATCTCTGTCATCACGATCCCTGTCTTTGCCTGATTTTCTCTTCTCTTCCTTCCTTTTCTCTGAAGTTTTCTGAAAATTTCAAACAGTTTGTTTTATTTTATATAATATACAGGATGTCACACTTAAAAGTCCCAGGGCCATTTTCTGGATAATTAAGACAGATATTTGAATTCTGAAAAATGCAATCACTAGAAGAGGTATATAAATGACTTCAATTCCGAGTAAAAACGATTTTTTTGCAAATTAGGTATAGATGGCGTTGCGATCCAGGAACCCTAAAAAGAAGGGCATGTGACGTAATATTACATTCCAAGCAATTTTTATGATACAATTTTCGAAAAATTACCAGCTTTCAAAATATTTGAACTTCAAGATAATTATTTTAAGTAACAAAAATGCCACAACTTTTTTAAAATAAATTTTAGATGATAACTCCCTTGCGTAATTTCTCCTGGTTAAAAATGATCGATTTAGATAGCAATGAAATAAATTTATTTCAATCTCCGATTCGATCGGATATTACATTATTATTTATTTTTGAATGTAAATTATGAAAAATTTAAGAAAATAAAAATCGACCTGTCCAAAGGTTCTTTATACAATCAATATTTTAAAAGCTCGATCATGTTTCAATACTTTTTATACACTGTATGTGGAACATTATAGTTTTATGTTTGCGTTTCTCTGCGAGTTTCATGGATAAAATATTTCTTAAACAATATAGATATTATTTCTGTGGTTTGGTACAAGAAGTGTATAAGTCAATAATTCATTGAAAATGTTTACTTCAACAAGTGACTATGTTAAAATGAAAGTAATTTGTTACTTCTCTAGATGTACAGTTATTAATTCAAACTTGTTTAAGTAAACATTTCCGATGAATTATTGACTTAGGCACTTCTTGTACCAATCCACAAAGTTATTAGAAACATTTCAAAACGATTTTTATAAACTGGTACGTAATATGTATGATGTCCTAAATAACATACCAATATATACATTTATATGTGTAATATTAAACTCTTCTTGTCAATATTGTAGTACATTTAACATCTTTGCAAAGTGTTATTTTTGGCACGTACGAGATCATGTCCTACCATGTTTAATGTTGACGGTTCTGATGATGGCTAGTATGCCATCGCACTTAGACTTTGGTCGGTAGCCATCTCAGTCCTCCATATGAGAGAGTTGTAGAGCGAATTATAATACCGCGCTCAAGGGATTAAAATCAACAGTGTCTATTCTCAACTTTTTGCTTATAATAACTTTACAATAATGGAAATTATGTCCAAAGTATTCTATTCATTTTTTTCAATTAAATTTTGTGTAAAATGAGACAATCAAATGATACATAATTTTACATGCAAAAAAATTCAGATACAAGATTTAACGCATACCTCCAACTCAGCCAGTTTTTCACGGATTTTAATAAATCCAAGATGTAATTTGCCTCCAAAGTGATCTGCTAAACGTCTGTCATTGTCGTGAATACCCAAATAAGCAGAACAGACTTCACACACTCTCAGCTTCTGTTGTTGGTAGCTGCTGGCAGGCATAGAATTTCTATATTCTTGTTCAGCTTCCAATTTCTTTTTTCTCAACTCATCAACCTTAGAACATATAAAAGTAATTTTATGAACTGTAATAACAATAATGCATTCATCATAAAAAGAGACATTGTCAACTTATCTGAATAATTAAAAAAGCATATACATTTACATCATTTTTATAGACAGGGTGTGGCAATAGTGCATCGGACCTCAATATCTACGATAGCCAGAAATGTTTAAAAAAATTGTAAGTAAAGATAAAAAAAGTCTATAACTGGAAATTATTATCGAACATACAGGGCGAGCCAAGACAAAATTACAGGACCAACTGACTTTTTTTTAAATGGAATGCTATGTACCTATATCAGTACATTTTTTGAAGCCTCTTTCTAGGCTCTATTCATTCCTATATTAGCATTAAATATCTCCCAACCACTTGGATGTAATGAATTTTTTTGTTAAAACAATGCAATCTGCAGATGGATATTAAAAAAATCACCACAGTCACAGTTATGGGTTTTAAGAAAAACTTTTTCTCATTTTCATTTCCTAAAACTGCACAGGGTGGCCAAAAATTATTTTTTCAATTAAGAACTTTTTTAATTGAATTTTATCATTTTTTCAACGATGTGATGTGGAAATGAAAACAGAACATTTTTTGTAAGTACTTCCCTATGGCTAATTACAACACGTTGCCCATTTTGATTGACACATCTCTATGCGCTTTTGAAATGAGGTTCCCACTGTTCCTAAAACTGCCGGTGTGATAGACCTAAAGGCAGTTATTATTCTTTCCTTCATATTTTGTACTGTTGTTGGTGTGTCTCTATAAACAATTTCCTTCACGTATCCCCATAAGAAATCATTTTTTGTAAGATCTGGGGATCTAGCAGGCCATTTAGTGGGTCCCTTTCTTCCAATCCACTGATGAGGGTAGGTATTATTTAAGTGGTCACTAACTGCATTTAAATAATGTGGTGGAGCACCATCTTGTTGAAACCACACCCTGTATCGAATTCTTTCAGGGAGATTTACCAATAATTGTTTGTGGCAGATAGTTTTCCAAAAAATGAAGATAAATAGCTCCAGTCAATGTACCATCAAAGAAATGTGGCCATATTACATGTTCTTCAATAATTCCTCCCCAAACGTTTATAGACCATCTGTGTTGGTTATCAACTTGCATAAAAAAGCGAGGATTTTCTGAAGCATAATAATGGAAATTGTGCCTATTAACAAATCCATTTTTATGAAAAATTGCCTCATCAGTGAATAAAACATTATAGAAGTTGACATCATCTTGCATTTTACCTCTGGCCCAATTAAAAAATTGTAGGCGCTTTTGAAAATCGTCATCAAATAATTCATGGTGCATTTGAATATGAAAGGCATGCAACTTATTTGTTTTTAAGATTGGACCCACAACATGTTTTATTCTTCCACTTTCTTTGTATTCTAGCAAATCACAGAAATTACACAAAAATACAAAGAATACTATCCTTATCCACTAAATTTGCTAAAGAAGAACACAACATAGAAATTTGCCCTTTGCAAAACAAGACAACCAGGAATACACAACCGAACAAAATATCCAGAGTTAACTCTTTGGGAACACATTATTGCACTAAACAACCTGGAATGATAAAATGAAATATGAATATAGATAAATATACATAAATTTTCTTTTGACTTTTTGTGTTTTTCTTTCTTCCCAGAATACAAACATGCTGTAAAAATTGATATGTATAAATATGCATAAATAAAGCAATGTAAATATTTGTAACAGGCTAAAGGACTTTGGTGAAACCAATAAAACACAATAAATAAATAAATAAAATACAATCAGATCAAATTTATGGGACAATAATGCCTTTTCACATCTTTCATATGTGATTGGCCAACGATTCATGCTATCAGGACATCGTGATAATAGAAAAGCTGGGCGAGAGCTAAGTCTAGGGAGAATTAAAACAATAGACAGAACATATCAGGGTTTCTACTAAATCTTAATCTTAAAATTCCCTGACTTTTTCAGGTTTTCCAGGTAATATTTTATCTAAATTCCAGGTATTTAACTTCTTACACTCGAACAAATATTAAAGTATGTATTCACCTCAAAAAAATTTAAATAATTTCTATAGCTCAGTAAGTATTCTTGCATTTTTTTATTAAAACGTTTATTTTCAAGAAGGCAATAACGAGCTGAATTATTTCTACAAAGATTAAATATCATTGTTTCTTAGTATTTAAAGAAGTCTCTTTTTAAATTAATCAGAATCAATAAAAAAATTATAGAAATAGTGAAATAGTACAAATAAAAAATTTATCTATTTATATAGTTCATAATCTTTATATATGCGAAACATTTCTAACATATTTAATAATTCATATTAATAATTATCTGAAAGTAAAAATTCCAGGTTATACTGCTTTTTTAGTAAATTCCCTGTTATTTCCATGTTTTCTCTGACTAAAATAAATTCCCTGACAAACCAAGGTTCTCCAGATTAGTAGGCACATTTTAAAGTTTAATACTTATTCCGTGGTGTTAAGTTTGTTCCATTAAAATATGTATAAGTAAATTGCATGCAATATCAGTGAACTTAATATAGCTTTCCTGAAAATTTTGACTGATTTTAGTTTAATTTACCAGACATATAATTCACTCAAAATTTCAATAAATAATTTACAAAAATCTGTTTCTTATTTATAGTCGAGTCGGTAAAGTAAAAAGTACACCAGAAGCATGCTAAAAATGTTACCTAAGATTTTCCTTCCATAACTGTTAGTGCGAGGATTAAACATCACAAAACCATAAAAATCAGTTCTGGGGGTGCCGCGCAACATGCTCAAAAAACCACTCCTTCGGTGAAAAAAGCCTGATTTTACTGATAACTCGTTAACCGTTGACGATATAAAAAAATCGTTCATCATAAAAAAAAGCTTGACTAACAGCCTAAAAAAAGTCCTCTTGTAATTTTCTTGTACATGCCATGGTTTTCGAAAAATCGATATTGAAAAAATTGCGTAATTTGTGTTTTCAATTTTCGTTTATAGGAGATATAAAATACTTTCTTCTGTTGCCATTCTTGAGGGCTATTGATATTTATTAGTATATAAAAATAACAATATAATATAGCTATCTCTTGATTTTTGTGCATCCAACTATTCACAGGCCGATAAAAAATAACTGACAATAATATAAGTTATAAATGCATTATCTTTTAGTTCAAGGTAGTACTTCAATGCAGAAAAAGTTAGGAATAAAAATATTCACATTTACAAATTTAGCAGCATGTTAAAGTTAGCAAAAAAAAATCTAAAAAATTCAATATTTTTTATATTTTTTTAATACATCTTTTTTAACTATTAAATGATTAGAAACAATAGTTATACGATACATACTCTAAAAAAAAAAAAATTTCAGCTAAATTTTCAAGAAGTTTTGATCTTTTTTTATTTTTAAGAAACAATAAAAAATTGGCCAAGATTTGGCCAACTTCAACATGCTGGTAAATTTGTAAATGTGAATATTTTTATTCCTAACTTTTTCTGCATTGAAGTACTACCTTGAATTAAAGGATAATGCATTTATAACTTATATTAAAGTCAGTTATTTTTTATGGGCCTGTGTCTAGTTAAAAGTGCAAAAAATCAAGAGGTAACTATATATATTATATTGTTATGTTTATATACTAGTAGAGATCAATAGCCATCAAAAATGGAAACACAAGAGTATTTCATACCCCCTTGAAAACCCATTTTGATTTTTCTTCTCCTAGTGTGTTTGGTTTTTGAAAAATTCAGTTTTTTCTATAGACCGCGCGCAAAAAATATCTAATACATGAAAATTCGTACACATTAAAAATACAAATTTTGCAATTTTTTTAATATCGATTTTCTAGAAAACCATGGCATATACAAGAAAATTACAAGAGGACTTTTTTTTTTAGGCAATTAGTCAAGCTTTCATTTTTATGATGAGCAATTTTTTTATATCTTCAATGGTTAACGAGTTGTTATCAGTAAAATAATGCTTTTTTCACCGAAGGGGTGGTTTTTACGGGAGGGTTGTGCCGTACCCACAGAACTGATTTTTGTGGTTTTGTGATGTATAATCCCTCCATTAACAGTTACTGAAGGAAAATCTCAGATAACATTTTTTGTTATGGAAATCTTTATAATTATTGGACTATTATTTCAGACATTATTTAAAACCAATGAGTTAAGTACATTTATCCCACCCTGTATTAACTTTACCTCTTCCATAAGTTTCATGCTCTCCTCGACGAATCCTTCTTCACCAAGCTGTTCAGCTTTTGCCAATTTTTGACCAATCTGCTCAGCAAGTTCATGAACGCTATTAGCTTTAACGGCCACTTCTGCAGACAGTTCTTCCTGTGTCTCAGCAAGACGTTGCTTTGCCGCCTCGGTCCTTCTGTCACAATCACTTATAAATGCTTGAAGATGTTCCATAGCCTTCAAAATGAAGCATTTTTCATATAAAAATGATATGCAAACGAAATTATCACATTATATAGGATGTAACAGAACAATGGCACAAATTAAGAAGGTGGTACCAAGTTCTAATAACCTCCTGATGATGCCAATGTGGTTAGTGAAACGGGTGTTGATTGTATTTGAGTGTTTTGACGTTTGTAGAAATTACTGTAAAAGTAGGTACTAAGGCACCATACCATTTTCGAGTGTTTAAAATTTTTATCAAAAGTTAACCCTTTAATTCCTGGAACCGGATAAATCCGCAAAAATTTTTCGTACTCCCAGCACGGAAACCGGATATTTACGCAAGGCCATATTTACACTGTTCATAACTGTTTTTATTTAGCATTTTTTTTTGTGAAAATCTGTGTTCTTATGTTTTTGAAAAAAATAAAAGTTTATTTGATTCATTATTTGAATTTACATGGCTAAATGAAGCATGTATATGTGCATAAGTTTACACGAACCGTACGGTTCCGCAAGGGCCTCCCGCTGCCGTTTTGCGGGCTCGACATGTAAAAACCAGTGCAGGAATGAAAGGATTAAAGATGTTGAAATTAAACTTGGCGAGTAGTTTTTGCTCGAAGTTAATACGTTATTAGCAGCGCGTCTTTTTAGATCAATCAGGATCATAAAAAGGATTAGTGATACCTGCCACAGAAATATGGTTACCATGTAATGTAATGAAGCATTTTTATAGTGTGGAAATTGCACCCGAAACCACTGTCTATTTTCCTATTTTTGAATATTAATATTTTATACTGTCAATACAGAGCATAACTAAGTGTTATACTTTAATTATTAAAATTATCAAGTAGGAATACACTCCGCCAGATGGAGCCACTGTCTCCACCGCTGACACGAGTGGCTTCACTGTTAACGAATACCTGGCCCAGCCAGCGAAATATCATTAATTAATTTGGGGTCCATTAATTTGGATCTCTATCCGTGGACGTGGACCGCAACCGCCATTTCACAGAAGAGAGAGAGTAAGTAAATCCGACCGTAAATAAGCAGCTTGGCTGGGACTAAGTGCCACCTTGTGTACTAATCCCGGTTTGCTCCGCCGTGTGTCTGGGAGGATACATTGGTTGGCAACAGGTCTCGTGTTTGCCCTCTGGCCTAGCACCGTCGTCTGGAGGACAAGCGAGTTTTTGGGAAGCTTGGGGCTTTCTGGTCTAGTTGTCGTCGGCCGGAAAGTCACAAAGCCTTCTAGCACACCGAGATATCATCCCCGACCAAATACCGCCTACAGGAGTGAGCCAGTGTGCAAGTTGGGAGAGTGTGTGACTGGGAAACTTTCTGCTGGTAACCGGACTCGTCTTTGCCCTCTGGCCTAGCACCGTCGTCTGGAGGACAAGCGAGTACTGGGGAAGCTTTGAGCTTTCTGGTCTAGTCTCCGTCGGCCGGAAAGCTACAAGGACATCCACCAGCGCAAAGTAGCGCCCGTGGACCTCGTTGGTTTAATCTCTCCTTTGGGGTGATTACACCATCAAGGAACCGTGACCAGAAGTGTGTACTAACATTAGGCTCTGCGCCTTAGCCAAGTTGCCTGAGTATTTGTTTTTTTTTAATCTCATTGTTTATTGTGCTTTTGCTCTCCTCCGCCTGGTATCTGCTCTGTCCGCTTTTATACCGATAATAGTTACTCCGACTTACCGCTCCGTTTCTCTAAGCTCGTATCCTGCTTATAGCCGCCCTCTTGCTTCGCTACCGTCACCATAGTTAACCGTAGTAGTTATAGGTTAGGTAGAATTATATAATAATAATAATAATAATATGTCTTTATTTATTTAATTATGTACAGAATACATTATAAAATGCTTAACAAGGGTGGCGAGATCTAGCATAGCTACTCAGCTAACCACCCACTAAAAAACTAAAAGTTAACATTAACGCTAAGGAATAACATCTACAAAGTTGAACAAGTACACAAAATTATAAAGTGTTAGAACTAATTACGAATTCTTTTAGATAATTTTTAAAGGTCGCAACGGTTGAGCATGATTTTGTGACAGGAGGCAGAGAATTGAAGGCCTTGACGGCGTTGTAACTAAATGAACGGAGAAACAAGGCAGTGTTGTGTCTGGGAACATTATATAGGCTCTTGTGACGTGTGCTTCTTGGATGAATGTCGGATCCTTTGACGAGTTTATTATAGAGATAAGTCGGTTGCTTTGACTGATTTATTTTATATACTAATGTGCATAAGTGCATAAAATACCGCTGCTCCAATTTAAACCACTCAGCTTCACGGTAATAGGATGAAACATGATCAAAGTATCTAAGTGCATAGCAAAATCTAATACAACTATTCTGAAGCTTCTGCAGGCTCTCCTTATCCTTACAGAGTAAAGCTGGCCAATAAACAACATCACAATATGCAGGCAATGACAAGATGAGGGAATCACACAATTTCAGTTTTACGTTCACAGAAAGAAATTCCTTGAATATATAAAGAGTACGTAGTTTCGCATAACTTCTTTGAAGAACGTTCGATACATGATATTCAAAGCGCAGATTATTATCAAAAATTACTCCTAAATTTTTGCAAACACTGGTAAAATTTAAATTGACGTTATTTATATGTATATTAAAGTTATCACTACTCATAATATCATACTTATTTTTACCAAAAATTATCATTTGAGTTTTAGATTCGTTTAGTTTAAGGCCGTGAGAATTTGAGATTTTGGAAATCTGATCCAAATCCTCGTTAATATATTTTTTGGCTGACTCTACATTTTTAAATTTAAAAGAATGGTAGATTTGCATGTCATCTGCATACTGGTGTGCAACTGAATATTTTAAGTGATTACTAAAATCTGCAGTGTAAACTGAGAACAACAATGGACCCAGTACACTTCCTTGTGGCACACCTTTGGTTAAAATAGAAAAATCTGAAGTTACATTGCCCAGTATTACTCTTTGTTGTCTGTTCATTAAATAGTTATAAATGAAATTCAAAGAAGAGTTGTTTAGTCCAAAATACTTAAGCTTAGCACATAGAATAACATGGTCAAGAGTATCGAAGGCCTTACTATAATCAAGTAGAACAAGACATGTATTCTTACCTTCATCACAAGCCCTCACTACGTCATCACTAACCTGCAACAATGCAGTAGCAGTACTATGTTGAGCCCGAAAACCTGATTGAGTAACTGGTATAATATTATTTTTAGAGAAATGTAAGCTTAACTGTTCATACATAATTTTTTCTAATATTTTTGAAAGAACGGGTAAAATACTTATAGGCCTAAAATGAGACAATTGACTTGGATTATTAATTTTAGCAATAGGAATGATATTAGCACATTTCCACCGTGATGGAAATTCATTTGCCAATATACATGCATTTAAAATAAATGTAATATGAGGAGTAAGATATGGAATAAGAAAAGAAATCATTTTAATATCAATTCCATCAACTCCTTTTGAGTTAGATCGAATTTCGGAAATTATTTTTTCCACCTTCCCTTCATTAACTACAGAAAAACTAAATTCATTAGTAATATTAGGAAATATATTTTTATTGTAATATTCAAAGAACTCATTGTTGTTATGGTCGAGGTCAGTAGATGGAATACTATCAGAAAAATATTTCTTGAATTCGTCCGGATTGCCCACTAGTTCAGGGTGACTTATAGGTGTAGAATTAATATTTAGCCACTTTAAAGTACGCCAGAAACCTTTAGGATTGACTTTAAATTGATGATTTAAATAAGCCCTTTTTTCATTCCTCACGGACATTGTAACCAAATTTCTGAGTTGTTTATATTCATCCCAAGATGCCCCAGTTTTATTTTTTTTATATTTAGTAAGTGCTTTATCTCTAAGACGCATCATAAATTTAACATTGTCGGTAATCCAAGGCGCAGGAGGTTTCGAGAAGCGAGCTGTTCTATAAGGTGCATGTTTATCAAAAAGTGCAGTTACATTGTTGTTAAAAAAAATATACCATGTCCTCTACATTGTTTAATGTATATAACACATCCCAGTCTAGCCTATAAAGATCGGTTAAAAAATCATCATAGTTAAAGTTTCTGTAATCCCGATATGTCCTATATTTTAATGTTACAATTGGCTTCTTGAGATTTAAATTGCATTTCACAAAACAATGGTCCGACACACCATCCATTTTAATAACTTCATGATCTTGGATAAGATCTGAAGATGAGGTAACCAAAATGTCAATAAGAGTTTGACTGTTATCAGTGATACGAGTGGGCTCCTTAATAATTTGGTACAGACTATATTTATTTAGAAAATTTTTTAAAACAGTTTGCCCATTATTGTTACAAAGTAAATTTACATTGAAGTCACTTCCAAATAGCACATAATCAAAATTAGGTATAAGTGTAGTTAGAGCGTTCTCCAGATCATTGATACAATAGTTTAAGTTTTCATTTGGGGGCCTATACAAGGATCCCATACACACACGCTTTCCTTGAATTTTTAAGCTAATCCAAATTTGCTCTAATGAACTCGTAGCGGGCGGAATATCTAAAACTTTAAATTTATACAAATCACGAATGTAAATGGCCACTCCACCTCCTCTATTATCTCGATCTTTTCTAACCAAATTATACCCAGGAATATTCACGGCAATACTAGATATAGAACTATTTAACCAAGTCTCAGATAAACCCACAAATTCATATTGCTCAGCCGTTACGAACTCTGAAAAAGTATCAAAATTAGTACATAATGAACGTATGTTAAAATGACAAAAATTAACTACTGTTTTACTTAATGCTTCAGATCTGGTCATATGCAAATATATGTATTATACGCTATTATACGAGCTTTTATAGCTCCGCTTTAAAATATACTTAAGCCCAATAAGAGACAAATACAAATATGAAATATAAATGAAAATTTAAAATAAAGTCTTTATTTCCTAATTAAACATGATATTAAGTTAAACAGCTGATGTATGTAGTTTTTACTAATTTTATACAAATCCAGAAAAAGAGGGGCAATAAAAAACTAACACCAAAATAAACAGAATCATATACAAATCTGATAAGAGTCATAAAATTACTAAACCCCTTCCATGCCAATAAAGCTATGGTCCGCAAAATAACATTTCATAAATCACTTTTAACTTTCACCAAAACTTTCTTGTTAACTTTTGAATTCCAGAAGTATACATTGCCGCCGGATGACCAGGCCTTGCTGACACCATATTTTTCCTTCGCAGATCTTAACAGTTCGTATCGTTTACTAGTCAGGTCTTCATACACGGTATATACTGATCCTTTTAGTAATTTTTTAGCATTTAGCACTTCGTTTCGTTTTTTATTAAAAGTAAAACCAACAATTACAGTGCGAGGTTTCTCACTTTTCTCTTTTTTCCCACGATTCACCCGGAATATATAATCAATGTCACTTTCAGAACAAGATATTTGTAGCTGGCGACTAATAAAGGAGGAAATAATAGCACTTAAGTTTTCATTGTCGGATTCGGTAATACCACAAAAGCGTAAACATTTTCTTTTACGGTCCTGCTCCAAAGCGTCAATTTTATCCCGTAGCTCAGAAAGATCTTGACTATTCTGATCGACAGTTTTATTCAAGTTAGTTAGTGTATTACAAACATGACTGAGTTGGGTATCAAGTTTCTCTAATTTTGAATCAAGTTTTTCCTCGAGTTGATTAACAAAGCTGGTACACACCTTATTAATTAGTTATATATTAGGAATAATAAATATCTATATATAGGATCTGAACTGTGCCTTTTATTTTGGTGTGTGTGAAGTCTACTACCCCTAGACCCCTGGACGTACCGTGTCTCCTCTGACGCTATCCCAGCCCTACTGCAACAGGCTGTGTCAAGAGGCTAGCGTGGGTCCTTTACACCACGAGAAAAACTGTAAAGGTGGTGCCCGAGCTTACCGTAACCGCACCGAGCTCGAGTGCCAAAGTGACGCCCCTTCACTCAACCGACGAGTGAACGAAACATCACAGTAATTTGTCTTGAATTTATAGTATCTAATTTATAACAGTTATAACAAAAAACTGGCACTGCTTACAATGTTGCATCATTAGGCTATTTGATATGTTTCTTAGTAAGGATCAATGGCGATAAAGGGTTTTTATGTTTAATATGTTAATTTCACATCTAAAAACGATAATATCACAAAGTGCTACTAAATTATGGGGTGCGTTTTTGAGAGCCAACCGTAAAAGCATATTTTTTAGTTTTTCCAAAATAACTCAAAAACAATGCAAATTTGGAGATTTTTAAAAGAATACTTCTTTGTAGAAAATTCAATTTTCCATCCAAACACGTTAAAAAAAAATGTATCCTGTTTTTAGTATTAAAAATAATTAAAGAACAAAGTTAAACATGTACGAGAATTGACGGCATCCTAGGTATATTTAAATGTTCAGAGAAAAAAAAAATGCTTTTTTTTCTGCTCTGTGTGGCCAACGGTGACCGAGATATCGCCATTCAAAGTTGACCATTTTTTTGCCATATTTCACCGCATTTGCTCTCATACATTTTTCATTTAATTTTCAGTAAATTAATTTTTGTGCAATAAAACAACAATTTTAAGGTAATTTAATAATAATACAATGCATTAGGTTTCTAAAATAAGTATTACGTCTTTACAAAAAACTAATATTACAAACATAATGTTTGTGGTTGAGCTTTATAATATTAAAATTAAATTTTATTCATTATTTAAAATAAACTGGATTTTGTAGGAAAACATTATGTACAGTAAACCCATGTAAAAAAATAACAATTTTACCCTTGAAGGTAAAAAAATATTGTACATTATTAATTTTAAGAAGTCGATTCTTCAATATTAATACTTTCGATGGCAATATCAACTTCGTTGTTCATATCTTTATCGACATCTTGTGATATTTCTGGCATATTTGCATTTTCGCAATTAATTCTTGTACATACTTTGTGAAATGTAGAGCATTTGATGCCAACTTTCTGTAACCACAATATCCACGACAGCCTTTTAAACAGCCACGATATTCTTTCAAGTAAAGATTGCGAGACAGAGAGGCATCAATTCATTGTTTTCTTCCAACCCCATTGGAGAGGATTTAATATATTTCCCTTCCTTTGCTGGATCTGTAAATATGTTCGCTGTCCATGCAATCTAGCAGTATCAGCTGTTGGAGGTAACTGTAATAGTGTAAACGTTGCATTCTTCGATAATCATTTAAATAATTGTAAGCGACATTTAGCTAGGCGCTTAATGTTCGCTTTTGAATCATATAACAAAGCTGAAATGGATTTACTTGCAGCACTGATTTCTTCCTCTTTTCCATTATCTGTTAAAAGAAATTTTGTATACTCTTCTAACTTTGTGAATTTTTTAAATAAAAAACGTACTAATTTTTTTCCTCAACTTTAAAAAATGAAGATGTATCACAACCACTAAATGAAGTCAATGAAATTCTGACACTGTGGATATTGAAAGCTGCTGTGGCTGTACAATTTTGCATCCACTTTCCCAATACTCGGTTTCAATAAAAATACATTATTGTATTTATCGGGTAATGATGATAATATAATCAGAAGATTTACATCTCGGTGAACTACAACTACATTGACTGATTGTGTTGCCTTTTCCTTAGCAGTGTTAATAATAAATACATCAACATCTTCATCAGCAACTGTATAAGAGCAAATGCGGTAGAATATGGCAAAAAACGGTCAACTTTGAATGGCGATATCTCAGTCATTGCTGGTCATATGGAGCAGAAGCAAAAAGCAATTTCTTTGTTTGTTCAAGAACTTTTTACTTTGAATATTTATATACATGTAGGATGCCGTAAAAAAACTTATGGACGAATTACTGAAAAAAAGTGATTTTTGTAAATTTTTAACTTTAATTGTTTCTATTACTAAAAATAGAAAACAAAATTTTTAACAACGCATTTGATTGGAAAATTAAACTTTCTACGAGAAAGCATTCTTGTAAAAATCTCCAAATTTGCATTGTTTTTAAGTTATTTGGAAAAAACTAGAAAATGGGCTTTTCGGTTGGCTTTCAAAAACGCAGCCCGGAATTTAGTAGTACTTTATGATTTTATAATTTTTAGGTGTCAAACTAACATATTAAACAATAAAAACCCTTTAAAGCAATTGTTCCTTTCTACCCCTTAACTTTGGACGTATTCAATAGCCTACATATTTGATTTATGTTGTTTGCATTCGAAAAATATGAGCTATTTATTATCCATGAGTACTTTTAGTGCAGTCTTGGTTTTGCATGAAACATCTTTATGAGTGGCTTTATGTCTTTGTGATGAGCTCCAGAATAAGGGCGAAAAACGTTTCAAAGGCTAAGCATTTCAAAGAAACAGAATGATAGATTTCATGAAAATGTAATTCATTAGAATTGAAAATTTTTAAGACAAGGTAGATAAATAAATTCATTTTAGCCATTTGTTCTCATTTTTAACTGAATCTTCATGATCGTAGGGGGTTATATAGATGCTAGTTTAATCTGCATGGCCGTAGGGGACTGTGTGGATGCTAGAGTGTTGGAATGAGAATTGTCAAATTAGACAAATTCATTTTAGGATTTTAATTTGCTAGTATGACCAGAATTCAGGTTATCGAAAGAATGCAAAGATTTCATTAATATTTTTACAGATAGTTTTTCTTTTAGTTATAGATAGTTATTTTTTCTGCTGTTTGCAAAATCCTATAAAGAATATGTTTCAATACAATTACAAGCAAACAAATAACAATTAATTTTTAAACTTTTGTTTCCTTACATAACTCTTTTTTTATACATCAATCTTACGGTCATTTTTCATTTCTAATATATCGCCATCTATTCCTAAACTACTTAAGTACTAAACTTAAATGTGCATTCACATCAACAGAGGGCAGAACTAACCATAAAATTCTTATTTATTCATTTTAACATTATTGTAGTGAGTTGTTCTAAAAAGAAGGCAGTTTAATCATGGCGCTCGAGCGTTTATGAGTCAAGATATATTTAAATCTTAAAATTCTTAAGTATTTCAAAAATAGTCAGTCTGACGTTAGAAATACATATGAAAGAAATTAAAGATCTCGATTTCTCTTCAAAGTGTATTTTAATATCACTACATATTTAAAAATAACGAAATTAAGTGCGAAACAATGAGTGACTTTTAAGTTTGCTACCATTGTTTTAAGCCAGCTGCTATTGGCCATAGAATAAAAATTTTGAAAAATCCTTACAATTTTTCGATAATACAGTATTATTAATAGTACGAGAGCTCGCCACTTGATTTAGCAAGGCTCATTCTTCTATATTCCCTTCCTTTCTATGGTGTAGTAAGCACGCGGACGGTCTGGCTGGCGGAAGACGTTGCATTACCTGTGAGATGCTATATAGGTGAAAAAATTCCAAAATTATATGATAATACAATAATTACTTTTCTTTATATAATTTTTTTCTTGTTAAATATTCGCGATATTAATTTATTAATGCCACATCGTTTCTCCGTTATTAACACCGTGCCAGGCCCTGATTTATAATTAAATTAAAAAAATCGTTTTTAGGTAATTATTGCAAAGTGGAAATTTGAATATGTTATTCCGTCTTTCACTTACCAAAGGGAAGTATTGTATTTCTGAAAAAATCATCTTCCGATATTTCCTCGGATTTTCACGTTTCAGATCACGCAGATTACGAAAGTCTGTTTCTAACTGTCTCTTAGCGCTACAAAATTATCTCACGGAGAACAGTCAAATTTGGTAGGTAGTCGACGCTACCGCCAGCGCAGTAATGCACTTTCACTGTAAAATATACAGGATGGACCGCCTAAAGAGAATAAATATTGAAAAAAATATGACAGATAGCTATATTTGACATATAGTTAACCCAATTAGTGAAGAAAACACCTATTATAGTTTCATTGATAAATATACAGGGTGGTCATTTAAAGAAATATTTCAACTATGGCAGAAATTCATAAAGGTACTTACGCAAACCTACATGATAAATAGAAGGTGCCAAATATTATTAATTTTTTTGCTGTCAGATGACCACTCTGTAGTTTTTTTAAAAAAAAGTTGTCAGGTTCTCTTTGTAGTAATAGTGATAACGACATTCAGATCATTATTCTGATGTGTCATTTCTTAATTAATAATTTTTTAGAATGACCACCCTGTGCAAATAAAGAGACGGTCTGTGTAAATAATTTAACCAATTTTTTTTTATAATATTATCACTATTACGTAGTATCATCTCCTTAATTTGTGTATAAAAATATTTACAGGTAATAGATCATACTATACTTACATCCAGATCATAGAAGTAATCTTTGGTCTGTTGTGCTTTCTCAAAATCTGCTCTTAATGCCAAATCATGGATTTTGGGACATTCTCCTAAGTCCATGCGCTGTTAAAAAACATCATTAGACATATTATTATATTAGAATTATATTCAGCAAATTTTTTATCAATTAGATCTAATTCTTTTATTCTGATTTGATTACGATACATCAACCTTTCAGTACAGATTTACCAGAAATTCTTATACGAAAAATGCATGCGTTTCCAACAATTAGTATAGGATATCTAAAGTCAGGTTGAAAATCATAAGCAAATACCGACAAAGGTGTATTTCATAACACCAGCGATGGTCAAGAGCGTCAACCGTCAATTTTTAGAATCGGTTTACATTAATTGATAGGTATGATGTAAATTATTTATTTATAATACATTATTTATTTATAATAAATAATGTTAGTTTAATGAACAACTCCATAAATGAGTCAATAAAAGTAAATATCATTTAACCTACGGCTATGCTACCGGAAATATTAAGAATGAACCAAAAGCAGATAAGGGACTTGTAATGGTGGGTCAGGTAAACAATCGACTACTTTCGTTTGAGGTAAGCGCATAACATATCTGGTTAACTATATTTGTATACGGATATGGTTTGCGAAATTCAAGCACGGTCTTGGCCCTTATTCTATCACATCAGGCTTTGTAACAATTTATTCTGGTAGCAACGCTTTAGGCTGAATTTTCAAATTGACAGTAGAAATACTATACCTCATTGGTAATGAAAATGAATATTACATTTGTAAAATACTGTCTACTTCCTACAAATACGATGCTCGACAATTCTTGTTCTAATATTTTACATTTTATTAAATACAAATACCTATTGGAAATCTATTTTGTTTCTTTTTTTTTTTAAGTAATGTTGAACAAATATAATGTTTTAAAAGATGGCACATAAAGAGGCAGTTTTGTGCAGGAATTTGAAGCATACATATTAAGATGCACAACAGTAACTTTTGGCTTTTAGGCAAGGTGGGGAACATATTTTTTCAGTCAAATGAAATCGCAAAACATAGTTAATTTGTTTCAATAGGAACTGCATTCACAACACCAACGTAGTTTTTAGATATGTTAATATTTAAATAATAAAGTGAAACATATAAAAATTAAGCTGGTGTTATGAGTATTTCTTATGGAAAAAAATCAAATGACGAAAATTCCCAGATATCGATTTCCAGACAAGTTAGACCATAAATTCGCCATATTGACGCTGCCATTTTGAATAATTTTATGATCAAATATTTATGATCTGCAACTTTAATAACTTAGATACCAATTTTCAGTTGAATTAGATGATAAATAATAAAACTTATCTGCCATACTGACGTCGCCATTTTGAATTTCGATCAGATATTTATAATCTATAACCTCAAAAATCGTCAGGTACCAATGTTCAGTAGAATCATTTACTATTACGATCCAATGCAATGAAAGCTCGAAAATTGTCTATTTTTGTACTTGGCGCCTATGGACACTTTTGATTAGGATACCAAAAAGTGTTTTTATCACATTTTTAAGCAAATTGACAGATCCATTTTCCGTAAGTCTTGTGAGGGGTCCTTTGACTGTTGTTTCACTTTGAATGTTAGTCAAGGCTAAGTAGATACTAGTTTCCAGATCTCTCAAAGTCGAAACTAGTTCTACAGGGTGTTCTCTACAATAATTCAAATTTTTACATTTCTAAACTATCACAACTCAATTTTTTCAAATGGAACACCCTGTATGTTTTTGTTTAAAATGTTGCAGCAATCGATTACCTACACACATAGTGACAATTTTTTTCTTCAACTTGAAGATATCAAAAACTGCCGAAAAATTTATCATTATGAGATGTCAGCGTGTAGATTGCTGAAACACTTAGGAGTTTAAAAATATAAAATTTTGAATCATCATGGAAAACACCATGTAGAATTAGATTTGACTTTGAGAGGCCTGGAAATTAGTAAAACGACCAAAAATACATTTTTTGCAGATTTTACTCTTAGCTGCAAATGCATTTTTATCGGAAAAAGTGGAATAACGTGGCAATGCTGCGGTGCAAGTCCATAAATGACATGCCTGGATAACGAATTAAAAGTCAAATATAAATATGTGTAAAAAATGTTGGTTCTTCCAATAAAAATAAGTTTATTACATTGCTACTACTATGTGAAACGCAAAGGTCAACCTTTCACGTTTTTCTGAAATAACTCGAAAACCATGTCCTCTAGAGAAATAGAATTTGTATACAATATTAAAATAAATAAAATTACGAACAAATAAGTTCCTATTAATTTTTTTTCTAGGATCAATACTTTACGAGATACAGAGTGAGGGAAGTATTTTATCCGAGGAAAAATAATCCTCCGAGATTTTATCGGATTTTCATGTTTCAGATCACGTAGATTATGAAAATGTAGAATTTTCAATTTCGTCAGTCTGTCTGTTGATACATTAACTAAAAAACTACTGACGCTACTGCCACCAAAGAAATGGTTACACTTTCATTGGAAAATATATAGTGTGGACCGTCTAGAGGGAATAGATAATGAAAAAAAAATAAAAATTCCCCTCAAATTTAAAATTTTCACGTTTCGTGACACAACCTATTTCAAACAAAAAAAAAAATGGAAATTTCTTAACCACTGCTATAGAACAGATGATGGAAAAGAACTTGTAAAAAGTATTGATTCTAGAAAAGAATGAATAGGAACTTATTTGTAGGAAATTTCATGTTATTTAATATTATATATAGACACTTTCGCTAGAGGGCGTGACCTTCAAGTTATTCGAGAAAAACGTTAAAAGGGGACCCTCCCCGCAGATAATCCACTGGCTAGGACTTTTAGTATGTTGTTCTGGGCACTTCTCCCGACAACTATACAGAAATTGGCAACTACACGAATTATTTCCTCTATTTGGCTTTTTTTGGGTTTCGTTGAGTGGACTATAATTTTAAAAAATGTTAATCAAAGTTGACAGAACAATGATAAAAAAAAAAATAAAAAATCGCCAATTAAAAAAAAAAGATTTTTAAATGTTTTTTCTCAAAAGATTAGTTTTTGGGTATTGTTGTTCATTGCAGTGTAAACAATCTTGGCTAAAATCTGTACATGATTATATTCTCACAAATGTTTATTCATAAATTACGAATAATATAAAATATTAAAATTACAACAATTTTTTTACCAACTATTCTTATTAACTTTTAGTATCATGTTTTGTTCAACTGCAGACATAAAGTATTAAATACAATTACTGTCAGTTCACAATCGGATTTTTTTTGAAAATGTGACGGTCCTTGCATAAATTAATCTTTTATCTGCACAATGTTTGTTAAATATCTAGTATATTATCTTTGAAACCAGAAGATGAGTAACGGTATCATCATTGATGACTTTAATGAAATTAAATTGTAATGTTTACTCAGTTACAAGTTGGAATACGTTCATACTTATACATAGTATTTAAAAAAAGCAGAATAGTTTTTAGCCACCGAAATAAAATACAAACTTATTTACTTAGTTCTTTGTAAATCTGTACCTGGATCACTACATAAAAGAATTATTCCAATTTATTTTATTCATAGTATATAAATAAAAACAACTAAATAGTCTGAGAATAAATCCTACACATGTAAATTATATAAACACAGTTTGACTTTCTTAAAGAGAAAAATTTAAATTATAATCTGGAAGTAATAGATTTAATTCAATATCATTAGTATAAAAACTAATTCAATTTTACTAAACAAAAACTATCATACTTAAAACAGAACTTTTGCATATTTTATTGTATATAAAAAAAATAGATACTGTGTTTATATTTATCATTTGTCCTAAAAATGAAATACAATTAGAATAAAAAGTATAAATGATTAACTTACAATTATGGTATATTTCCACAGTGAAAAATTGGACTTGAAAAATCCTAGCCGGAATGATTTTTCTTTAGAAATGATGTACGTAAACGTTAAGAGTCGTTAATATAAGTAAGTTAAAACGCATCGATTTTGATGGTTTTACTTGGCTAGACCAGGAATAATTTTTATACTCACAAAAAGGCCAGTATGGACGGATTTTGGGCTTTAAATTTAATTTCTTTATACTCACAACAATCCTGTGTTCATTATTTTTTTGTTATTTTGTATGTAGTACATGCAGCTTTTGCTCTTAAATTTTCATTAGATTTTCTCATTACTTACCAAGAAACCCCAAAGATATAAACATTTAAAACTACAAATTTTAGTTTTTTACCATACCTTCCAAGGGTGGCAATACTGAACAAAAAACAGATGAGAAATTAATAAAAATCTGAATATAAAAATAACATGGACAAAGATATAGATATTTCGGAGTACAATTTTTATTGATTTCTTATCTGCTTTATAATATCGCTGTATAAAACAAAAATATTCTTGCTGATATTTGCTCCTATATCAACATATATACCTAATATTTCAAATTTTAATACGTACGTCATTGTACTTACATACAAAACAAACACCTATTCCTCATCTTATATTAGATAATTGAAGTTTCTGAAAACACAGTGCGTCATTAGTCACCGATATCAAAATATTTTTAAAATCAGACTCAATATTAACAAACAGTCTGAAATTAAGTCTAAATTTCGGGAATACAATTTTATTTCGATGTAGTGATTAAAAAAAAGATCCATATATTTAAAGTAAAAAACACATACCGTGGAAGAAAGAATCTCATGAGGGCAGCAACTTAGCAAAAATGATTTGCACACCTTGGGATCGTTGAATTTCACGTGGAATTTATTATTTTCACCTGCAAAATTCATCAACTGCGTAAAAATCAATCAAACATGAAGTGAAAGGAAAAACACTCTTACCGTTTCTTCCAGTGCCCATAAGCTGATCCAGCATAGCCCGCATTTGATCGTGGGCCGTCATTTTGATGTATTTTTTCTTTTATAAATCAAAATCACAAATTTCACCACCACTAATAAATATAACTAATATTTAGGGCATCCACGGATGCAATATGGCGATTTCCCAACTTACTTTTGGTACATTTGACGTTGCCAATATTTAACGACAAAGTCCCTAAAGCAGGTGTACCTACAATAATTTGATTTGGAAAATTGTAATTTAGGAACTTTTATTGGCGTCTAGCGTCGCGCCGCCTGGCGGATTTTCAAAGGAACCTTATCGAGCTGGCCTTTATATAGAGACCGTCCAGGCGTCCAACCACAAGTCCACAAATCATAATCATTTAGTTTTAGTGGTTTGTGCGTCCAACACAGGAATCATTTATACAACACTGCCTCTTCGTATATTGACGAATTTGATCATTGGCGCGACACTAATTAATGCCAATTCTATAAAAATTAATTGCTCACATGTTATTATATATACTCTTCGCAAATACAAAACGAAGAGTATATTGCATTCCATCGGCACATTTCTAAAACCGGCAATATTGCTCGTAAAGAAAAGAGTTTCACATCACTGTGTTGGTGATCGAATTCTGAACAACTTTCAAAATGTCTGTCCGTCCGTCCGTCACGTTTCTTGTAAGCACGATAACAAAAATTCCGATTGTATTGAAATTTGGTCAGAAAGTTAGTGTTAGCTAGAGGAAGAACCCTATATTGTCTTTGGGCAAAATCGATAGCTAAATAAAAAAGTTATACATTCTTTTAAATTAAAAAAAAAAATTACATAATTTTTTTTATGTTTTGTAATTATACTAAAAATGTTTAAAACTAATATTATTTACAAAAGAACTGCGAAAAGTATTCTATAGAATGTGCAACAATTATATAAAAAGTGCAGTAAATCGGCGAAGAGTATAAACCGTTATACTCTTATGTAACTTGTTTTAATAATAAAAGGTGCATGTAGACAAATCGAGCGATGTTAGGAAACCGCCAATGACAGAAAATAATTTTTTGCGTGATCGCGAAATTTCATTGCAAACTTTCGTTTTTCGTGGTTATCTACATACTTCTTTCCTGAAAATTTCTTCAAAAACATAAACGTCTATTTATTTTTAACACTATCGCTCCTCCTGGAGGGTTCCTTTGAAAATCCGCCAGGCGATGCGACAGTCGCATTTTACGCCAATCCCAATATAACGTCGATAAATTTTCTTTACACGTGTGGTCACTAAGAAAGTTAGGTTAAATTAAGTTTTATGGTTCATGGGAACAACATGGAGGTTGTAAGAGAGTTAGAAAAATCAGTCCGTGAGGCTGAAAAATACAAACCTATAACAGTTGCAAAGCACCTTAACTTAGAATTTGACTTAGGAACACTATTAGCGGTAGATAATAATGATTTTGACACGGAACTCTTAAGGTATGTTAAAGATGCATTGTTATTCTTGCATGTGTTATTACTTTTATAATGGTTTGTAGGAAGAATAAAAATGATTATTTATTGAATTTGACGAGAGATAACACGCAACTGCTGTTGAACAAAGTATGGGAGCTTCCCACCGAACGAGTCGAGGAGTCCATCGTAGTGAAACTTCCTCCACAAAAAACAGTTTTACCGAGAATGAAGCCTGTGCCTAAACCTAGGCCCCTTACGAAGTGGCAGCAGTTTGCCAAAGATAAAGGAATACAAAAGAAAAAGA
Source organism: Stenurella melanura (assembly GCA_963583905.1). Lineage (NCBI taxonomy): Eukaryota > Metazoa > Arthropoda > Insecta > Coleoptera > Cerambycidae > Stenurella > Stenurella melanura. The sequence continues at coordinate 80,304,088 of OY757316.1, read as the reverse complement.
AAAGCAAATTGTCTTGGGATGAACAGTTGCAAAAATGGGTGCCTTTATACGGATTTAAAAGGTCCAAAGCAGAAAAAGAAAAAGATTGGCTATTGGAAGTTCCCGGAAATGCAGACCCTATGGAAGATCAGTTTGCTAAAAAAATTGAGGCCAAAAGTGAAAAGATTGCTAAAAATGAATTGCAGAGATTACGAAATATTGCAAAGGCACGAAAAGTTAAGATTCCCAGGGTTGGAATTACAAATCCAGATGCATCTTCTGCTAAAGATGTAAGTTACCTACATCTAAAAATGTAACGTAAGATTTATTAGTTACTTTATTTTTAGTTGCAAGCAGCAGTCACTGTAGCTAAAGCTTCTACTGCAAGTTTAGGCAAGTTCCAAAACAAACTGCCTAAAGAAAAGGAAGCTAGAGGAGTAGCAGCAATTACTCCAGGAGCTACAAGGAAAAGGAAACTTCCCCCCATATCAGGAACTATAGAAAAGAGTGAAAACCTTGCCATAGTGGACACTATCCTTAATAAGAAACCAAAATTAGACATAGAGAAAGCTGTAGCAAGGCATATCAACAATGAACAATTAGAGTAAGTAATTTAGCCTAAAAAGAGTAAGTGATATACCTATTTACAGTAAATTTAAAATACTTTTGCAATTTGATCAATCATTCACACAGTAGTAATTTTAAAAAACTAGACCTCAAAGCCAAAATATCGGGGCAGGGAAAAAACAAATGTGGCAAATGCCTATATAGTCCAGGTGCCAGAATATTTTTTGTGTTAAAATATGGGTAGAAGATTGCTTTTTTTAAATCATCAGTTTACATGTGCACCTAGAATGGTCAGTAAAAATCTTTTCCACCTATATTATTACAACCAAAAGAATATTGAAAAAAATAAGTTTCGTAGACGATAACTCTTTTAAGATGGATCAAAATGTTTCAAGTAAAAGGTGTAGATAATAAAATTATCTATCAATGTGTTCAAACCCGATGTCAAAAATGAAACCTAACCTCAAAATTTCAAAAAATTAACCCAAAATTTTTTCACAAAAGTGCTGTAGTTGTCAAGTAGGAAGAAGCCGCCAGATTCACCAGAAGCAGATTCCCATTCATTCTAAGACTCTACATTACTGCGTTACTGACCAAAGTGGATATGCAATCAATACCTATATGCGCATGCATTTGATTTCTATATAACCACCCACACTTGCTACAATTGATGTTTCTGTATGTTTAGGAAGGGTAAGGCTAGAACTCGTCTTTCGGTCAGTCGCATCCCATGTGGCGACTATATAGTATGTGATTGAGTTGAAAATTTAGCCAGTTATAACTAAGTGTTCTCAAGAAGATGAAGAGGATCTATTTTGAAAATATTAATTTTTGCCTTACTTAACCTCAAATGAGTGAAAATGTGGAAAATTGCTATTTCTTTTGAGATCACCTTATCACTTTATGTACCTAGTAAGTGGAACATCAATGTCCATACCTACATGTACATAACATTGAATCTCACACAAATATGGCAACCAGATAAAGAACTTGGTCCGACCTTATTTTTATTGCAATTGTTCTTGATTTGCCTTCACCTCAATTTTTGCATAGGAGTATCATACAAGACTATGTTATAATGTCTACTAATTAAGATATAATTACACTCTGTTTGCAAAAGTCACAAAATAGTTGATAGTGCAACTTTATGAGATACGAGGGAATTGCTTAATGCGGACTTTATGAAGTTTGTCGTGACATGAATATTCACATCATGCATCTAATCCAAGATAAATAAAAGTAGATTTACGTTGGCGCATAATGTCCGTAAACAGCTCTCTGACTTAAGCACATAGTTTTAATGTTAGATTTCTATTGCAGTGGAGCAAAACTGCCAACCTTGAATCACATGTGTATTGTATTTTGTTCACATGCATATATCTGTATTGGCATTCTACTTATTAAGCAGAGCGGCACCAGTAAAGATGTGCTTAGACTCGTTGAAGGTTTTTATGTGTTCTTTTATAATCTGATGAATAAATATGTAGTTTGTATTTTTTAATCCCATTTTTTTTTCCACTGTATATGTTTAAAAATCTTTAAATGAGTCTAAAATTCATAGTTTTTTCTCATTGGTTTATTGCTAGTTTTAAGAAATAACCTGTTATGGAAAAAATGTTTTGACGTGTACAAAAGTTTAAACAATGTTTTAATCATACAGGACGTCATTATGTTACTTATTAACTTTTTTCTAATAGGTTATTTCTTAAAATTATTGATATCTCGGGTTCTACCAGTTGGATTTTAAAAGTCCAAAGCATAAAATATTTGTTTCAATAGAATGGTTTACCATTGGAAAAAAAGAATAGTATTGAAAGAATTATGAAAGAGATTTTCATTCGAAAATAGTAAAAGAAAAATTAAAACAATATTTCCTCGTATGAAAATACAGATAAGAAACTACATTTGAGCCTAAGAATGTCTACATTGATGTCCAGTCCCAAAAGATATACCGATTTTTCTAATGAAAATTTTGAAATTGATTCTTCACCTTCTTGAGTACACCTTTAACTATAATTCGCTAAATTTTCAACTGAATAATTTATTTTTGGAAACAATTTTTGTTTTTAATTAAAGAAGTAAGCTGTTACTTCCTTTTTTTGGAATTTTGAGGTTAGATTTAACATATTTTGACATCAGATTTCAACAAATCGATAGATAAGTAATTTTAATTTCTATAACCTTTAGCTGCAATATTTTTTAACTTTTTTTTTAAGAAAAACCTTTTTATTAAAGACTTCCTGGGCTGTAAAAAAATTAATGAAGTCTGTCCACTGATAGAGTACCGGTGTGATGTCACGAACGTCTGAATTAAAATGCCGTAGACTCGTTGGTGTTTTCGAATGCACAATTGCGTCGCTTTGTTTTATATTTTACTTGACGTATTTATTTAGATTTATTTAAAGAAAATGTAATTATAAGCATATATAATACATCAATTTATAGTAATTTAAGTTAAGGTGGCCATTCCCTAAAAAGAGACATAGGGAAATATTTATTATTTTTGCCCATATTTTTTTTTCTTGGTACGTATATTTAAAAAAACTATAGGAGTACCTAAGTAGAACAATAACAAGACTATTACTATGAATTTTCACTCAATAATTTCAGTGGTTTGCAAAATAGCTAGATTTAAAACTACGAAATAGGAAGATTAACATAATTTTTTCATTTAAATCTAGCTATTTTGCAAACCACTGAAATTATTGAGTGAAAATTTATAGTAATAGTCTTTTTATGGTTCTACTTAGGTACTCTTATAGTTTTTTTAAATATAGGTACTAAGAAAAAAAAGTTATATCCTAAAATAATAAATATTTTCCTATCGGATGTCTCTTTCTAGGGAATGGCCACCTTAAATAAATAAATTATAATACAGGGTGTCCCAGATTTAAAGTGACATAGACCGATGAGAGATAGAGCACACTTTTCTGAGTTCAAAACACCCCCACACTAACCCTTGAAAGTGAATGGTTTTCGAGATACAGGGTATTTTATGATTCTTGACTGAAACTAAAATTCACCATATATTTGGAATGGGTGGACGTATTTGGATTAAAGTTGGTACACATATAGTGCACTCTTAGTCCAATTAACAGCATAATTTAGTTTGTAAAAATTCCAGGACAGGACTCAATTTTTATTATTTTGCATTTTAGGGTCAATTACATCACCCTGTATATCAGTTTTTTGTAAATGGCGGATAACTATTGAAATGTCTATGGATTATTGTGCAAAACACTGTCATAATATTCGATGGCACGTTTATGGTTACTTCCTAGCAAATTTTCGAAGATAATGGTGAATGATATTTAAATTCTACAAAATACGCAAACAACCAGTTAACGTCGCTATTTTATTAATTTTACTTAAACACTTGTTTAATAATTATTTAATGTATTATTGTTACTTAAATTTGATTCTAATTGCACTTAAAATTCATACGGCCATATGCAATATTCCATAGAAAAACAGTCTGCTTAAAAATAAAAGTAGGCGTGTGTCAATTCTGACATTTATAGTTTAATACATAGTAATGTAAGTCACTTTTAGAAATTGAGTCTATTCAAAGAAGTCGTTTGAGTCATTAAAATAAGGTTTTATATTAACAAATCTACTATAATAATTTTAAGATGCCATTCCAATTTACAAATGAAGAATATGCAGATATGATTTATGTGTATGGTTTTTGCGACGGAAATGGAAGAGCTGCAGAGAGAGAATATGAAATCGTCGTACACCAAATCATACAACATTTTTAGAGGTGTATCAATTTAGTAAGGAACACGGGCAATTTCCCTCACAGGCAAAACATGAACATGTTCTCAGAGATTTTCAACAGGGAGAGGAAGTATTACAGATTGTTCATATGAATCCAACTGTAAGCGTCAGGAAAATCAGTCATCAATTAGAAATTCCCAAAACAAGAGTATGGCGAACTTTAAAAAAAGAAAATTTATATCCTTTTCATGTTCAAGTAGTTCAACGACTTGAAGACGGTGACAGCGTTCCACGTTTAACATTTTGTAGGTGGGTAGTTGCGCACCGACGAACAATTTCTAGAATTCTGTTCACGGACGAAGCTCAATTCACGCGTGATGGAATAAACAACACCAGAAATCAACACCTTTGGGCAACTGAAAATCCACATGCTACGCTTCAGAAAAATTCCCAACACAGATTCAATATAAATGTCTGGTGTGGAATATACAATAGTCATCTAATAGGACCATACATTTTTGAAGGGAGGCTAACGGATGAAGTTTATTTAAATTTCTTAATAGATGTATTACCAAATTTATTAGAAAACATCAATGTCAGAGGCATGTGGTTTCAACACGATGCTGCTGGACCCCATTTTTCTGTACCGGTGAGGGAGTATCTTAACAGGTTGACTGCGACACCGGTCCTCCGGGACCGGTGCGTGTTTTCGTTGCGGTGCGTCGTAGAAAATCCATGAACCTACAAATATTGCGAAAGCTGTAATATCTTTAATATACTCTTGATTCTAACTCTACAGGTAGCTTCAGAATTATTATCGTCTCCGGAATTCAACCGTACTAAATAAGCTTACCGGTCCCATTAGACCGGTAACGCACTGAATTACCAGTTAAATACTAATGTGCGGTACCGGGCCCGCGGGACCGGTCCTTGACAAGCGTGGGGGAGTAGGGATATGCGAAATACATTTTTATTACCGACTAGTCCAGACTAGTCTCTGTTTTGTTATGTTATCAGAATGTCGTCGCGTGCTATAAAAATATTGCATTTAGCTCAATGTAAGCAGCAGAAGGATGCTGCTTCGGTACGCGAATGCGAAACTTCACAAACTTCTGAAAATAATGTAGGCGCAGATTATTCCTCAGTGTCTGTGATTCCAGGTCCGTCAGGAAGTATTTTACATGATAAATCACCATTGCAAACATTAGAAAATAATAGTGATTCTGAAGTGGACTTTGACTCTGATGACTCAGTTCTCGATAAAAATTACGTGCCGTCATCATCAGACTCTGAGAGTGGTGAGAATCAATCAAATGACGACGAATACCTAGAATACACCGATACTGAGGAAAATGTTGACTTGGAACAAGCACCGGTAAACAATTGTATGCAACAAGACAAGTGGCATGATATTGATGAAGTTGACGATAATATTTATCGTCGACAGGAGTCGCCTATATTGAATTTTGACGTCAATGTAATAAAAAATCCTATAGATGCATACCAGTTATTTCTGTCAGAAGATGTAATAGGCCTTATTGTTGAAGAAACAAACAGATTTGCACGTCAATTATTGACTAATCAAAACTCTTCAAAATCTCGTCTAAATTTGTGGACTGATTGTGATGAGAACGAAATAAAACGTTTATTTTCCATTATCTTGGTTATGGGACTGAATGACATTCCTGCTATAAATCTCTATTGGTCTAAAGATTCTATGTTTCATAACGAGTTTATAGCAAATACAATGACGCGGGATAGATTGCTTTTGTTATTACGATGCATACATTTCTGCAATAATGAAACTGCTGATAGAAGCGACCGGCTGTACAAAATACGGAGATTATTGGAAAGTACAAATAAAAATTTTAAAAATGTGCTAACACCGGGCAGAATTCTTGTCATTGATGAGAGTATGGTGCCTTTTCAAGGAAGATTATACTTTAAGCAATACATTCCAAACAAAACCCATCCTTATGGGATCAAATTATATAAATTGTGTACAGTCGATGGATACACAAGCAATATAATTGTGTATACAGGCAAAAGCGAGAGAAATCCTGAAGTAAGCCATTCCGAACAAATAGTGCACGATCTCTTGAAAATTATTAATCCAAAGGACGGACACTATTTATACGCTGATAACTTCTATTCCAGTTTGCCTTTAGCGCAGTCGTTGCATAAACAAAACATTATTTACTGTGGCACATTGAGATCAAATCGAAAAGGTATACCTAAAAACTTACGACAAAAAATGAAAAGGGGTAATATTTACGGCACACAAAATGGCTCTTTACGAATTATTAAATGGATGGATAAACGGCCCGTTTTGATGTTGAGTACAGATCCAAGTCACACTGCAAAATGCATACCTACTGGTAAACGAACCAGGCAAGGTGATGCTATATTGAAACCAAAAGTAATTATTGACTATAACAAAGCCAAAAAGGGGGTCGATTTTAGTGACCAAATGTCGTCATACCATTCAGTTTTACGCAGAAGTCTTAAATGGTACCGAAAATTAGCTTTTGAAATTTTATTTGGAATATATGTTGTGAATTCTTGGATAATCTATAATAAAATTAGTTCATCGAAAGTATCCATAACAGAATTTAGAAGAAAATTAGCGCAAGAATTACTTTTGATCCCAAATCTACGAGAAGATACAGTAACTCCAAAAAGAGTACCGCATACATTCATCAAACCATCGGGACCTGGGAAAAAGAAGAGAAGACAATGCCAAGGCTGCTACAATATATTGCGCGAAACTCACTCCAGTAGGGAAGCCAGCAATTTAGTCACAAAAGTGACCAGTTTTTGCAATGACTGCCCTGGAAAACCAGGAATGTGCCTGAAATGTTTTAATGAAAAACACAAAAAATTATTATTTCATGTAATTTTCACAAGCAAATTCATTCCTAGTTCTCTGGAGAACTTGTAGAAAAATATATTTACTTTTACATTGTTTATTTTCATATTTTTGTTCACATATTAGTCAATAAACGGTGACAAAACATTCCACGTTGGTTTATTTTAGTCTTAAATCAAAGTGAAAATTTACAAAGATTACAAAGGGTTTGGACCTTGGCAAAATAATTATAGAGTAACGCGAATTTAAACGTAAGTACTAACATATATCATTAAGAAAATTACCAACCAAATTAGTCATAAGTCCAGTAGTTTTTGTGCTAAACAGAAAAAAAAAAAATTTAATTACCGGTCCTCAGGGACCGGTACCGCATAAAAGAAATAGGCGGTTGCCGGTCCTTAAAGACCGGTAACGCACAGTTGCGCAGAAACCCGATTTCAATTACGCAGTCAACCTGTTAATCAACGTTACACCAACAGATGGATTGGTAGAGGGGGTGCAGTTAACTGGCCACCAAGATCTCCTGATCTCACCCCCATGGATTATTTTTTATGGGACCACCTAAAGTCACAGGTGTACAGTGAAAATATTAATACCCGTGAACAATTACAACAAAAAAATTTTAATGTATGTGACAATATTAGACACAATCCGGCTATGATCGATAAATCGGTGAAAACGCTTTTTAAACGTTCACAAAAATGTATTAATGCTGGGGGTGTTCATTTCGAAAATTTATTATAGTTTTAATTAATTGTAGCAGTGTATAAAATAATTAGTGTCTTTTTAAAATTTGTGCTGTAAATTATGATTAAGCAAACTGTTTTTCTTTATTTTTTCCTTTTTTCTGTTTTTCGTTTTTCTTTTTAAGTAACAATAATACATTAAATAATTATTAAACAAGTGTTTAAGTAAAATTAATAAAATAGCGACGTTAACTGCTTGTTTGCGTATTTTATAGAATTTAAATACCATTCACCATTATTTTCGAAAATTTGCTAGGAAGTAACCATAAACGTGCCATCGAATATTATGACAGTGTTTTGCACAATAATCCATAGACATTTCAGTAGTTATCTGCCATATACAAAAAACTGATATACAGGGTGATGTAATTGACCCTAAATGCAAAATAATAAAAATTGAGTCCTGTCCTGGAATTTTTACAAACTAAATTATGCTATTAATTGGACTAAGAGTGCACTATATGTGTACCAACTTTAATCCAAATACGTTCACCCATTTCAAATATATGGTGAATTTTAGTTTCAGTCAAGAATCATAAAATACCCTGTATCTTGAAAACCATTCACTTTCAAGGGTAAGTGTGGGGGTGTTTTGAACTCAGAAAAGTGTGCTCTATCTCTCATCGGTCTATGTCGCTTTAAATCTGGGACACCCTGTATAATTGTTTTGGTTTCATGTAAAACATATGATAGAACAAATATACGAAATAAATACACTTAAATAGTTGCAGCTAATAAAACTTTTTTATTCATTAATAGAGTTTTGTCAAATAAGTATATGTAATCTTAAAATAAAAATATATACTTAATACTAATTATGTCGAACCCTATATAAAACAAATATGGCAGAAAAATACAAATATCTAGTGTAAGATCAATAAATAAATTTAGTTTTCTTTATCACTATCTAATTCTTCCGAGTCCTCATCGTCGCATTCATAATTAACACTTATAACTCCTTCAGTATGAACCTCTCGATCATATGTTTCAAAAATCAGTTTATTTGTGATTTACGCACTTGCACCAAATTGAGCTTGACACTTGAGATAAAGCCTCCATCCACTTAGCAAGGACGGCTTCATCACTAAAACTATCTTTCCCGATGTGTTTGTTGTAATCACTATCATCAATAGTACTACAGCCCTAAGTGGGCCCCGACTTTCGTCAGCCTCGTCCACCATTTGTCCCTATTCATCGCAGACCATTGCCAGTTTACTGCACCAATCTTTGCAGTGTCCTTATCAACTCCACTTTTCCATCTCAACCTTATTGGTCTACCTCTGCGACGTGTTCCCGTGGGTCCTGATTTGAATATCCTTTATGGTGGGTAGCTTTCATAGGCTCATGCAATGTGTCTGGCCCATCTCAGGCGTCCAATCTTAATGTAGGTAACATTGTTGCGCCATTGGCCATTTTTGTAAACTGCACCGAATATTTTTCGGAGGATTCTTTGTTCAAAAATCAACAGAAGGTTATCGTTCGATTTACTTATTGTCCATGTCTCGGACCCATATGTAAGAACTGGGATGATTAAAGTTTTATATATTTGAGTTTTCGTTTTCCAAAACAGATTCTAAGGTGTTTACCGAGTCCAAAGTAGCATTTGTTGGAATCATGCTAATGATTCTTCTTTTTATTTCTATAAATATAACTATAAATCTTTTACCTTCTGTAGCTGTGGAATCGTCTTGCCAATAACGTTTTAATCCTCTGCTAAAGATCCAAGTTTCATCTAAGAACACTACATCTTTGGTGTCATTACTTTTCTAATTTTTTACGTATTTGCGTAAAAACTGTAGCCGTCTTAGACAAATTTGTGGTCTTTCACACAGTACTTTTCTATTGTCTTCTTTTGCAAGGAAAAAGCCTAATTTTTTAACCACTTTATATAAACTGGTACGGCCAATATCAACTATTGCTCTAAATTTTAGCTCTTCTATAAGGATAGCCAAGGAAATATGTTTATGATCAGACACCATATCATAAATAACATTTTTTATTTCATATTCTATGGCATTGTGCAACTCTGTTTTGGACTTTTTACGATTCCGTTTAATCGAAGCTTGAGGCTCCAAACCTTCTTTGTCGTTTTTAGCTATTTTTCTTATAGTCTTTTCATCGATTTTTAAAGCCTCACCTTTGACAATAAAGGTCTACCATTTTCATTTTCCTTTTGAAAATATTCCAATAAATTCAAAACTAAGTGGTTGCGCATTTAAATTCGCCAGGATGCATGTTTACTATTTTAACAATAGAACAATACTAAAATTGCCCTCCTAGGCACTAATTGAAATAAGTGCACTATAACTGCTATACCTGACTTCCGAGAAAATCGACCCGCCTCTGAAATCACCAGCCGCATTCGACGACAGCACGCGTTACGCATATTGGTTTGCTGTCGAATAATAGGTCATAACTTGACCACAAAGATTAAGACTTACGTTATAGATTAAGTTATAAACAATATTTCAATAAAGGCAAGGAAGGATAGAGCTCTGGACGATATTCCTTACATTATATGACCGAGATTCTATCAGCGAGCAGACTATAGTAGAGATATTTATTTGTTAATCTAGATATATATTCAGAATCATAATTCCAGCGGTTAAAAGGAAACAGCAGCCTTTTACCTCAATTTGACAAATTTCGTCTTTTTTTCTTCTTTCTAGTGCTCGATCTAATATGATGTATATACATATGTTTATTTTACATCAAACGGTATTTGTAATTGTTGTAAGAAATATAATGTCAAACTGTTGGCGGATGATACAATGTTATATGTGAAAGGTAAAAAGTACAAGATATTGAAATTAAACGATAATATAAAAAACATATATAAATGGACATGTGACAATGGACTAAAGCTGAACTTGGATAAAACTAAATTCATGAATATAGCAACAAAAAATAACTTGAAGAAAATAAAAGTAAATAAAATAAAACTTAATATAAAAATAAATGACTGGTTGATAGAGGAAGTTAGCAAATTTAAATATTTAGGTGTAATTATTGATTAAGTTAATGAAGTTAAATTTCAATGCAGATTGTGACTATATAAAAAATAAAATGGCAAAAAAGACTAGTTTGGTATTTCGATTATCTAATAAAGTATGAATGTTCGCTAAGTTAACTATTTATAAGTCTATGATTTTCCCACATATTGATTACTGTGGTACTTCACTTATTTTCCTTAATAAACAACAAATTCAAACGTTAACAAAAAACTCAAATTAGAGGCATGCTGGTGATTTTAAACTGTAATAAATATACACCAATCAATACAATGTTAAGTGTATTGAAACATATTCTTTATAGGTAGGATTTTGCAAACAACAAAAAAAATAACTATCTATAACTAAAAGAAAAACTTTGTGTAAAAATATTAATGAATTCTTTGCATTCTTTCGATAACCTGAATTCTGGTTATGCTAGCAAATTAAAATCCTAAAATGAATTTGTCTAATTTCTTATTTGACAATTCTCATTCTAACACTAGCATCCACACAGTCCCCTACGGCCATGCAGATTAAACTAGTATCTACATAACCCCTACGATCATGAAGATTCAGGTCACTGTTTATTAACAACATATTTTAAAATTCTTGCTCTTAACCCTTTACTGGTTATTTTAAACCTTGTTCTTTATGGGAATCTGAATAACACTGATAAATTGAATGCCACTTGTTACTCTACTTAACAGTTCCTTGTACTGTCACCGGTTTAGGTGCTGGCACTCGATCGGCGAAGTTAAGCTTCGTCGGTCGGGTCCAGCGCATGGATGGGTGAGTTCTCGTTCAGGTACGTCAGTCTATGTCATGAGCTGTAATAGCCCTGACTGGACTGAGACGGCTTGGCCAGAAAATAAAAACAAAGGACTGATAACTTTACCAAGGAGCTCCTTATCAACAGACTCGAAGTCTTGTAAGGACCATGTCTGGATAAGGAGCCCTAAGGACCAAGTCGCAGTAGTCGCAAGGCCAATCGCCAGCTCCTCCATCTAAAATCTAATCTACTCTACTTAACTCGCTATGCCCTTTCTTCAAATTATTCTCTTGTAAGGTAAAAAGCATCTCATTAGTCTCATAAATTATTATTACTACTGGATGGGGAAAACAAACTATAGATACATAGATATTTTATTTAAACAAATTACATAGTACAACATTTTTCAGTCAAAAGAAAGGCAATATAATATAACTCTATCAATAATCAACTGTAAAATATGTATATGATTTTAATCATTTTTATATATCGATCATTATATTTTTAATACGGTTTTTAATACTTGAACTGTGAAAAATATAAAATAACTTTTTCTTTCTTCTTTCTAGGAATTCACAGAAAAAGCAAAACGCTCCAAAAAATCCAGGCAGAGGAAATGCAAAGAAACCAAAAAGTGGGAAAGGTCAAAGGAAAGGAAAGACAGGTGGAGGGAGAAAGCGGCGTTAATATCTGATAAATCTATTGTTTTTAGTCTATATTATAGGTAAGAATTATTTTTTAAATATCAGACACTTTTATGATGAACTTATTTCTGAGAACATATATATACTTCACTGTGTTGTACGGGGTATTCTGAAAAGAATGAAATACCACAGGGTGAATTCTTTGTTTTTTTTCCGTTGCCGTTGAGGAGATTGAGCTAACACACAGATTCCTCTTATGGCACCTTGGCGCTGTCCAAACAGTTTTGAATAAGGTGTCCTTACAAAATTTATAATAAATATTGCTAAAATGCTTCATTCCACAAATGAATTTTACTTATACATCCACATAGTGGATTGTTGATATTAATTTTTTTCTATTGCCAATAGCTTTCGAGATATCCGCTAATGAAAATTGCAAATTTTCGAAAAACGCTTTTCTTCACTTAAGGTGCCCATTCCTAGAAAGAGACAGTGTAGGCGAGCTAGGTTTTACCCTCAGACTAACTGCTACCTCAGCAAAAAAAAAAAAAAAATACTCTCGTGTAATTTACAATGTCTGGAAGATGATATTATTTTGGAAAAAGAATTTTTGGTGGAATTTGTAGAAAAAATTGCGAAAGGTTGCGAAAAACGATTTTTCGTGTTTTAAAGGAAAAGTTGAACCTATACAAAAAAAAGTGTTCAGGTAAAAAATGTGCGCAATAAAATAATGAACAAAATGAAACCTGGTGGAACTCAAATTGGCCCAGTGGTTCCCTCGCAGATTGCAAAAAACCACTAAATTTTCCCGCTTTTTCAAAAAGTCATAACTGGTTCAAATACATATCAAAGGTTGAAATTTGCACACGTTGAAGTTTTAATAGTCCTTACCCTACCCTCAAAATTTCAATTGAAAATACCGTGTAGTTTTTGCAGATAGCTCCGCAAAAGCCCTGTGGCGGTCGAACAGATATTTTACCAACTCGGTTCTATTCTTCGAAGTTTATCCTTCGTGTTTTTTTTGTTTTGCCAAAATGCGAGTTGAAGCAGGTGAAAAATGCAATCGAAAACCGTTAATTTCAGTACTGTGGCAGCGGCGAAGAGTGAGGGTGGCCGATTTCCCCTTCGCTTTTGCTATCCCCACATATCACCCCTTCCACAGCACTGAAATTAACGGTTTTTTATTGCATTTTTCGCATGCTTCCAATTGACTTTTAGGAAAACAAAACAAAAACACGTTGTAGAGTAAATCTCGAAGAATACAAAAAGTGCCTTTTTTGCAAAAAGTAACGGTTTGCAAAAACTACACGGTATTTGCAAATTGCCATTGAAATTTTGAAGGTAGGTTAAGGACTACTAAAACTCTCACTTGTGCAACTTTCAGCCTTCAATATGTATTTGATTCGGAGTTATGAATTTTTGAAAAAACCTGCAATTTTAGTGGTTTTTTACAATTTGAGAGGGAACCGCTGGGTCAATTAAGTTCCACCGGGGTTCATTTTGTTCGTTTTTTTATTGCGCACATTTTTTACCTGAACATTTTTTTTCGCATTAATACAACTTTTCCTTTAAAACACGAAAAACCCTTTTTTCGCGACCTTTCGCAATTTTTTTTTTGCAAATTTCACCAAAGATTCTTTTTCCAAAATAATATTATCTTCTTCCAGACATCGCAAACTACATGTGAGTAATTTTTTTGCTGAGGTTGCAGTCTGTCTGAGATCTGGGTCCATGAACAGCTAGCTCGCCTACAGTAACATCCGATAGGGAAATATTTATTATTTTTAACCATAACTTTTCTTCTTAGTACTTACATTTTAAAGAACTATAACAAGACTATTACCATGAATTTTCACTCACTCCAGCAGGACAGAGATTAAACCAAACTTTTAGACACCTCAAAACATACAGGAGAAACAACAATACGCAGCCAAGAAAATACATACCACTGCAGCATTGGGTCAGGAAACTAGAAGAAGAAAACGCAGAGAGAAGTCAAATAGAACCAATACAAGAAATGGACCACTGGCCTCTGGGAAAGCCACCATCAAAAGACAAACTACTAGAAATAATGGCCAGAGCTAAAAGAAACACGGCCCCGGGAATAGATAAAATAAATAACGAACTAGTATACTATGGACCGGACAACATAAAACAGCTAACTCTAGAAATCATCACCAACGCATGGACGGAAACCACACCCCTGCCTGAGGAGTGGAACAACCATACAGATACCGCTCCCTAAAACCAAATCACCACAAAACATGGACGATTACAGAAGAATAACACTCTGCAGTGTAGGGTACAAATACTACGCACAATTATTCCTCCTCAGAGAAATGGAAAAATACATCGGCGAACTACCAGATTATCAAACGGCATTTATCAAGGGTAGATCAACAGACGACCATATGTACACCACCAGACGGATCCTGGAAGAAAAGTGGAAAGAAGGAACAAAACTATATATATAGTCTCAATTGACCTCCAAAAGGCATTTGATACCATAAGGCATGAGGCTATAGTCAACACTTTGCGCACCGCACTATTTAATAAACAGAATAATAAAAGCATGCCTACACGAAAACACTGCAATACAATGGTTTGGACAGACGATGGAATCAAAAATGAAGAATATAGGAGTCAAACAAGGATGTCCCATATCCCCCCGACTATTCGCCACAGTCCTGGACCAAGTGATAGAAAGCACAATAAAGGAGAATCAGATTTTCAAGCCCCCCCATTGTACTTGCATACGCCGACGATATACTCATCATCACCGAGGAAGAACAAGACATCGTTAAATTTCTAAGAAACATGACACCACATCTGGATTCCTCTGGAATGAAAATAAACTTCAAGAAGAGCCTAATAATGGTCCGAGACCCATTGACAAAAACAAGTCCAACAAGTGGGGAAGAATACAAAATAGCAGACTACACCCTGAGAACCACGAATAGAATGAAATACCTAGGAACATACCTAACGAATCAACCAAAAAGGAGGGAAACAGTAAGAGAAAGAATCAAAACAGCCTACAGAGTCACAAGAGCTCTACTACCCTTCATTGAGGACAACAAACCACCATGGTGCCTAACCAAAAAGATATACACGGCCATCATAATGCCTACAATGATATATGGAGTCAAAAATGCAGCAACGACAAAGGCCAATAGAAGAAGCCTGAGAAGAGCTGAAAGGGACATTATCCAACTGCTGGCAAAAACAGGAAAACCACAAAAACGACAGAAAACGTCAGCATTACTAGAGGAAAGAACAATAATCAAAAGAATAGAATCATACGCAATGAAATACTGGGGACACGTCCAAAGACGGGACACGACACACCTACTAACGAAAGTGCTGCGAATGAACAGCAACAAACTGAAAATAGGGAGGCCATGCTACACATGGATAACAACAATCGATAGGATTATGAATAAGCTAGGAAAGGATTATACACACTGGGAAAAGTTGCCACAACAAAAAATGGAATACAATAAAGAAATATCAAGGATATACACACTGCCAGACTCAGAAACAGAAGAAACAGAAAACTCAGAAGTATAATATAGGTACAATATTGGTTAAACCTGACATATATTGGCCCAATATACAATATAGGTAACACATTGTACCAATATCCACCCAATATCTTGTGCTACAGGGGGGTCTGTCTGTCTGTCTGTTGGTGCATTAACTAAAAAACTACTTGACGGAGAGCCGTCAAATTTGGTAGGTAGTTGACCCTGTCAGCGAAGAAATGGTAGAACTTTCACTGGAAAATATACAGGGTGGATCGTCTAAAGAGAATAAATAATGAAACTTTTTTTTTTTTGCCCAAATTTAAAATTTCCACGTTTCATGACACGCTAAACCTATTTCAGAAAAAAAAATTTTTTTCACCATTTTTGAAAAATTCTTACTACTAAAAAATTTTTTTGTCTTTGTTCAAATTTAAAATTTCCACGTTTCATGGCATTCTTGAATTTTTTTTTACCATTTTTGAAATTTTTTTTTACAACAGATGGAAATTTTTTTCTTTGTTCAAATTTAAAATTTCCACGTTTCATTGCATTCTAAACCTATTAAAAAAAAAAAAATCAGAATTTTTTTTTACTATTTTTGAAAAATTTTTACCGCTAATACAAACTGAATTTTGTTTTTTTTTTGTTTAAATTTAAAATTTTCACGTTTTTATGGCATTCTAAACCTATTCAAACAAATTTAAAAATTATTTTGATTACAAATGTTTTTGAAAAAAAATTTTAATCCATCACTAGTAGAATACATGAAATATTTTTTTTTGCTCAAATTTAAAATTTACACGTTTCATGATATTCCAAACCTATTTTGCAAAAGAAAATTTGCAACATTCTTTTTACCATTTTGGAAAAAAATGTACCACTAGAATAGATGGAAATTTTTTTCCCCTCAAATTTAAAATTTTCACGTTTATCATGACTGACATTCTAAACCTATTTGAGAAATTTTTTTTTTTTTATTTTTTGAAAAAATTTTTACCACTAAAATGGATGGAAAATTTTTTTTTTTTTGCTCAAATTTAAAATTTTCACGTTTCATGGCATTCTAAACCAATTTCAAAAAAAAAATACAATTCAATTCAATAGAATTAAAGCAAACACATAATAGTTAACTTTTAAACATCCTAACAACGTATTAAAAATTTAGAACATCCTGACCTTTTGCAAGGTCTGATGTATAAATTGACTGGCTTAATATTGTGTGTTTACCAAAGAGTTTAATAAATAGAGAAGACAAGCCGTCGATTTGCCGGTAGTCGCGATTTGGTTGCCTTGGAGACGGTAGGCTCTTCATCCTTGTCGCACACCTCGTACCCTCTCTCTCCACTCTGTTTTACAAAGCAACATAGCCTTACCCGGCGCGCTTTGATTTCACAAATACTGTCAATTTTGAATCTTTGTTTTTAATAGCGTTCTGCTTTATTTACAATTACACGTGTTTTCTCAAATTTTTCTTCTGTTTATAACGTTTAATCTGTTTGTCACGTTTGATTTGTATATTAATTAATTATTTTTTTGTGACAATAGTTTATACTTCTAAAGTTTGTAGAAAAACTAAATCACCCATAAGTCCCAGGTTGGTATACACCTATTGTCATTTGTCATGCTCACATTGTATTGCAATCATCACCTCCACCTCCCCTCATGTACTGTGCGACAAAGAGCGAAGGACCTGTGTGAGAAGGATGAGAAGCCTACAGCCTAACGCTGCTTATGCATTACGCTTATGGAGCTTGTCTCCTCTATTTGTTAAACTCTTTGGTGTTTACACTGTGAAATCTGGAGAAAATGTGTAAATTAAATATCTATTTATTAAAATTTAATTTTGTAAGGTGAGAACCAGAGAGTTCTAAACGCCAAATGGGAAATTTTTCAGAACAGCAAATATAAAGTTTGGAGTACCATAAAATGTTGGTGTAATAAAGTATAGTTGAAATAAATATGCTAAAATATATTTGAGATACTTGACTTCAGTACCCACAATAATATGCAGTTGAATTATTTTTTTTATTAAAAAATACGATTTTAAAAAAACACTGCAATGTACTTAGAACCTTGTAGAGCTTTAAAGTTGGTTTTAAACTGATCTAATATCGCGTTAGGGTCATTAAACAAACACATTCGCTTTTTAGGGGCCGCAGGGGTTACAGAAAATGACACAAAATGAACGATAGGGATGGAGGAGGTGCACAAAAAGTAAACGTTCTCAAAAAGTCAACAAAGTGTTTTTTTAAGTGTAATTTTTAAGATTCCATAGCACCCTTATACTTTCGTCATGTCCGTCTGGATGTCAGAGGTGGGTTTTTCAGAAGACTTATGTTTATTTTGGGTACCTGTACTATATGTGTATCGGTGGCGAAATTTTTTTTCTGAATAAGCCTTTGAAAATGGAGACATTTTTTAGACAGATCTACATTTCAAAATTAAATAAAGAGAAAGTGCAATATACGGTTTTATTTCAAATTGTTATAACTTTTGATCATTTAAAGATAAAATAACAAGAAATATTTCAAGGAAATCTAAAGTTCCACAACTTCTATTGTGAGAACATTGCTGTAAAACTAAGCGCCGACACGCTAGGAGGCAAAGTTTGTCAAAAGGTGTGATGCAAGAAAGCGATATCTCGAAAGCTATTGGAAATAGAATAAAAAATGAATGGTAATAATCTTGTAGGAAATTTTTTCAGCTTTCATCTTGAATAGAGTATAACCTTTTCGCTGTGATACACTTTCGTGATATAAACAAAAAACCAAAAAGGTGACCTTCTACATGCCCCCTGCCCCTGCTCATGTTATAAGTTCGGTATGTTTACCTCCTAACTATTCCAAACACAGTTCTGAAGTCAAAAATTCTGCTTTCGCCCATGTCCTCTACACCTCCCTTTTGAGCGTTCATTGACTGGACTATATAGATTAATAAGACATGAATTTAAGTAATGTTGTTGACTTTAATACATAAAAAATATACAACTTTTACGGGTGATCCCAACCCAATGAGGGATCTGAGGAAACAGCCATATAAATAAGAGTTCCTTGCCCAGGTAGAGGTTTAGCTGCAATGTAAGTTCTGTTATCTCCCGACCATTTGCTCATGAACTCTAGTTCATGAGATGTTCTTTTTTGTTGTGGGTCTCCCTACAAATATGAATTATTAAATATTATTGAGAATATTCTAAAATTTCAGTAAAAATGTTTGAATTTTCTGTTCAGAAATATTTTTATCTTGCACTTTTTTTTATAAATGAAAAATGAGTTAATAGGGCCATTAAACGACATAACTGTTTCCCAATTTTTCTTGCTCATCATAAAGTATTATGTGGTAATAGCCACAGAACAAAATTTTAACTCGATTGGATTGATAACAACAGAGATATTTGCATTTGAACACAAACACACTCGCCAGCCAGGCTAGGTAGGGTGACATCACATGACATATATAAATTCTAATTAGTGCAGTAAATTAAGGAATTGGCTTCAGAATCCTTTGTAACAGGGCGGACTTTTTCCATTCTCTTCTAAATTGTATCCATAATATGTTATGATAAAAAGTCTTCCTCCTAAAAAGTGCCGCTGTAATAGTTAAATAAAATATTTCACGTCAAAAACGTATATGAAGTTTTTTTGTACGATCAAAAATGTAGACTCCAGATCTGGAGAGATGATGCGAAATTTACCAGAAATTGATTTTATAATCGACACAATTCCCATTACTGAAATAACTCGAATGCTAATGTATTCAGGGAGTGAAATATTCAAGAACATTAGCTGTTTAATGTTTACTGTGCCATGAGAAACGATAGAGTAGTGACATTACAATTTTTTGAGGAAAACTTAAATAGTAAGTTAAAAAGATTTCTTTTTCAGCTAATATGCCTAAGGCTTCCTCAGAATTCCTGTCTTGACAGAGCCAAATATTCTAAAATGATCCAATATGCATTTTACAGTGTAAGGTGATGGTTTCTGTTCTTGTGGGTATCGAGTAGCAAATGCGTTACATGTTCTTGATATTTCTTTATCACATTCTCCACAAATAATAAACAAATCAAAAAAAGTTTTCGTGGGTGTAATTTAAACGTGCTGGTATTTTTTGACATAAGAGAATGACTGGCGTTAATGATTGTTTCTAATCATGGCTAAGTTGATGTCAATTTTTACTAAAAATTATTGAATATTTAAGAAAATCGCCAATATTTCACAAAAAGTTGTAATTTTAACCCCTACAATGCATATACTAGAAAAAAGGGAATTTAATTTCAAATAATTTGATGTAAAAAAATACATGGTGTGAAATAAAAAAGTTTTTGAGGTTTGAATTTGACAGAATGTAACGTGAGAAATTGAATACTTGGTATACCATTATGGAATTTATATTCAATGTAGAGTGTAGCTCGCCTTTTGTTCTTTTTATATCCCAAAGAGCACATGAGGATCTACAACAAAAAAGTTATAAAGGTACTTGCTAACCGTTGTACCTGTCAAATTTTTTATAAAATGTCAAATATCTCCGAAACTGCTAGGTTTAGATATAGGGTATGGCTACATGCCTGAACTCAGAATTTGATGGTCTATCTGAAAAGTCCATAACATATAGGATGTTCCATTTAAAATAAGCAAGTTGGTATCGACTTCCGGTATAACTGGAAGTACCACTTGCTTGTAATTATTTTGGTTTGGTTGGCCACACTGACTTTAGTAACTCCCGAAATTTTCTAAATGATATGTTTACCCGTTTTCCATATACTTCTAATACTCCATCCACTATGAATCACCCTGTATAATGATAAAAAATGTTAAATGGCCCTATTATGTTCATACAGCTAAGTTTTTAGACCACAGCAAAGTTAAATGTATATAATAGTCCAATCAATAGGTCGAAAGGTATACCAAAATTCATACTCAGAAGTAAAAAATACTATAGAAAAAAAAATTCTAAGGGTTTGTGATTTAATGGACGCGATCTGAACTGACGAACCTAACCTAAGAAATTTGAAAAGTTGAAATAAACTGTATAGTTCACGGCAAGCCGAATAAGTACGTTTTTGAAAAATTTTAAAATATCTTTTATTTTTTGAAATTTCAATGATTTTTTGACAAAAAACATTCTCGAAAATCGGATAAACTTGCTCCACGGATGGTTCTACAGTAACGGTCTTGGGCTCATTTTCTTCATAAAGAGTTGTAGTATGATGCTGTGAAAGAATTGTAACAGTTTTATTAATTTTAAGGGTAAATATATGGCTTTAAAATAATAGAATTTTTTTAGGTTAGGTTTTTTAAAAAATAATTTTGCCAATTTCAATTTTACAGAAATGATATACGGGAATTGATTACTGACATTCTTTAACGAATTTACACAAAAAAAAAAAAAAATGTCCTACGAGAAATTGGCACTATAGACCCTTTTCGGATGACGTCACGCTGGTGACGTGGAGGGCACACAACTCATTGTTTTGTTTTTTAGAGATGGGGCAAAGCTGTTATTTTTTAATAACAAGCTTAAACTACTTCTGTTAGCAACTCATCTCTGATTATTTACATTTGCATTCCTCTGTGATTGGATGAGGTTTGTGTGCCCTCTAGACTGTGCCAAAATCAAGTGACCGAAAATAGTCAATTATTAAAAAAAACCTAACCTAAAAAAATGCTATTATTTTAAAGCTATTTATTTATCTTTAAAATTAATAAAACCGTTACAATTCTTTCACAGCATGATAGTACAACTCTATATAAAGAAAATGAGCTCCAAATCGTTACTGTACAACCTTCCATGGAGCAAGTTTATCCAATTTTCGAGAATTTCTTTTTTTCAAAAAATCGATATATCTCTAAAAATAAGAGATATGTTTAAATTTTTCAAAAACGTACTTTTTTGGTTAAGTTCACAACTTCAGATTGTGTCCATCGAATCACAAATCTTTCATAGAATTTCTTTTCCTAGACAACCGTATTTTTTGTTTTCAGGTATGAATTTTGGTAAATTTAGTCATAGGCCGTAAATTTAATAATGGGTTGATTGGGCTATAACTTTCTTGCTCTTGGCAGGGCCTTTGCTCACCTGTAGTGCCAAGAATTGTTTTTAAAGGCTAAATGGATTCCACATTAAAAATTTAAAACAAAAAGTAATATTTACATTTGTTTTTAATCTTTTAATGCCCTCCCTATATCTGGGAAACAGCATTTCCAAACACATCAACTAATCCTCAAGCTACCATCTGAGAAAGACATGTGAGTCCTAAAACGTGCCTTTAACTAAATTTTCTTACATTTCAAAAGGTGTGCCAAATTGGTTTTAAGATCTTTGGGGGGCACTTGACATACAGTCAAAATTTCAAGGCAATCTGACCACAAACAAACTTTTGGCAGAAATGGTAGTTTTTATCAATATTTATCGATTGCCGGGGGTGGAGAGTACAAAAAATGCCATGGAAAGTCACAAATCCTTAATAAACATATTAGCTTATTTGTTTAAACAATTACAAAATGCGCGAAAGATATCGACACAAATAAAACTATAAATTCTATGAACAAATGCAACATATTGACTACAATAAAATATCCGTATGACCTTTCATTGAACAGAAAAAAAATTCTTAATTTAGGACCCTTAATTTGTTTATAACTATTGAACGCTCAAAGATAAAAGGTTACTATAAGTCTCACACGACGTGTATTGATAAAATATTAATTTTTTTACATCTGAACTTTTTAGTCCGATGCATCATTTTCATTAAAAAGTAAAAACACATCAAAAAATGAGAATTTTCGCTAAAAACCATTGTTTTTAACAACAAAGCCTGTGTTTTATAATTTTTTTAATGTCACCATCGTGTTCAGCGCAATATTTCTATTAGAATAGTCAATGAAATTGCTGTTTTAAATTTCTGACCAAAAAAATGTACGACGACTGACCTATTGTTTTCTGTGAAAAGGCACGCATTAGAATTCGCACATTTTTTTTCATGTGGTAGCTACAGGACTAAACAGGAGCATTTTTTAACCTTCAGTCTCTCGTTAACACCCTACATATGTAAAACTAGAAATTGTCATAATATGATCAATATTTATTTTTTTCAGGATACCTCACTATCAAATTGGACTCCTGAGTCTTGTTGGGCACATCTTAACAAAATTTGCAGCAGATATTTAAAAAAACTATTACGATTCTTCTTCACCACAGGGTCATCCGATTTTAAGCCCAACAACTTTCCAATCCATTTCTTACATATTTCTTTATCTGAAAGAGGAGTAATTAAATTTGTACATAATAATTATTAGGGAGTAAGTACCTAATTATAGTTGAATAATTGTAAATCTAGATATTTCGATTGTAATAGGTTTTTATTAAAATTCATTCAATCTATAGAGAGTGGAATTCCAATCATTTGCTAGAATAGCAGTTTGGTACTGAAAGTTGTCTCCTCGGCCTGAGAAAGGTATGAACAGTGACTTGAGCAGTGATTGCATTTTGTGTACATCAAAGTTTAAATATTAAAATGTGGCTTAATCCCTCTATAATAAATAATGGATATTTTATTACCTATTGCTGTTACATATTCTTCCTTTTGCTTTATGCAGAACTTTTGTTCAAACAGCTGAACTCAAACCTTCACGCCTTTCTCAGTATGCGATTAATCCAACTGGACATAGCAAAGTATATAAAATCATTATTATTTAGTGGTACATTTAAAGTATTTTAACTTTTATTACTACTTCCACATGCTTCAGTAGCAAACAACACAAGAGAAACATTATTGCAAAACTTATCAGGATTTTCTACTTTGACTGACCCCCCCATTCATTAATGCTCTTTTACGTGCTCTCGTGGCATATTAAATCATTTTTTTGGTATACCTACAATAGGCAGGCTCGGGTTTTTAAAATTTGAATTCAGGTAATAGTAATGTTTATTTGCTTAAAAGTATTATAAATTACAATTTTGGTATGTGCACAATTATACATTCTCATTAACAAATAGATGAAGGCTACTAATAATAATAATAATACTGGATTTAAAAATATCGGCCAAAGTTAAGATAAAAATTTTGATAAAAAGTAATGCCGTTTTTGATTGCCTGAAGAGTTGCAACCAACGTGAGGGTTCAAAATGTATCTGTGCGCAAGGCTAAGTCTTGTGACATCAGCTACTAGACAGACACTTGGCTAACTATGCAGTATACAGATTCGGAAATTGTAGTTGGTAATATGTAAACATGTATCTGCGCAGGTAAACCACGCCTTGCCGTAGATGAATGCGAATGAATGGGGCGGGGGCGTTTATTCCCTATATTGCGAACTACAATTTCTGAATTTGTACATTTACTGTAGATGTTTATTTATGATTACGCGGTAAAGTTGGATGGCCACAAGCAAAAGTACCAGCAAGAAAGTTGTAATTTGTACCAAAATGTACCAATACATCATACAACCCCTTCAAAAATGCGTATTTACATATATTAAATTATGCAAATCGACTTTATATTATTATCAGTCTAATTTTAATAAAGATCACAGATTATGCCTGCATTAACTTGTTGGTATATATCCTGTAGGAGTCTAATACATTAACCTTGTTTCTAATGCATATAATGTCGACTAACGTTGCAGATGTCTCCGTTATTCTTGTAGGTTCATTAATAACATGGGTTTAAAAGTGTTCAGTACCATTATTTCTGTTAAGCTAGTCAACATTAACATCCCCCATAACTATCACTTGGTCAGCTATTGGATATATATTGAATATTACTATTTCCAGTATATAAGGGGGTTTATACAGCACTCCAGTACATATCTTATCTTAATGTTAATCCACAGTTGTTCTAATAATCCTTCTGTTACATTATCTGTATTAATCACTGTGCAATTAATGTTATTTTTTAATAAGAAACATAATCCACCACCTCTTGTGGGCCTATCTAATCTGACAATGGAGTAATGTGGTACACCTAGCAAATTTGTGTTAAACTCTGAAGTTAACCATATTGCTGATGGGGCTATTAAATCAAAATTTTTGTCTGCAATAAAATCCAGAGTCACCGTAAAAATTGAGGAATGACCGGATGTTAACAAGACTAATTTACTTCTGATTACTATGCCTAAGAACATTCAGAGGAAAATTATTCCAAAATTCTTAACATCCTGTCATTCTTCAGTTCATATAGTGATTTTCTGGATTTTACTTTTCAAGTCCCTTTAAGCATGGTTTTAAAAATCTCATAAGGACAAAAATATTGAATGAACAGTGTGCATGGCCCTGTTGACGCACCACACAGTGCACATCGCACACTGAAATTAAATAGAACCATTATTTTAAATGAGTGAGGCCATATCAGTGCTCCTCGCACATCGCACTGTAAAATTAAATAAAAACATACTTTTAAATGAGACTGACCAAATCAACAACTTGAGCCTCGCACAGCGCACATTGAATAGACTTAGCATTAGCAATTAAATAGAACCGTGATCATAAATGAGAGTGACCAAATCAACAACTTGCGTCGGCTTCCTGCTGTGCCGTGCGCTGACATGGCATGCACTTAGTTAGGAACAATTTTCAGGTGTAATTGAAAATCAGCTGTGCTGAATTATACCTTTTGAGTTTTGTAATTGAGTCGATCATGTATGTAATGTTTCTTTTTGAAATTTTGTTGTAATATATTAAGTTTAATTTATTGTAAAATCATATCTCTTACATGAACTCAGTAAATTTATTTATTATTATTAGATATACTTGCAAAAGTTATTAATATTTGTCCCACACTTTGTAAAAAAAAACGCGTGCATACAGGATGGAGGTGGAGCTGATGTCTAATATTTCACGTCAGCTCTGTTTCTAGACCGGAAATAATCGGAGAATTTTAATTCACAAATTATAGGCATTACAAATTTTTATCTACAAAATTATTTTACATATATGTTGCATGAATCGTTGACTTGTAATTTACCAAAGAAAATTAGTTTTTACTTTTATGCCCGAACCCACCTATTGTCTGTAGAGAATAAATCAGAATTATAAGTATAGGTTTAAATATTTTGAATATATCATCAAAATCATTATTTTGAAAATTGTAGTGCAAAGCATAATTTTCATAAAATTCTGTGTAATAGAAATAAACTTTGTTTCATTGCCGGATTGATTATGTGATACAGAATCATAGTATGAAAATATATAAAAAAGCTGCATGACATGGTGTCGACACCATTACAAGCATTTTAAAAAAAATTATGCGTGATATGTCATTTAAGTTATCATCATATAGATTGTATCAATGTTTCATGAAATTTGACATGTTCTTTTGTCGAATATAATTTTAATTAACTTTTGGTGTTAATTAAAAATTCTAGGTGATCTGAATTCTACTCTCTATTCATTCATATTTTTGTACATTGACTCTTAAGAATAAATAGATTTTATTTTTAATGAGTGATAAAAGTGATCCCAATAAACAAGTATTTATTAAATATTTAATAAATAATTTTGTTATAAAATTGGGACAAAAATTTGTTAAAATTGTAATGTATTATATAGGTTTTAAAATAAATAATATCGATTTAATCGCAAATTTTTTATTTATTATTTTCATTTCTTAAATGTTTACTAATTTCTGTCAGTAAAGCTTATGATGTTAAACACAAACAAGTATACTTTATCCCAAACTTATTGTCGGAATAAAAAATGTCGGGATCTTTGTTTTTTACCACTTTATCGCCAACATTTTTTAAACACAGAATAAGTCTGAGATAAACTAGCTTCATCAGTGGCAGCCGTTTAAATCTAGGTTAACCATTCAAATTGAGGAAGACATGTAGATGAATAATTCTAAGCGGTTTCAACTTGTTTGTTGTTTCAGCTACTGTCGCTTTTAATCGACAAAAAAAATGGGCCTGTGCTCTACTGTCGCTTATATGCGTCAGCTGTTAAATAAGGTCTGCAGACTACTGTCGTATAAATTCGGCACTATTTTTATTTTTTAGTCCTGAGAGACTATTGCCGATAATTTGCGACACAGCTTTTCACACTACCCTGCCTACTGTCGATTTTATGCGTTGCGTCGAGTTTAATTGACAGTAGTCGGGTAGTCTCATAATTCAGTAAACACATGTTAGTTGAGGTTGTTTATAGGTTAGTTTGTTCAAACCGGCCAAATTTGCAAGAAAAAGTGAGTGTTAAATCACAAAATAGTTGTTTAACTGTTTTATTATTTAAACTATTATCAATAAGTCTTAGAATGGCAGATCCGTGCTGCTCTAAATCTAAAAAAGCGCGATTTAATAACCACTGAGGTTTAGACGAAGAGGAAGTACGCCATTTAAGTAAAATCTTAAGTAGTGAGATCCATATCTTAGTAGCTCGAAAGAAGAAACTATTAGTCAATCTTTTAATAAAAGTAATAGAGGACAACAAAAAGTCAAATATGACGAGTATAGTGACGAGTCAGAAGAAGAACCTTTTATTGATAGTGGCAGTGAATATGAACCGGATGATAGCAGTGAGAAGAGGATTTTGGGCAAGATGACGGTGAAGAAGACTTTGCTGAAAATGACGGTGAACAGGTTCAAAATGAAGAATATGATAATACTGAAAATGAAGTTCCTAATGGTGATGATAAAACGTGCTACGGTGAGCTTGACATTTCTTGGACTGTGCCAGATTTTATCCCTGAGATGCATCAATTTATTGGTGAGCCTGGTGTACATATTGAAGATTATTCAGATGAATTCGATGAGGCAAGTTTTTTACTTCCCTGTTGTCACCAACAGTAGCTGAATATATCATAGATGAAACATATAGATATGCTTCTCAGAAACGCGCTCATGCTGTGGAGAAGAATGAAACTCTTTCCAACTATTTACGTATGTGGAAGGATATTGATGTGAATGAATTTTATGTTTTTATTACGGTGATGATGCTTTGTGCCAGAAATACAAAAACGGACGTCATCTGACATGACGCAATGGGGTGTTTGCATGGTGTTGAGATAAATGCACATATTAAAAGATCGTGCAAAATAAAGTGACCCGTATTTTTTTATTTTTTCAATAAGTCACTATTTTGTTCATAATTAACGTAAACTTAAAAATAGTGGGGGGGATCGTGACGTACTAAAATTTATTGAATCTGCGCCATCTGTTATTAAATAGAATAAGTATATTTTTAAATATTAATTCGGTCGTCTTCTTCTTCTTATATTACCCGGAGATATGAGATATTACCAAACGCCAAACGGCCAAACGTCATTATAGAACGGCGATATGTGAATGTTGTGATTGATTATTTATTTTTGTATTTTTATCGATCTAACTCTAGTTTATGCTCGAGATATTTGAAGAATAAAGCAAATAAATTTGTTGCATACCGTTTTTCGCAAATATATTCAAATCTTAACATGTTGCTTTGTTAGGTTATAAATATGATTTCTTTTAAGGTGGCCATATTTATGCGCTAAATTGTGGGTATAATCACATGATTTTAAAGCGAGCTATTTTAAAAAGTATAGGTCATATTTATAAAAGTTGCACATAAACGGAAACTAGAATCTTGAACTTAGGAAACGTGTGTTTTTATATTGTTAAAAAGTAATATTTTCATAGATAAAAAAAATGCTTAACATGTACCTTAGAAACGATGTCAGCTCGCCACTTCAATAATTATTTTGCACTAGTTAAAATCAAAAATAGGGAAAACCAATACAGACAAGTCCTAACTTAAACATTCACCCATATTATGAAACTAGAAAAAGTCTCATTAGACCCTTCATGTACTAGAAAGCTCGAATTAAATTTTGCGGTGCACTTTTCACATGTTTACTGATATTCTGACATTTTATTTGGCATAGAATGGAATTTTATAAGATATGTTCAGCTAAAAGTTGTTGTCTTAGTTCGGTTACTGTCTCATAGATGACGCAACAGAAAAAAGGGATTATCTGAATTTTATATTTTTATATAGGGTGGACAAAAAAATCAATAAAATGGATCCAATATAAATCGATATAATCGTTAATAATAATTATTCCCCACAGTTATTTTTTTAAAACATCTGCTCTAAAAAAGTAAAATGTCACATTTATTCTTGGTTTTAAACATTTATTAAGTTTTAAAGGTTTGTAGCTGTTCTGCATTTACAAATGTGAAATTTGAAAATGTATAGGCTCTTTAGATAACTTCCGATGTTTAATAATACCTACAATAATGACATACTGTTTATGTTTTCGTGCACTAACGTAAATTTCTTTGTTTTGGATGAATTACGGTAAAAATATATTATTTTATCATGGACAAAAAACGGTTGTTTGTTTATACTTATATTGAATGCAACCGCTATTAGGATAAATTGTTTTGGTAAATGTTCGAGAAGTAAAGAAATCTGATGAGCTAAAAACCTTGTATGGTAGAGTCGTGAGATCCCATTTCTTTACTGACTTAATGTTACCGAAGGTAACTAACTATACTTGTATTCGTGAAACAAGCATTCGCTCCGGCATTTATTCGATTTTTCATATTTCAGATTATATCGATTACAAGAATTAATATATTTCAATTCTGTCGATCTGTTAGTGCTATATTTATAAAACTATTTTATGAAAAAACATGACATTTCGTTATAATAACTGACAAGAATCAAACCAAATAATACTTTATACACAGGGTGGACACCAAAACATAAAAGAAATGTGACAGGGAAGCATAATGAGTATACCTAAGTGGAATATATAGTTGACGCTCTTTAAGAAAGAGAACCTGTTATAACTTTAAAACTAGATAAAGTATACAATGTGGTAAAAGAAGAAAATAATAATCTCCAGAATAATTAATAAGTAAAAAGTGCCAAATATATTATACAATATTATATTATCTGTACATACTTATAGAATATCTTATACTAGGATACAAAGTATATATGACGTACTAGGTAGGTACTCATAATATTAATGAAATTGTAATAACAGTATCACTATCACTAATATCACACAAGAAAATAAGCAAGGGCCGCTTTATCAATGCGAGGATAACAAGTTATCCTATAGTTAAAGCACAGTTTGTAATAATACGGTAAGGTCACTTCCTCTGACAGTGATAGCCTCACTCCTGCTATCGACGCGTGAACTAACTCGGTAGGGGAAGTGTCCTACTGTATTATTAAACTATATTATTTCACTATAGGATGACACTACTTATCCACGCATTGATAAATCGGCCCTCACACATCTTCAGTACAGAACAGAAGGTTTTATTATTCAGTGACAAGCACGATTTCACAGATGACAGATTGATCGACGAAAACAACAATATGCTCAATCGTATCTTCTTTTACTTCCACATCCACGTAGTGGATTGGAAGTATAGTAATCGCAAAAAAATTTTCAAATTTTTTTTTTATGTTTTGTCAAAAGTGATGGGTTACAATAATTATTTAGAATATATAGCATATTGTGCGAAAGTGCAGAATAATGCAAATTTCTTACGAGTTGTGGTACAAGCGTTATTACAATAAACTCTGTACAAAAGCATGCACTGAGAAAAACAGGCTAGGTACATTTTTTTGCTAACAATAATTTAATCATAACAAATATTTTTTTAATTCGGACAAGTCGATGTAACATTTCTTATAAATAAAATGACATTTCTAGTAACAGATACCTGTTCTTATTAATGTACTCTTCTACAAGTAATAAACAGGTAATAAACGTGTTTAATAATTATTGCTCCAATTAAACTGTGCTTAGGAATAATTAAATATGTGGCTACCACAATTAAAGCGGATTTTCTAAAAATATGTATTAGTAAGAACTTCTCTACTATTTGTGACAATACAACTTTTTTCTTAATCCAAATACTCGACTTCTTGTGGTTATTAAATCATTTGATTCGTGCATCTTCGAGTTTCGTTCGGTATCGACTCGTGAGTGCATATTTCGTCATACAGAATAAGAGAATTCATCATTTGTTAATGTGGTTCGGTACGTAAAGGTGCAAAACTGCTTTATTCATTCTTACTTTTGTGTGTTGAATCAACATTGTGTTTCGTCATTTGAAAATTTTAATAAATTCTCTTAAACTGTAAAATAGTTTTAATCATTTATGATTACCTAACCATTTTCAGGTATACAAAGTTTTCGCTAAAGGAAGATATTTTATAATTTTCCCCTAATATGCAATATAGAGACCATGAAACGCATAATGACCAATCTGTTCATGCACTACTTATAAATACATTAGGTAAGTCTATAGCATACTTGCAGCTTTACTTGTATATTAGTAGTTTTAGTAGCTAAATTTTATAAATCATTGGAGGCTTTATTTTCACCGGATAGATACATAACTTAAAACTTTAAATAATTTTTATACTGCTCATCATAATATAAAATAAATCTGCATATTATTTTTAAATTGAGTTTAACAGAAATGTATACTGTCCATGAATTGAAGATTCCATTTTTTTTTAGGGCACCCACCAGAATTTTTCGAAAGTCAAAAAAATTATCTAACTTTGATCAAAATTGATTAGGATTATAATTTTGTTAGACTTTCAAACAACTCTACGGGACGCCACAAAAAAAAAATTTTTAGCGATCGAGTGAAAATGTAGCTTTAAATAATTTATAAAATTCAGCTAGTAAAACTACTAATATTACTTAAATGATGTACTTGCTG
Organism: Stenurella melanura; assembly: GCA_963583905.1. NCBI lineage: Eukaryota > Metazoa > Arthropoda > Insecta > Coleoptera > Cerambycidae > Stenurella > Stenurella melanura. The sequence continues at coordinate 80,272,606 of OY757316.1, read as the reverse complement.
TAAATATACTATTTACCTACCACAGTAAGTATACGTTTATTTATCACTAATAAATTATCTATTTACAATAGGAAACTACTTTCACTTGGTATGTTTTATTTATGACAACTAAACAGGATCAACAACTCCATTTTATCTAGCACAATTAAAGTGGCCTCTTGTCCCAAATAGTACACAACTTTTTATTTGCTACAATTAAATTTTTATTTATCATTATTAAATTTTTCCCTCAGTGTGTTTTTGAGGTCGCCGTAGAACAAGTAATTGAAGCTCTGTGCAATTGTGCATCTAACTGACGTCAGTCATCCATAATATAGGTGAACATTGTACTGTTCTCAGTCACATGGTTTTCGTTACATGAAAATTCAAATTTCATATATTTAAGAATCCTCTTTTGTGACTTTTTTTATTGTAGTGTAAAACTTAACTTTAATTTTTCCCGATTTGAATCAAATTTTACTCAAAGATACAACATGTTAGGATCTACTTATGACTATATGTACTGAAAAAATTTAAAAAAGCATATTAAGCATCTTTTATTCGTAAATTTTACTAATGTAACCTGAACTGTCAAGTAATTGAGAAGTAGTTTGTAAATTTATTTTTGCTTTTTGTGTATTCTGAAAATTCTGCAATCAATATCTTAAATTTCCTGAAACTTTGGATTTAATCATTTTGTGTAGTTCTAAACAATTTTCATTTCATATTTTTTTTTTTTAGTTTTTTCAGTTTATTATTTAGAAATTTTGTTCAAATTGGATAAAATTTAAAAAGTTTATAAGGTGGTATATATAAACCATTTTTAAAATGTATGCATCTTCCCCATTAAAGTATGTGCACCTAGTTTACATTATATATATGAAATTTTCATAATATTTATTATTCAAATAAATTTACAAATACTATATAGTGCAGTAACTTGTATTGTGTCTTATAGTTTTTTAAAATATATGTACTAAGATATAAAAGTTATGAGCAAAAATAATAGATATATCCCTATCGGATGTCGCTTTCTAGGGACTGGCCACCTTAAATGAAGTACTAAGATGTGTTATGTCTTCATTTTATTATCTTAATTTTTTACCTTGAATTTATGGTCAAATGTCAATATTACTGATTTTTTGCTTTTATCTTTATCTATTGTACAGGCTATGAACATATTAGTTTTGTAAAAATTAAAGTGGTTTGAAAGAGTTTCTATCTTAGTACTATCCCATAGAGGCGACCGATATTTTTTTAGGGAGTTTTCAATAGAAATGTTTGAAAAAATTACACTGTCATCCGCTTTTCATGAGTATATATTTCACGAATTAGGAGCGGGATTTATTTCAAATTTAGGCGGTATGTGCAGACTGAAAATGTGATTGCATTGAAGTAGTGAACTTTAATATCGCTCATTACAGTGTGGCGTTACTTTAAGGAAAATTTGAAGAAAAAATATTATCGACTTTTTTATAGAAATTCTTATTTTAGATTTGTATTCACTACAATCAAAAACCCATTTTCACCAAAGTTTAACAAAATATATACGTATATTTAAAAAAAAACATTTCATTCATTCATTCGTTTCATTCAGTAACTTCACTCAACTGGTTGTTATTTTTATACTTAGGTAATATTATAGTTCATTTTTAAATATATGTTACCAAGTAAACAAGTTATTGCCAAAAATAATAAATATTTATGTATGGGATGTCCCTCTCTTGACCATCGCCATCTTATTAGATTTCATACAAATAATTGCTCTAAACCGTAGTCCAATGAATATGTTTGAAATACTTTGGGATTTCTTTCAGTATATATTTTTTTACATTTTAAAATTTTTTAATGATTTCCAAGGGGATTTTTTAAGGAAAAAAAAATTTATTTATACAGGGCGGTCGTTCTAAAAAATTATTAACTACGAAACGACATATAAGAATAATAATCGGAATGTAGGTATCACTATTATTACAAAGGAAACCTGATAACTTTTGGCCAAGAAAATATACAGAGTGGTCATCCGACAGCAAAAATTCAATATTAAATAAAAGGTGACAATTCTGTTAACAATATGCCAAATATTATTGTTATCTGTCACATTTTTAGTTGTACATGCCGTAGTGCATGGAGTGGAAGTATAGTAGTGGAAAATTGTCAGTTTCTCTTTTTTTACAATGACATGAAACGTGGAAATTTTAAATTTGAGCGAAAAAAATTTTCTTCATTATCTATTCCCTTTAGACGGTCCACCCTGTATATTTTTGTTCGAGTCTTATTACAGTAGATAGGTATTATAAATAAATTGTAATATAATAGATATATGTAATAATATAATAATTATAAATGCCAATATTTCACATGAAAGCTCTTCTGGATCCAGAATAACATTCAAATGTTAAATTAAAATCCAGTAAAATAATGAGAAATATATTTCGACCCAAGGGTTTCGATATGGAAGGGGGGAAAGGGGATCGGCATGCGGTTAAAAGCAGGTAGATAGATGTTTTTGTTGTTTACATTATTTCGATTTGGAACACTTGTTATTTGGATTGCTGAAGCGAAGTAATGTTTACAACTGGATTAGTTTATAGGATTCCTTATTCAATTTTCACGAATAAACATCTATAGTAAATGATTCGTCCGCTACCCGCTAGGTACCACCACTTAACGGATGGTTAACGACTACCCTTTTCTATGATGTTGTCGAGGTTGTTCTCTTTTGCGAACATGGCGCCCTTAAGAACTGCATTGTACCAGCTCCTTTTTGCATGAACACATCAGTGAATTCACCAGACAAAATATTTTTAACTGTACCTAGAGACTTTAAACGCAGAACCGATTGGTTTACTGCTGTAACAAATAATACAGGCAGCGTTCCGATAGTTAGTACAATTGTACTATTTGTAGTACTTTGGAAAGTAATGTAGTACATTAGTACCACTTTGAATATTTTAGTACAATTTTAAAAATAAATTCCTAGATGTACATATTCTGAAAATTTTAGGTAATATTTTAATTCACCCTATAATTATGACAGCAGGGCCGAACGTAGTCCATCGGTATTACTGATTGCCTAACATGATTCTTAATCCCTGACTCCACCTTCTCATTTTGTGCAGATTATCTGTTCTCATTTCTCAACAGTCATCGTCAATGTCGCTGCAGTTCACAAACCTGCCAGTTTGCAAGGTTGGTAACATTATTATATTTACAATTTGCCAACTTTGCACTATGTACTGTCATTTTTCAATTCTCATTTCTCATTTAATTATCTAGTCGTTTGTATATATTTTTTGAAAATCGTTAACAGAAACCTTTTTTACTTATTTCTTTTTGTTATGGCTATTTTGCCACCTGCGTCTTAGAAAAAACAATACATTTAATTTGTTAAAATGTTATGACATGACACAAAATGAATTAGAAAAGTAAGATTTGACAGATATTGGTACATAGGAACAAATAGTTCAGGACACATTTTAAAATTTTCAAATTTAATTTTCTTGATGAAGAATGTACAAAATTCAAAAAACCTTGTATTGCCGAATAGACAATTAAAAACCCTTTCTAATGAGCTGTCACACGCATCCTCGTTCCATTTCAAAAATTTAAAGGAGTAGCTGTCACTCCAAGTGGGTTGAAGCGGGAGGTACAAAATTATGCTCAAAAAATGTCATTTTAGTTTTAAAAATTGACGTGTTTTAGGATTTTACTTATAAATAGTAAATTACGTAAATATAATGAATTTATCCGTTACTTACGGACCACGCTGTATATTTCGTTTTAAATATTTATTATTAAGTTGGTATTTATGCAATGTTTAATTATTTTAATTCGAGTGTTATTTGTATCTTTAATCAAGCGTTTCATTAATTTATAGTGAGGAGAAAAATAAAGCAGCTTACATTTGAAATTCCCGCGTCTTAGTACTATTTTAATCACATGTAGTACATTTTAATGTCATATGTGAGTACAATAAAAAAGTTCCAAATCGGAACACTGAATACAGGTCAGAAGCAGCACAGTATTACATATCAGTAGAGAGTCTAGATGCCGCTACGATGTATTTTAAAGGAAAAGGGATCGACTAAAGGGTATACAAAAACGAAAAACAGATTCTTATGTAAAATTTTCTGGATTCGAATTTCCAGTTCGCTAGTTAATTCGAAATTGCGAAATTGGAGAAATTTTTTTCTTTTATCAAAACTCGGAAAAGCATGAAAATGTATTTTCTTATTTTTTTACTCAGTATCTCAAGCCTTGTGAGAGATATTGATCTCAAATTTTATGAACATATTCCTCTGATATTGTTCTTGATTGATGTATCAAGCAAAATTGTTTTATCGTGACATCTTTTATAAAAAATATATGAATTATTACATGTTATGCAAAAATACGAAAACGCATTGTAAAATATAGTAAGCGAGAAACTTTTTTTATTATTAAAGATGGAATGATGAGTTTAAAGGTCAAGGAAGTTTTTGAAAACTATATTTCTTTTTGTTGCTGTTTAGTTTAGTTGCAATTGAATTGTTAAAATTCGGTGATTTAACTATTATAATTATGCCTGCTCGAGAGAGATTAAGTACACTGCATTGGGTACGGAATAACCATGGCTTCTCAAAGAATTCATTCATCGAAAAGGAACACACATTATTTTGTTTCATTTCAATTACTAATTATGAAACACACATTAAAAATAATAAACTAAACTATTTCATTTAGATTCGATATATTTGTACACAAACAAAAGAATTATAAGAACGAATACGCTATTCTTTTATACCTCATTTCAAGAGCAAAAAAATCCATGTTATTGACGTAAAAGTCATGAATCATATCCATTGAAACTAATGGAAGTTGTTAGAATATGCTTTTTCATAGCTACTTTACAATTTTAACTATTATATTAGCACAAGCAAAAACACAAAACCGAACGATAAATCTCAAACTCTCCTTGTTTACTATAGGGCGCGTGCAAAATCTGACAGCTAACGAGAGTGGAGGGCATATAACCTCAATGTTCCAAATGAATTAACGTGAAATTCGCTGTTTTCGTTTGGTTTTTTAACTTTCTTGTGCTATCAGCTATTGAAATAAAAATTTTTAAGTTTACTTTTCATTATATATAGACAATTACGTGTTTTGTACAATAATATTTCCTTTGATTTGGCGAGATGTGCATTGTTTACCTATGTGTTTTTAGTAATTTTCTTCGTAATTAAACAATGTATGGGAGTGATCTTCTTATTATATATGAAGCATATTTAGATTATTTAAGATTTAAATGCTGTTAATAATTCTGTTGTCAGTTTACGACAAAAAGCCATCATATTCTGTGGTATTTGGTTGTCGAAGTCTCACCGAATGCCAATTTAAGCTTTTAAAGGTATGTGATTATTAGTTACCTTTAGAATTTAGTGTTTATTATATAACAAAACATATTTAATAAATACATAGTAGTAAATACCTTCTGCATGCGCGAAAATAAAATTATTAGTTATTTCAGAATGCCATCGATTTACACCAAAAGAAGAAAAGTTTGTGCTCAATCCAAAGAGCAAAGCGAAAAGAGCCTTAGAGAAATCCGATCTTACTGAGTCAAAGGTGAAATATGGTCATACTTCCAGACATTATCTTAACAGATAATCTTTATGGATAATAATTTAATTTAAATTTTATACTCTATTTTTAGGGAAACCTGCTGAACTAGGTAACTCATCTAAGATTGACTAACAAATAGATTTATGGGTTATGCAGCCTTAAAGCATTTAACCACTTTTCTTTTGAACTCCTAATTCACCACAAACTTATCTTCTTTAATGTAAATCGATGGCAATCTGAAATAACTATAACTTTAATTTCGTGCATGCGGTAGGTATACTACTATGTATTTATTAAATATGTTACATAATAGGTATTAAATTCCAATGTTAAGCAATAATTACATATCTTTTAAAGCTTAAATCGGCATTCAGTGAAACTTTGACAACCAGATTCCATACAATATGATGGCTTTTTGTGGTAAACTGGTAACAGAATAATTAACAGCATTTAAATTTTTAATAATCTAAATGTGCTCTATATATAACAATAAGATCAATCCCATACGTTGTTTAATTTCGAAGAAAATAACTAAAAACACATAGGTAAACAATGCACATCTCGATAAATCATTGGAAATATTATTGTACAAAACACATAATTGTCTATATATAATGAAAACTAAACTTAAAAATGTTCATTTCAATAGCTGATAGCACAAGAAAGTTAAAAAAGCAAACGAAAACAGTGAATTTCACGATAATTAATTTGGAACATTGAGGTTATATGCCCTCCACTCTCGTTAGCTGTCAGTTTTTGCACCCGCCCTATATTGTTATAACCTCAAAATATGACTTATTTCCTGTGTAATGTTGGAAGAAGAAGAAGACGCAGTATTTCTTGATCGAAATTTACAGAGAAGATTTCTGCATTACTGAGGTATTAGTTCCAAAATTCAACACATATGCTTAAAATTCTCCTACGTCACAAGATTATTTATTTAAATTTAATTTTCAAAAATAAACTTATCGGGCGTAAAAGAAACACTGAAACCAGGCAAAATCAATTAACTTTTACTGAAGACCATAACGAGCCTATTTGTAAGTACTAATGTACTTTTTTTTAAATGCAAACACCCCATTTGCAAATATATATGGTTTGTTGTGCTTTTTTGTAGAATTGAAAAAGATACAGGGGTGCGAATATCAAACTGAATCACCCGGTATACACATACGTCTGTGAACATTTTTACTTCCTTCGCATACCGAAGGGAAGTATTGTATTCGAGAAAAAATCGCCCTCCGAGATTTTTTTGGATTCTGACGTTTCAGATCACGTAGATTACGAAAATATAGGTTTTTCAATTCCGCCAGTCTGTCTGTCTGTGTGTCTGTCTGTTGGTGCATTAACTAAAAAAACTACTTGACGGAGAGCAGTCAAATAGTGAAAAAATTTTTCTTTGCTCAAATTTAAAATTTCCACGTTTCATGACACGCTAAACCTATTTCAGAAAAAAAAAAATTGAAAAAATTTTTACTGCTAAAATAGATGAAAAAATTTTTTTTCTTTGTTCAAATTTAAAATTTCCACGTTTCATGGCATTCTAAACCTATTAAAAACCTTTTTTAAAAATTTTTTTTTTACCATTTTTTTAAAAAAAATTTCCACTAAAATAGATGGAACATTTTTTTTTCTTTCTTCAAATTTAAAATTTCCACGTTTCATAACATTCTAAATCTATTTTAAAAAAATATTTTTTTTTTACCATTTTTGAAAAAAATTTAGGTACCACTAAAATAAATGGATTTGTTTTTCTTTGTTCAGATTTAAAATTTCCACATTTCCATGGCATTCTAAAACCATTCAAACAAATTTAAAAATGTTTTTGAAAAATTTTTTAAAATTTTTGAAAACATTTTTAATCTATTTATCACTACTATAGAATAGGCAAAAAAATTTTTTTGCTCAAATTTAAAATTTCCACGTTTTATGACATTCCAAACCTATTTCGGAAAAAAAATTGCAGCATTTTTTTACCATTTTGGAAAAAAATTTAACACTAGAATAGATGGAAAAATTTTTTTTTGCTGAAATTTAAATTTTTCACGTTTCATGACATTTTAAACCTATTTCAGAAAAAAAAAGAAAAATTTTTTACCACTCAAATGGCATGGCATTCTAACCTATTTAAAAAAATCGGTAAAGGTCTTTACACAGAACTTCCCTCGTTATTTGTGCATGGCGGTCACTCTAAAAAATTAATAATTACGAAATGACATTGAGAATAATAGTCGGAATATAGTTATTGCTATTATTACAAAGAAAACTTGATAAGTTTTGGTCAAAAAAATATACAGATTGCTCATCCAACAGCAAAGGCTCAATACTAAATAACAGGTGCCACATATGGCAGGCTTGTGCAAATACCTTTACAAATGTCCACCATGACTGAATTATTTCTTGGGATGACCACCCTGTACATTTTTCAATAAAAGTATAATAGGTGTATATGTCAGATATTATTGCCATCCATCACATCAATCCAACATTCGCGCATTGGAGTGGTGGTTCAAAAATTTCATTTTTATTTTAATTTTTCAAAAATGTTAAAAAAAAAATTAAATTTTTTTCTTCTGAAATAGGTTTAAAATGTCAAACGTAGAAATTTTTAATTTAAGCAAAAAGGAAAGTTTCCGTCTATTCTATAATAGTGGTAAAAGAAGTTTAAGATTTAAAAATTACATATTTTTTTTAAATAGGTTTAGAATGTCATGAAACGTGAAACTTTTAAATTTGAGTAAAAAAAGTTTCCATCTATTCTAGTGTTAATTTTTTTTCCAAACTGGTAACAAAATGTTGCAAAAATTTTTGCCATGGAAACGTGGATAGTTTAAATCTGAACAAAGAAAAAAAATTCTATCTTAGTGGTAAATTTTTAAAAAAATAGTAAACAAAATTTCTAATTTTTCTTTTAAATAGATTTAGAACGCTATGAAACGTGGAAATTTTAAATTTGAAGAAATAAAAAAAGAATCCGTCTATTTTAGTGGTAAAAAAAATTTCAAAAATGTTGGTAAAAAAAAATTTCAACAAATTTTCAATTTTTTTTTCTGAATCAGGCTTAGAATGCCATGAAACGTGGAAATTTTAAATTTGAAGAAAAAAAAATTATCATTTTAGTAGAAAATTTTTCAAAAATGGTAAAAATTTTTTTTTTTTTTTTAATAGTTTTAGAATGCCATGAAACGTAGAAATTTTAAATTTGAACAAAAAATTTTTTTTTTTATCTTGGTAAAAATTTTTTCAAAAATGTGAAAAAAATTTTCAAAAATTTTTTTTCCCGAAAATAGGATTAGCGCGTCATGAAACGTGGAAATTTTAAATTTGACCGAAACAAATTTTTTTTCACTATTTATTCCGTTTAGACGGTCCACCCTGTATATTTTCCAGTGAAATTTCTACCATTTCTGCGCTGACAGTAGCGTCAACTACCTGCCAAATTTCACTGCTCTCCGTCAAGTTGTTTTTTAGTAAATGCACCAACAGACAGACAGACTGACGGAATTGAAAAACCTATATTTTCGTAATCTACGTGTTCTGAAACGTCAGAATCCGTAAAAATCTCGGAGGGTGATTTTTTCTCGAATACAATACTTCCCTTCGGTATGCGAGGGAAGTAAAAATATGTACTTTTGTAAACTTTTTTTACCATTACTATTGAATAGAAGGAAACTTTCCTTTTTGCTCAAATTTAAAATTTCTGTTTCATGACATTCTAAACCTATTTCAGAAAATTTTTTTACCAACATTTTTAAAAAATTTAAAAAAAATGAAATTTTGTCACCACCACTATACTTCCACTCCATTACGTGAAGGTGGGATTGAAAATGTGACAGATGGCAATAATATTTGGCATATGCACCTATTATACTTTTATTGAAAAATGTACAGGGTTGTCATCCCAAGAAATAATTCAGTCATGGTGGACATATGTGTCTTTGCGCAAGCCTTCCATATTTGGCACCTGTTATGTATTGAACTTTTGCTGTTGGATTTTTTTGACCAAAAGTAATCAGGTTTTCTTTGTAATAATTGCAATAACTATATTCTGATTATTATTCTCAATGTCATTTCGTAATTAATAATTTTTTAGAGTGACCGCCATGCACAAATAACAAGGGAAGTTCTGTGTAAATACCTTTACCGATTTTTTTTGGCATATATTTCTCTTTTTCGGAGAGTGAAGAAATAATTGACCATCATTTAAATTCCGAAGATGAAAGTATCACGAATTTGGTTTTTCGAAAGTACCACGAAGAGGATCGCACAGGGCGGAATTCTAAGTCAGAGTATAGCAAGTAGCTATTATAAATGTCAAAATTTAAGAAAAAATCAATGGACCCGTTTTTCCAATAAAAACCAAAATCCACATTGAATTATTCTGAAAGTGATGGAGAATACTCCATGTCCTAACCACAAGAACGTACATAAAAAATTGTCCAAAAATTCAAAGTCGTAGATTCGGATCCAAAATATCTTTAATCCAGGCCCAGGCGGGAATTGCCATAGTAGTCGCTCGAATGTGAGTCGACGGAAAAAAGGTATATTTGGGTTCAATATCGTTAGTACGTTTATGCAAGCAGGAAAACCATTGAATTCATATAAATAGCTTCTTTAAGCATCCTGACCAAGATTACAAGCAATTCGAAAATTTCAGTGCAAAATTAAAAGTGAATAATTTTCAAAAAGTTTGACATGCATCTTACAATCATAGTTAACTAGGAGAGCAGACTGTAGCAATCACAGTAAGTATAATTTTGTCTATTTTCGTCTTGGGGAGCCTGAAGGGTAACTTGAATCCCCCTCGTGAGTAGAGTTGATAGATATTGTAGTGACGATACGGATACGGCCTAATTAATAGAAAAATCTTGTCGTATCCATCAGACGCGCTATACCTGGTACATCTACATGGCGCCCGAGCAGGGATCTTGCTGATTTACAAAAGTAGCAGGACATTGCGAGATGGAAGGTTCCATTGAATCCACTCAAGTCATTTTTACGAGCACGATAGAGAGATGGAGCAACCCCTCGAAGACACCTAAGGTCCGAGAACAGAAAAAGTTATTACTGACGAGATTCAGGCAAGCATGCAAGACATGTTCGCTAAGATGGCTGAGGGCTTTGCGAAAGATATTCATAATGCCACTACTGTCCAGAGAGACATACTACGACGACCGAATGTCGAATTTCAAGGGCTGGATCACGAAAATCCCGAAACATTGATAAGACATGTGGAAGAGTTCTTCGCCCGTGCTTACATAACACATGAGACGGACAAACTCTTTTCCATCACTGAACAGTTAAAGGGCAATCCCAAGATATGGCTTGACCAGTATCGCACCCTCATCACCAGTTATAGGCTGTTTGTCGAAAGATTTAGATCTCGATTTGACTCGAGCGAGATCATTACCCATGCTATGACAAAACTTTACGGGGACCGTCAAGGTACTCACGAAGAGACCGCGGTGTTCATCACTCGCAAAGTATGTCTTTTCAATAGGATAGATTATTTCAAGCCCGAAATCCTAAAGACGAAAATCATTATGGATCAGCTCCGCCCCGAGCTTAGTTAGATCTCGCCTAAGAGGCACAACGATTAATGACACAGAAACATTATTCGAGACGACGACAGCCATCGAAAATATTGCAAAATGAAAATAGTCGTACGTCGAATCCTCAAGGGACAAGACCTGGGCCGTCGCAAAACATGAATTGGAGAAGCGATCAGCAACATACGGGACGTCCAGTCCAACCCTCTTCACACCTCGAATGCGTTTCCATGAACCTCGTAGACAGGAGAACGCTAGCAGTACCGGGAACTCCCGGGCTACACGTCGACCGCCTAGCCCTTGTCGTTACTGCCCTAACGAACAATCTCATTATCATGCAGACTGCCCCACCAATCCGTATAGGAAAAACCGATAGGGAAGCTCACGGGGGGATATAGGGCCCAGCCAAAGGTTCTCTCCGAGGTCCCCGAATTTCAGGCCCAATCCAGCTCGAGACGAAAGCCGAGAGCAATGAAATGTAAATCTAAATTAAAACATCGATCCTTCGATGACCTTCCTGACCTGCCCTACTTATTCAAAGATCCCGAAGAAAAGTTACCATTCGAATGCATTAACCTCATCAACGACGTATTCCTTCTGTCTCGAATCAAAATTATAGTGAATAATCGAGCCCTAAATGACCTCTTGGATACTGGTACGACACGAAATATCATTCACCCGAGACTTCTAAATAATTGTAAGGATCTCACAGCCCCTCAATAATTCTCTCTAGCTTGCGGAGATTTGGTAGTAGATTCCTTATAGGGACTACGAAAGTTGTAATAAACATTTTAGAAGAACCGTTCGAAAGTACCATGCAAGTAATCTCTAGTCTAAACGAGCAGCTGATACTGGGAGCCCCGTTTCTATATCAGAACAAAGCATTTTTTATTTTGACAGGAAATGTGTGTACATCGAAATAGATGACCGCATCACCGTCTTCTGGAACCAAGCTACCGAACGGGATAAAAGGCAGCCTAGTCTACCCGAGGAGCTGGTCATTTCAAACGAAACTCTCAGACTGTTGTTCGAAGAGTTTTCGGAACTGTTCACTGAAATATCGACTCAAAGCCACCACAGTGACTATTAAACACAAGACGAAGCCTCCGTCTTACCAAAAATATATGAAAGCATTAAGGGAGGGCAAATATTTTCGCCATTTTGGATCTCAAAAGTTAGTCATTTTTGAGATCCAGAATGGCGAAAATATTTGCCTTCCCTAAATCCTTAATGCTTTCATATATTTTTGGTAAGACGGAGGCTTCGTCTATCGTTACTGAATTAAGATGTCTATAGTCGATACAAAGTCGAGGCTTCTGGTCAGGACTCTTTATTATTATCGGGGGTGAACTGTATGGGGCCGTACTCGGTACTATTACGCCAAATATTGGCAAATACCACTCGAGAAATCGTCGAAGGATTTTTCTACGTTCACTACGCCCGATAGGGCATTATACAAGTTTAATGTCATGCCTTTTGGATTGAAGACTGCTCCTTGTACTTTTCAGAAGTTCATGACGCGAGACTTTTTAGCTAGATATCTCCATCATTGTAAAGTGTATTTAGACGATATAATAATATATAGCGAAGATATCGATCAACACTTCTCTCATTTAAGATCGGTATTCAAACGTCCGAGACTCTATAATCTGAAAATATCCCCTCAAAAATGTGTGATAGCTACTAAAGAAATAGAATATTTAGGCCTTCAAATTGCATCATTTAAAACACGGCCGTTAAAAGAGCATCTCTTACAAATCCAAAGTTATCCTGTGGCTGCTACGAAGCGACAACTTCAGAGTTTCCTGGGTCTATGTAATTGGGTACGGGAGTATATTTCTAATGCTGCCCTAATTACGAAGCCCTTGACCCGACTCCTCTCGAAGGACTGGAGCTTTAAGTGGAACCGGGATGCTCAAGAAGCATTCGAGATGTTAAAGGAAATTTTAACAAAACCTTTAGAATTTCACAGGCCCAATTTCGATAAAATATTTATTCCGCAGACCGATACACTCTTACAAGGGCTCTCCGCAGTGCTATATCAGCTGGGTGATCAAGGAGAGAGAAATATAGTATCATATGCGCGCAATACGCTGTCTCCGGCAGAAGAAAAGTGTCACATAAACGAATTAGAATGTCTGAGTGTAGTAATAGCCCACGGAAATTAGATAAAAAACGGAGGAAACCTGGACAAAATTACAGTGGTGGCTCGTCAGGGCAGGCAGGGGAGGCTCAAGCCTCCCCTTGGAAGAACCACCATATCTTCAAAAGTAATATCTTAAGAAATTTCTATTAGGTATAGGTATCTCAATTTTCAATATTTTTTATTGTTTATTATTCATTAATTAATTTTCAGTTTATATATAACATTTTTGCATTTCCTTTCCACAAACATACCTATAACGTTACAGTCCGGATAGTCTTTGTATGCATATTTCCCGGTCGGCCGGTCTTTTACTGAACGAACACTGCGGTTCGCTGGAGGCTAATACGAAATAGCTTCCAACTTTACCGCATTTACTTATAACATGAATCACCTTGAATTTCTTTGCGCTGTGTAAAATAGCAACACTTGGAATAGCCAAGTATGAGGCTAGCCTCAGATCTCAGTTATAGCGCATGTGCACAGGTCATTCAAGAGTCACGTGATTCACAAAGAAAACGAACTGACGTCTGACAGTTGCGTTTAGCCGGTTAAGAACAACTTGACGTATAAATACATAAAACATTTGATAGGCGGGCTAGAAATAAGTGCTCTAGGTGAAAATATTCCCAACAACATGTCTTGTTGTCCAGACGTGATGGATTATTTGTTATTAAATGAATTTACTACTCTTAGTTATGACGAAAAGGTAAGAATTAAAAGAAATGCCAGGCCTACACCAGCAATGCTTTCGTTAGTTTTTAAAAGTGGTAAACAAAACAGAGGGTTTTGTGATAACAATTATAAAAAAAGTCGAGTGGTTAACGGCATCAACAGTTAGAAACAAATTATATTGTTGGAGATGTTTATTATTTACTAATGATCAATCCTCAATTTGGGGCAGGGCCGGGTTTAATAATTTGCAAAATTTGTGGCGAGGTTTAGAAAGGCACGAAAAATCCCAGGAGCACATTTCATCTTGCATTAAATTCGAAATGTTTGGTAAACAAAATATTGTAAATTTCTTGGATTCTGCGCATAAGAGAGAAATAGAAAATGTTAACGAAAAGGTCCGTGGGAATAGGGAAATATTAAAGAGGTTAATAGATGCCGTTATATAGTTATCTTCACAAGAAAATTCTTTCCGAGGACATGACGAAAAACGAGAATCGTGCAATAAAGGAAATTTCAAAGAGCTGGTAGATTTTTTAAAAACTTATGACCCAAAAAGTTCTCTACTTTTTGAATAACGCCACTATTTTATGAGACAATTCCGGTAAGCTTCTGTAGAATGATCATTTTCAGCACTTAAACGCATAAAAACATTTTTACTAGAAACAAAATGAGTCAAGACCACCTTTCAAATGTACCGCTTATTTCAATAGAAAAACGTTTTTTGTCAGAATTGAAGAAACGCGATTCATTTTATGATGAAATAATCAACCCTTTTTCTAGTTCCAAAAATCGCAGGTTACCACTCATTTATAAAAATATTCAGGCTTTAAAGCAGAGATTAATATAGGTAGTTGTTATTTTAGAAAAAATATTTATTTGTGTTATTTATTTTTTAGGAAATATTTTTTATTATTCTCCATAATATAGAGTTCCGCGGTTATATTTTTTTTATATAACTTCATTCTCAAAACTATTTTAATTTCTATTAAAACATAATTTTACACGCCTGGCAGTGATAATGAATACAATTTTTTGTTTGTAGAAAAACACTTTAATTTTTTTACCAAAACTATTTTTATTTTTATTAAAAGTTATATAATTTAATTACAAGTGGGATAGTAGGACTCCTTTGGATACCGATACTCGAGTCGTAGAAACGAGAATTTCATGAGAATGATTTTTTCATCTCATCACATTTTCTATTCCCTTTTCATTCTATTCTTTTATTAGTTCTATTCTCTCAAGTCGTGAATCGGTATCCTGGCGAACAACCCACGGCAAAAAAATGTAACGCGCCGTTGTAATACCTCAGGGGTGGTGTGGAAATGTACAAATTGTAGTCATATTGCACATCAGTTGTCTTTCAGAATATCAAGCCTCCTCTGCAGACAATATCACGAGCCGCCACTGCAAAATTAGTAAAAATCTAAATTTTTGCACCGACGTTCTTTGAGGTATCCTAAACCCAAATCCACAAAAATCCCAGCATGGCTACCCAAGATGTTGAAGGTCAAATTTTTTTGCAAATATTTCGCGTCCTATGCATCGGATGCCCACGAGGTCAAAGTGAGAGTTGTAGAGAATTAAATTATCTACAATTTGCCTTCTTTATTTCGAGATGTTCAAGGTCAAACTTTCAAAAACATGTTTTTTCGCGAATTTCTCGCGCAAAAAAAATCAGACAGCAATAAAGTTACCATGAAAGTTGTAGAGAATTTAATTATCCACAAGATTGGTAATTAGAATTTTTTCCCAAAACCTCGCCCTTCAATATTCAAAGTCGAACTTTAAAGAAGCGATTTTTATTTCCCTCGCATAGTGAAGGGAAGTGTAGTATTCGAGAAAAAACGAGATTTTTTCGGATTCTGACGTTTCAGATCACGTAGATTACGAAAATATAGGTTTTTTCCAATTCCGTCAGTCTGTCTGTCTGTCTGTTGGTACATTAACTAAAAAAAACTACTTGATGGAGAGCAGTCAAATTTGGTAGGTAGCTGTCGGCGAAGAAATGGTTAAACTTTCACTGGAAAATATACAGGGTGGACCGTCTAAACGGAATAATTAATGAAAAAAAAATTTGTTTGCTCAAATTTAAAATTTCCACGTTTCATGACACGCTAAACCTATTTAAGAAAAGAAAAAATTTGAAAAATTTTTTTAACTATTTTTTAATAGATTTTTGGCACTAAAACAGATGGAAATTTTTTTTCTTCCTTCAAATTTAAAAATTTCACGTTTCATAACATTCTAAATCTATTTTTTAAAAATTTAGAATATTTGTTTACCATTTTTGAAACAAATTTACCACAAATAGATGGAAATTTTTTTTCTTTGTTCAGATTTAAAATTTCCACGTTTCCATGGCATTCTAAAACTATTCAAACAAATTTAAAAATGTTTTTGAAAAATGGATTTTTTTTTACCATTTTTGCTTCCCTCGCATACCGAAGGGAAGTATTGTATTCGAGAAAAAATCACCCTCTGAGATTTTTTCGGATTCTGGCGTTTCAGTTCATGTATATTACGAAAATATAGGTTTTTCAATTCCGTAAGTCTGTCTGTCTGTCTGTTGGTGCATTCACTAAAAAACTACTCGACGGAGAGCAGTCAAATTTGTCAGCGAAGAAATGGTTAAACTTTCACTGGAAAATATACCGTCTAAACGGAATAAATAGTGAAAAAAATTTTTCCTTGCTCAAATTTAAAATTTCCACGTTTCATGACACGCTAAACCTATTTCAGAAAAAAAAATTTGGAAAAACTTTTTTACCATTTTTGAAAAAATTTTTACCACTAAAATAGATGAAAAGATTTTTTTTATTTGTTCAAATTTAAAATTTCCGCGTTTCATGGCATTCTAAACCTATTTAAAACAAACAATTTTTGATTTTTTTTTTATCAACATTTTTGAAAAAATTTTTTCCACTAAAATATATGGAATTTTTTTTTATTTGCCCAAATTTAATTTTCACGTTTCATGGCATTGTAAACCTATTTTAAAAAAAATATGTACTTTTGTAAACTTTTTTTACTATAGAATAGAAGGAAACTTTCCTTTTTGCTCAAATTTAAAGTTTCTACGTTTCATGACATTCTAAACCCATTTCAGAAGAAAAAAAATTTGAAAATTTTTTTTCCAACATTCTTAAAAAATTTCAAAAAAATTAAATTTTTTCACCACCACTATACTTCCACTCCATTACGTGAATGTGGGATTGAAAATGTGACAGATGGCAATAATATTTGGCATATGCACCTATTACACTTTTATTGAAAAATGTACAGGGTGGTCATCCCAAGACATAATTCAGTCATGGTGGACATTTGTAAAGGTATGATATTAAAGGTCAAATTTCCAAAGAAAACGGGTTTTCGCGAATATCTCGCTTTCTATGCACCCGGACGTCCAAGAAATAAACGTGAAAGATGCAGAGAATTCAATTATCTATGAGATTGATCTTTTGCCTATTTTTCCAAAATCTTGCCCTTTTCGAGATATTCAGGTCCAAGTTTTTAGCAGTAAAATCTCCCAGTTCAAATATTTTCATTTTGCTGTTTACGCACGATATCCCCCGACAATTAATGCAAGCTTCGGAGCATTCAAGTCCGATTTTTCTGCAACCACACCTTGCGTTGCAACTTTTTCGGCTATCGCAGAGATTTGGGTCAGTACATTATCTGTTGTTGGTGGGAGTACATCAACTGTCTCCGTACCCGCGGTTTTGTACATATGAAACAATTTCCATGCATATTGATTGAAACTCAAAATGCATCTGTCAAAGTCGAAACAAAGCACACTAGACAGATGAATTACGAGGAGAACATTCTCGATAATAATAATAATGCTTCATGGACGTCCGGGTGCATAGGAAGCGAGATATTCGCGGAAACTCGTTTTCTTTGGAAATTTGACATTGAATATCTCGCCAAGGGCGAAGTTTTGGTAAAAAATGCAAGATATCAATTTTGTAGATAATTCAATTCTAAACAGTTTTCACATTGTTTTCATGTACGTCCGATCCATAGGAACAGCGATATTTGCAATAAATCGTTTTTCTAAACTTTGACCTTGAATATCTCGAAAAGGGTGATGTTTTGGGAAAAAATGGAAAATACCAATCTTGTGGATAATTGAATTCTCTACAACTTTCATGGTGACTTTATTGCTCTCTGAATTTTTTTGGCGCGAGAAAATCGCGAAAAACCATGTTTGTTTGACCTTGAATATCTCGAAACGTTGTGGGAGGTTTGGGAAAAATAAAAAAGGCAACTAATAGATCATTTATTTCTCTACAACTTCCACTTTGACCTCATAGGACGAGAGATATTTGCAAAAAACTTAGACCTTCAGAATATTGAGTAGCCATGCTGGGATTTTTGTAATTTTTGGATTTGGGTTTAGGACACCTCAAAGAACGTCTATGCAAAAAATCAGATTTTTTACTAATTTTGTCCAGGTCAAATACTAATTTCCGTGGGCTATAAACTACATACGAAAATACAAAATTTATTTAGCAGAAAAACCGTTCATTGTGAAGACGGACAGCAGAGCTCTCTTTTGGTTACATAAGCACAAGGAGGAGAAGACCAAATTTACTCGTTGATCATTGTTAATGAACATTGTCCTGGCAAGGAAAATATCTTAGCTGATTACCTAAGCAGGAATCCCCAAGGACCGAACGTTCCCAGCGACAATGAAGAGGAGAGAATGTTTCCCCCAAATTTTAAGTATAGTGAACGCATATAAACGATTTTGCACGTCGAATTGCACAGCGACGTTAAAGAGGTTCAATCACATTCACGTGATATCCAAGAAAAAATTCAACGATGGAATCGATTGAATGTTCAGACAGAGAGAACGGAGGTAGAGGTGAATTTTTTAAACAACCACAAAGTTCTTGAGGGCGTACTGTGGTCCAATTTTAATTCCAATTTGCGATTAGTGGTACCTAAGAGTAAGGTGTTATGCATAATTTCATACTTTCACGACCGAGCAGAAGCCGATCATTCTAGGCGAGACGAAACCGTGAGAACGATCTCGAAGAGATCATGGCGAGACTGGTAGCTAAATGCCTACATGAATGCATGATCTGCAACTCCATCAAGAGCCGATAAGTCCAGCCGGATGCTCCTCTGAGAAGCCATGCGCCGAAAAGTCCGTTTGAAACCCTAAGCATAGACTAGAAGAGGAAATTGTACCACGGTACGGAGTACCTCGAGCGACAATAACAGACCAGGGCGGTCATTTTAACGCAGGTTGGTACACTACCTTCTGCGAGGGAAATAACGTAGATATGTATTACACACCATCATATCATTCAAGACCTAATCCAGTCGAAAGACGCGTCCAAGAGGCGAAAAAAGTCTTAAGAACTAATATTTGGCGAACCCAACGATACCTGGAACAAGTATGTAAGCCAGATGGCTTACATGTTAAGAACGCGCAAAGATGCAGCCACGGGAGTGACACCGAGCTATTTGCTTCTGGGTTATGAACTCGTCGAAGCCGGAGATTGAGTTATGCGCGCCTTTCAGCAGGAGCGTGAGAAACACGTCGATATTCCTCGACTTGAGCGAGTCAAAGAGGCTAGAAAAGCGCAAGTCAGCTATAAAAATAAATATGCCCCGAATGTGGCTGTAACACCAATAGTTTTTAAAGTAGGAGATATGGTAATGGCGAAACGGATCAGGAAGGATCGTAGATCTCTACCATTGTGGACTGGACCCTACAAAGTATTAAAAAGACTCCCAAATGAAGTATATTTATTAGGCAAAGAAAAAGCGACAACCAAGTTGTACGTGGACGGTATCAGACCGGCACCGACAGGTCAACATGCACTTGAAGCAGAATCGTCAGATGATACGGAGGATACTCCGGATGAACATCTCGAAGACAACTCTTTCCCCTGAAGATGAGATTACAAACAATTCAGAGCAACGAAGCAATATCAACTACAATACATGCACCAACTCCAAGACGATTGTGCAAGGTGAGGCAGCACCAATTCCTAGACGGAATGCAGTCAACCGTCCTGCCGCATCGAGTGCCTACGATGATATTGATATCGCTCCAGGTTAAATTCAAATGTCCCGATAACTATAAATATTCCGCAAAATTCTTGTGGTAATTTATTCCTTATACGGAAAAGTTAGCAATTTCACAAAAAATCAGAAGCGTTTCGAAAGCTGTTCTTTTCATCAAAACTTAAAGACGGTGGATTTACACGCAAGAGCGGGATGTGGATCGGCTTGGCTTCTCAAGAGCGAGAACCACTAAGCCCAATGAAGGGACGAATTCAATACCTCTTTTTATCAAGAGAGCCTTTCATTTTCAACTATTTTAAGTCTACAAAATGTACGTTTTTAATGAAGACTCCATGCACGAGCTTCGCAAGCAGAAAATACTATTTTAAACTTCTCTGGCTGTTCTGAATGAGTTTCGCGAGCAGACCTTCTCATAAAGAGGATATAAGAAGTCTCCTAGTACGAGCTACGCAATCAGTTTTCCTGTTAAAAGAAGACTAAATTCAATCATTACAAGTAAATAAAATTATCGCAAGTATCGTACCCAGGGAGAAACAATATCGAGTTTCTACAGCCGATGTTCCAATTTTAAAATTGTATGTCACGATTGACAGTAGTACAAGCCATGCTCCGAATCGAGCGTATCTTCCAGTCGGAAGAAAATTTTTCTTTTATAATTTTTTCCACCTTTATAAGTCGACAAAACTATTGTACTTACATTACCCAATGAATGAAGTACGTATCGAGTTTCGACAGCCGATATTCCCCAATTTTAAAGTTTCCGCCAATACAATTGACATACACCCTACGAGGTTCCAAACGGGTTTTGAGAACCGATCTTCCAGATGGAAGAATTTTTCTTTTTATCAATTGTTGCACTATTATAAGTCAACAAAATTCCCGACCAAGTGTGTTTGTCACCAAACAGAAAACTTATGTGTCTCTAAGTTACAGATATGAGATATTCCTATGTTCCGTGAGCTGAATTGGAAAGACGGCAGGATCCGACGCAAGAGCGCGTCCGTCCAAGTCTAGCAATCGAGAGTGATCGCCGCCAAGAGCCGTTCGATGGATCAAGGACTCAATCTCATATCCAAGTCCTTGGTCAATCCCAAATCGAAGACAATTCAGAAGGTGAAGAGATAGTGGCATGAATATTCTCAAATATTCGCTTCGCTGCGAGTGTGGTGTTTTCTATTTTTGCATTGTAACAAATTGTAGTCTAAGAGCTGGCTACGGAGGGGCAGGGGTGACTCGGTGCATTGAAAATTTTATCGCTTACAGGTTCGATTGTTACCGACATAGCGTGAGGCGAGCCGCCAGAAGGCACCCTGGAAGAATAACGCGAGGGTAGGGGGTTAAATAAGCAATTTTTTTACGTAAATTAATTGATAAGGTGCAATGCTGAAAATTTGCAGAATAATAGGAGATAGTACAAGTATGTAGGGAAAAAATTGCCAGAAGACTAGGCGGAAGATAAAGAGCCGCCAGAAGGCGCTAATGTTGCGAACAATTTTGCAATAATTATGTGACTCAGTGCACTTCTGGCAATTTCCATACTTATTCTGTAATTCAAAACTAGACTACCTGCAAAACGCCAGAAGGCTAAGTGGAAGAATGACAGAGATATCAGCGATACTAAGAGCGTCGGCGGCCCACTCGATGGCTCAATTTTTCTTATATTTTATATTTTATTTCATTAAGTGTACTTCTGGCGATTTGTCAACATAATTTAGGATATTTCATGACACCATTGCACAAACGCCAGAAGTAAATTTGAAAGACATATATAACGCCGTAATTTTATTAATGGAAATATATGACGATTAATTTTATTTCTATCAAAATGACATTAATAATTTTGAATATTTGTCGAATGTAATTATTATATCATGTTTGAATTTTGCTGTTCTCGTCATGAAGAGGCTGACACGAAGATAATATATCATGCTTTCAAAATTGATTCAAATTCAAATATTGTAATTAAGTGTTCAGATACAGATATTGTAGTTATTTTATTAGCAAATTTACACAAAATTAAATCGAAAATTTGGATTGAGTGCGGAATTTTCGGCAAACGTCACATTATCGATGTCAATGCGCTTCATGAATCCCTGGGATTAGAAATGTGCAAAGCATTACCGGGATTTCATGTCATGCATAAACGGGATGTGACTATGACCCCGCATTTTTCAGAAAAGGAAAACAACGTCCATATGAAATGCTTTTGAAGTCAAAAGAATATCAAAATGCATTCGCTGATTTAGGTAATACAGATGTAAATAAAGAAAATACTTTCTCCATTGTTGAATCATTCGTTTGCAATAAGTATTGTATCAAATGTTGCGACAAAGTTAATGAGCTCCGATACGAATTGAAAGAATACACTACATTGCAAATATATGGACGAATGCAATGTTATTTGATCCATACGAATTAGAAGCGGAAAATTGCGGATGGATATCGAACGGATCCGAATACGAATTCAAATGGTTTGAAGGACCACAATTACCACCATCTGGCAAAGACGTTGTCGTTGATAGTGATAATTCGGAAATTAATTTTGAATTCGATTTTGATAATTTATCAATTTTATTAAATTATTGATTTCCTTTTCCAACTGAATATGATGACAATGTATGACAGCGACGAGGACATTGAATTTGATGACGACATAGAAAATGAGGGTTATTCAACGGAATAATTTTTTATTCAATTAATATTAAATTAATATCAATATTCGTAGTATTAAAGATATATATTGTATTAGAAGTAGAAATAAAAATTATATTATAGGGCATACTGAAAATTCAAACATGACATAATAATTACATTCGACAAATATTCAAAATTATTAATGTCATTTTGATAGAAATAAAATTAATCGTCATATATTTTCATTAATAAATTTACGGCGTTATACATGTCTTTCAAATTTACTTCTGGCGTTTGTCCAATGGTGTCATGAAATATTCTAAATTATGTTGACAAATCGCCAGGAGTACACTTAATGAAATAAAATATAAAATATAAGAAAAATTGAACCCTCGAGTGGGCCACCGACGCTCTTATTATCGCTGATATCTCTGTCATTCTTCCACTTAGCCATCTGGCGTTTTGCAGGTAATCTAGTTTTAAATTACAGAATAAGTATAGAAATTGCCAGAAGTGCACTGAGTCACATAATTATTGCAAATTTTTTCGCAACATTAGCGCCTTCTGGCGGCTCTTTATCTTCCGCCTAGTCTTCTGGCAATTTTTTCTCTATTTACTTGTACTGTCTCCTATTATTCTGCAAATTTTCAGCATTGCACCTTATCAATTAATTTACGTAAAAAAATTGCATATTTAACCCCCTACCCTCGCGTTATTCTTCCAGGGTGCCTTCTGGCGGCTCGCCTCACGCTATGTCGGTAACAATCGAATCTGTAAATGATAAAATTTTCAATGCACCGAGTCACCCCTACCCCTCCGTAGCCAGCTCTCCGTCTATTGCTTCTAAAGCTTATACTTACTGGCATTGTGGTTAAGACAATACAATTGTTAAGAATTTCACATTGATTCTTAAATCAGTAACACACCCACTTGGCAAGAGTATTCATCCAAATATATCATTCCTTATAACTATCACAAACATTTGACTGTACATGTAAAAACAGAAGGGGGGTTTTATTGAACCCAGGAAAATGATTCATTTTAAAAATATCCAAATTATTAAGAAATTAAATTAAGACCAAAATTCCCATGAAAAAATTGACTTTGAAACATTATCACTTTACAAAAGACCTTTGGCATCTAGTACAGGCAAATTAGCCATTTAGGGTAACAAAAATTAATAAAAGGATCATTTCTGGGATTTAAGTAGGTAATAACCTGGAGAATGAGATGATGCATTCTTTGCACTTCCAAGTTCCGGGAAAATTCAAAAAAATTTGGAAATACTTTCTGATTTTCGTTTTTTTTTGCTCTAGCGGCCAAAGAAATGAAAATAGAGAAAAAAGTTTCCAACAAAATTTGTAGCTCGTCTCTTTCTCTACAAAAAAGATCTTTACAAATTTTCGTCATACTTAAGCCGTTTAGAAGATAAATCTAGTTTTCCACTTATAGTTTTAAGCCGCTTCGAAATGCGAAAGGAATGAGAATTTTTCAGGAGTTTCGTACGACCGGGCTGATCGATCGATAATTCTTACTATTCACAGCCCCTAAAAAAATGAAAATAACATAAAATGTAGAGAAAAGTCTCAGTTTAATGTGGAACTAATCACAAAATTCATAAAAAAATTTATCATAGAGAAAAAGTGTCAGAAGATGGCTTAGTAAACTTTGTACAGTTGGTCCACAGATTTATTCATATCTTTGCCGGGAGTCGTTAGACTGATAATTCATTTTGCTGATATATTTTTATATAATGATATATTAATCCAATTAACATTTTATTGCAATTACTTTTGTTGGAATTATATGCCTTGCGATCAAAGTAGAGGGTATATTTCTCATCGATCAATCACCTCCAAATTTTGGAGTTCAATTCACTATATCTTAATTAATAATAATAGCACAGTCTTAATTTTCGTATTCAAAGTACAATAAAACATATTCTTTCGAATGACTTTAGAGTTTTTTAAATGGGTGGAATACTTTTTGAATTTGTCTACATTATTCACACACATTCAGAAAATGCACAATTATATAGTAAAACATATACAACTTATTTGTTTCTTAACATTCTTCAATAACATTTTCACCAAATATAGATAAAAGTGCATAAAATCGAATCCATGCAGTGAAAAAGCACCCATTGTTATGGAAGAAATAGGCAAAACGCATAAAACTTAAAAGATATGAATAAATTAACTGTATAAAGTTTACTAAGCCATCTTCTAACACTTTTTTCTCTATGATAAAAATTGGTATGAATTTTGTGATTAGTTCCACATTAAAGCTGACACTTTTCTCTACATTTTATGTTGTTTTCATTTTTTTAGCTGCTCTGAATAGTAAGAATTATCGATCGATGTGTCCTGTCGTACGAAACTCCCAGAGAATTCTCATTTTCCGCGCATTTTCTAGCGGCTCAAAATTATAAGTGGAAAACTGAATTTATCTCCTAAACGGCTTAAGTAAAACAAACATTTGTAAACACCTTTTTTGTAGAGAAAGAGACGAGCTACAAATTTTGTTGAAAACTTATTTCTGAATTTTCATTAATTTAGCCGCTAGAGCAAAGAAACCGAAAATCAAAAAGTGTTTCTAAATTTGTTTGAATTTTCCTGGAACGTGAAAGTGCAGAGAATGCATCATTCCATTCTACAGGTTATTACCTACTTAAATCCCGGAGATGATCCATTTATTAATTTTTGTGAGGTTTTTACAAACTGTTGCATTCATTGCCTGCATTAATCGTCTTTCCTAGAAATCTGCATAAAAAATGATTTCACTAAAAACGTTCAAAAAAATTTTTCATCTCGAGGACGACGATCAATCGCCTTTGGGATCCGTCTTTCGAAAAACAAATATTTTTCTAAAGTACCAAAAAATTTCAAAATGCACGGGGCGAAAAACCGTTCCGCCCGACAAGTTTTTCGAAAGTACCACGAATTTGGTTTTTCGAAAGTACCACGAAGGGGATTGCACAGGGCGGAATTCTCAGTCAGGGTGTAGCGATTTGCTATTTTAAATGTCCAAATTTAAGAAAAAATCAATGGGACGGTGTTTTCAATAAAACCAAAATCCACATTTAATTATTCTGAAATTGTTGGAGAATGCTCCATGTCTGAACCACAAGAACGTCCATAAAAATAGTCAAAAAATTCAAAGTCTTAGATTAGATTCCGACGGACCCAAAATATTCTTAATCCAGGCCCAGGCGGGAATCGCCATAGTAGTCGCTCGAATGCGAGTCGACGGAAAAAAGGTATATTTGAGTTCAATGCCATTAATACGCATATGCAAGCAGGAAAACCATTGAATTCATATAAATAGCTTCTTGAAGCACCCTGATCAAGATTACAAGCAATTCGAAAATTTCAGTGCAAAATTAAAAGCGAATAATTTTCAAAAAGTTCTACATACATCTTACAATCATAATTAACTGGGAGTCTGAATCTTTTTGTACAGTCGATTGTTATAGTTCTCTCGGCGCTGGATGAGTTACGATCCTGCGGGATGTAACGGCTTGTCAAGTGGTAGTGCTTTCTGATGTTTGCTTTATATACATTAAAGTATATTCACGGACGGCTGAGACCAACAAATATACGTGATTGCCTCGTGATCGTGACGTGTTCCATCCCCATTGGTTGCATTTTTCACGAGAATGCCAGCGGTTCTCTCCACTTCAGTTGCATGTAATTTGCGTAAAGTGTATTTACATTTATTCGAACATTTGAATTATTATAACTCATAAACGGTTTAGTGAATCCATTTGAAGTTTATGGTAGTGTATTATCAAGCTTAAAAGAACAATATCCTAATATCCAATCGTTCTAAAATCGATCAGGAAACTCCTTGTGTATCCTTAATAATTTTACGCACGAAGGGTTCTGGTGAACTAAGCGTATGTGAACAGCGCATGTAATTGTTTTGACGCGGTGTCAGCGGTCTGGGAATACACTATAGTTAGACTGAGTATTTACATTTTTTTATATTTTATGAATTATTTCAATAAATGAAAATATATTTTGAATTCGATTTCTTATTGATTCACTAATTATAAGATTGGTGACCGACGTGCGATTCTGTAGCGTGAGTCGGATAACTAATTACTACGGGTCACCTTTGAACCAGTCACGTTGGTGTAACTATCCGAATACTCATAGAATCCATCGACGATCTTAATTATTAAGAAGTGTTTCTGAGAAAGTGGTAATTATAAAATATATTCAGCAGAAGTGCAGCTCTCGATATCAGATTACGACGAAGAGAGTAGACTGTAGCAATCACATTAAGTATAATTTTGTCTATTTTCGTCTTGGGGAGCCTGAAGGGTAACTTGCATCCCCTTTGTGAGTAGAGTTGATAGCTATTGTAGCGACGACACGGCTCTGGCCTAATTAATATCAAATCCTTGTCGTGTTCATCAGACGCGCGATACTAGGTACATCTACAATAATCTGGCAAGTATTTGTAACCAACCAAATTGTCTGGCTGTCAATATACTTTCATAAGGTATGTCGAAGAACATTTCTTCCGGAGTTCAGCTTTGTGCAAGGACATTATGCATACTACCCTTCTTAACAATTTTAGGCTCATCTGGCAGGTATTTGTAATCGAGAAAATTGCCTGGCAATTTTTTTCGATATATTAAATAAAAACATGTTCAAACGCCAGCCTTGTAGGAGGAGGGGGTATTCTTGCAACCGCGCCAACCCTGCCAGATACTGATTTTCTTATTTAACTAGTATTAAATTAAGTATACACAAAATTGTAACTTTGTACCTCGCACGTTAGTGGAAGTGGCTGCCAGCTCTTAGACTATCAGTGTCCCGGCATTTAAGATACGATAATTTGTAGTAAAATTTGAAACATCAGGAAACGATAGTAATCCTGCATACGTGAATATTTTCTGTACCCCCCGTAGACATTCAGCTTTCATAAACAGCAAAGTGGCTGCTATTGAAACCAGTGATGGACAGGGCTCAATTTTCATGCATTTTTTATACGTAAACAAGTACGCACGTAAATGAATGTAGAATGGATTAATAATGCAAATTATAATATATATGTCATTCTTACCACGTCGGCTTTTTACTTGTTCTATTAAGTTTTTCGCTAGTTGCAGATTATTAAAAAATTCCTCATCGTAAACGTCTATTTGAATTTTGTTTCCTTCCATTTCTTACTAAAATTTACGTTTCATGTCAATTTATGTCATAAATCAAAACTGATGACACAATGCATCAAATAAATTAACTTATTTGTTTGTATCCATGGCAACATGGCATATTAGAGTCCTTTAATGACATTTTCTAACAGCACGATAAAATCCTCCCAATGTAGTTTTATTCAGTATTAAAATAGTTGTTAGTCATGGTGACAAGCGTAAGAAATAGGGCCTGTGTACCCTATCTTTCGACTGAAGGGACTTATGAGAAACCGCTTTTTACGGCAAAACATCGTGACGACTGTTTTGATGGAGTCTCTCCTTTTGAGCGAATGCATATGCATCATACTCTTGCGAGTGCTAGAAGATTCGCCCATTTTAAACCTCACAAGTGAGTAGTATATTTACTTAACTGTTAAATGACAATAAGAAATTTGTGCACAGTCTAAAAATTGAATATAATTTATTTAATAAGTACTGACCTTATTCAAAATTAAATAAGAATATTAGTTCAATCTATCGAAAGGGTAAACAAATATAGGTCAGTAGAATTAGAAAAACCGCTGGATGAAATTCCTTACAGGTAACCGCATGGTTTAGTCGATGTATTTATTGATAAGGAACATATCTGTGAATTTCCTCCCATTTTAAAGTGGGGGAACATTTTTTGATTAACGTTTTTTTGTGCAAGGATCACGAAAAATGTTTTTTTTAAGCGTAGCTCTAAGCCGATTGACAATAACCATATTTGATGTTATACGTTTCGTAGGTGATATAAAGACAGTTAATTTTCCGCCCGAATCATTTAAATTGGTTAATAATGTTTAACTTCCCTCGCATACCGAAGGGAAGTATTGTATTCGAGAAAAAATCACCCTCCGAGATTTTTTCGGATTTGCACGTTTCAGAACATGTAGATTACGAAAATTCAATTCCGTCAGCCTGTCTGTCTGTCTGCCTGTCTGTTGGTGCATTAACTAAAAAACTACTGGAGAACAGTCAAATTTGGTAGGTAGCTGACGCTACTGTCGGCGAAGAAATGGTTAAACTTTCACTGGAAAATGTACAGGGTGGACCGTCTAAAGGGAACAAATAATGAAAAAAAATTTTCAGTTGCTCAAATTTAAAATTTCCACGTTTCATGACGTTCTAAATCTATTTCAGAAAAAAAAAATTTGAACATTTTTTTTTACCAACACTTGAAAATTTTCTTACCACTAGACGGAGAATTTTTTTTTTCTCAAATTTAAAATTTCCACGTTTCATGCCATTTAAACCTATTTCAGGAAAAGAAAATATTAAACTTTTTTTTCCAACTTTTTGGAATTCTTTTTTACCAGTAGAATAGATGGAAAAAAATGTTTTTGCCCAAATTTAAATTTTCCATGATTCATGATATGCTAGCTATTCCAAAAACTTTTGAAAATAAAAAAAAAGAAAAATTTGCAAATTTTTACCCACTACAAAATACAAAACGAAAACAAAACAAAATGACGGAAAAAAATTGTTTTTGCTCAAATTTAAAATTTTCACGTTTCATGGCATTCTAAACCTATTAAAAAAACAATTAAATTTTTTTGGAAAACTCAAATTTGTTTTTACCGCCACTATAGAATTGATGTAAAGATAGTTTTTCGCTCAAATTTAACATTTCCACGTTACACGACATTCTAAGCCCATTCTAAAAACTTTTGAAAATAAACAAAAAAGAACAAAAAATTTGCAAATTTTTGCCCGCTATAAAATACAAAATAGTTGACGGAAAAAATGTTTTTTGCTCAAATTTAAAATTTTCACGTTTCATGGCATTCTAAACCTATTAAAAAAAGAAATAAAACGAATTTTTTTTGAAAAAATCTAATTTTTTTCTACCACCACTATAGAATAGATGTAAAAATAGTTTTTTTGCTCAAATTCAAAATATCCATGTTTTATGACATTCTAAGCCTATTCCAAAACTTTTGAAAATAAAAAACAAATTGTTAATTTTTGTTCACTACAAAATACAAAATAGATGACGAAAGAAATTTGTTTTTGCTCATATTTGAAACGTCCACCTTTTATGACATTCTAAACTTATTAAAAAAAATAATAAATTTAAAAAAAATTACTATAGAACAGATGATAAATTTTTTTAAATTTTTTTTGTTTCATAATATTCTAAACCTATTTACAAAAAAAAATTAAATTCTTTAACCACTACTATACTTCCACTCCACTACGTGACTGTGGAACTGAAAATGTGACAGATGTCAATAATGTTTGGCATATGCACCTATTACAGTTTTATTGAAAGATGTACGGGGTGGCCATCCCAAGAAATTATTCAACCATGGTGGACATTTGTAAAGGTATTTGCGCAAGCCTTCCATATTTGGCACCTGTTATTTAGTATGGAATTTTTGCTGTCGGCTGACCACTCTGTATATTTTTTTGATCAAAAGTTATCAGGTTTTCTTTGTAATAATAGTGATAACTATATTCCAATTATTATTCTCAATGTCTTTTCGTAATTAATAATTTTTTAAAGTGACCACCATGCACAAATAAAGAGGGAAGTTCTGTGTAAATAGCTTTACCGATTTTTTAAATAATCGAAAAAAAGCCGGCGAGAAAATCGAAAATTTGAATAATTTTTAATTCCGTGAAAAATTTTCCTAAATCTTCAAAACTTGGTAGAAACATGTTTCATGTAACCCTGAAGGTACCATAAAAATTTCATCAGAAAACATTTATAATTTTTCGAAAAAATGCATTTGTTTATGAAAAAGGTCTCAAATGTTTAATTCAATCTGACCCAGTTCCCGTCATCAAAAATGTGTCATTTGGAGCTCATTTTTTTCGTTGTGGCGTCTAGTTTACGAATACATTGCTGGCATGACGATTTCTTAATATTTTCTTAAACAAAATGGCGTTTGAAAATGTACGACTTTTTCAGACAGCGTTTTTTTGCGAATATCTTAATTACAAATTAATATATTGGCATAAAACTTTCATATTCTGGTAGCTGGTATTTTTACACGAATTTGGAAAAAAATTAATTGTTGTAAGATGTTTAGAAGCGGAGATAATTATTTTTGTTGTAAATTACGGCATTTGTTTATTTATTAACATAAACATTTGAAATTAACATAGTAACTAGTTGAAGACTTGAATTTTGTAATTCGGTGAACTGCCACGTATGATGTTATGTTTTAAGGGACGTAATGGCAATTTTTGTACACCACAGTATGAATGAGTCCTCGTGTCGCTCCCTCAGCTGTCCACGTTAACGTTCTCGGTCAAGCGACTTCAAATTCCGACAGCAAAAAAAATCGATGTATGTGCGATTTCAACTGTTTTTTAATTTGGGGTAGCACGATGAAATATTAATTACCTTATTAACATTGTTGCGAAATTGTTAATAACTTTATTATAAACAATTTAAATAAAAATATTTTTTTGCCTTTTATTCGAGGAGCGGAGTGTCGAATGAGTACTTAATAATAAACTAATGAAACAGCATGATTGTGGTTTATAATATATGTTTAAAAAAACTTTTACCTTGGTCTATACACTACACTATAAATTTGATTTATTATTATTGGGTTTCTGGGGGTATGCAAAAGGTGAAGGGGTATGCATGATTGATGTTCAAATAAATTATTAAATAATATATGGTATATTGATACAAAAGTTATTATTTACTCAGTAATGCTTTCGATAACATCAAAAATTTCAGATTATATAAAAAAATTGATTAACATTTGCTTATGAAAAATGTTTCTTCATATTATCATTGCGTCTCTTGGTAATTGATTCTCTATCGATTTCGCTATAATTATCTCGGTCATCAAAATTCTCGGTTATATTTTCGATACAATTGTACTCATTACTACAGGTTTGTATTATATCCTGTTCGTCAGATTCTAACAGTTCCTCGAGTGCAACAAGGATCTCGCTGTTCTCGCACGTTTCACCATGACAGGAGGCACAAAATCTCGAGCATTTTAGGCCGTGTTTGCGGCACCCACAGCGATTTTTGGCACAGCCACCTTCACAGGAACACGTTGTTTTGTCTAAAATGTTTTCTGGATACAGAGGTTCCAACGTTTGGATAGGATGCAAACCATCTGTGGTACTTTGCCAACCAAAACCAAAGATATTTAAGGAGTTGTTGCCTACCACACTTGAAGTTGGTAATAAATGCGTAGGATATGTTGCTGCACCGCTCGTAAGTGGTAAACTTTTGGATACATATACATATAACCACGTTGCTACTTTTATCTACTTAGTTGAAATAGTAATAAACAGTACCAACAGTATCAATACGTGCACGCCACATGTTTCGTACTGAGCTAACCACCACCAAAACAGAAACGTCAAACTGTAGTATACAAAAATTAATATTACGTCTCTTAAAGCATAACATTATCATGGCAGTTAACTGAATTACAAAATTCAAGTCTTCAACTAGTTACTATGTAAATTTCAAATGTTTATGTTAAGGAATAAACAAATGTCATAATTAACAAGTAAAAAAAATTATCTCGGTTTGTAAACATCTTTCAATATTCATTTTTTTAAAATTCGTGTAAAAATACCAGCTACCAAAATATGGTAGTTTTATGCCATTATATTAATTTGTTATTAAGATATTCGCAAAAAACGCTGTCCGAAAAAGTCGTACTTTTTCAAACGCCGCCGCGCCGGCGCCGTTTTGTTTATGAAAATATTATTAAATCGTTATGCCAATAATGTATTCGTAAACTACATGTCACAACGAGACAAATGAGCTGCGGATGAGTCATTCTTGATGACGGGAACTGGGTCAGATTTAATTAAATATCTGATACTTTTTTTATAAACAAATGCATTTTCTCGAAACGTTATAAATAATTTTTGATGAAAATTTTATGGTAGCTTCGGGATTACATGGCACATGTCATGTTTCCACCCAGTTATGACGATTTAAGAAAATGTTTCACGAAATTAAAAATTATTGAAATTTTGGATCTTTTCCATTATTTAAAAAAATCGGTAAAGGTCTTTACACAGAACTTCCCTCGTTATTTGTGCATGGCGGTCACTCTAAAAAATTAATAATTACGAAATGACATTGATAATAATAATCGGAATATAGTTATTGCTATTATTACAAAGAAAACTTGATAAGTTTTGGTCAAAAAAATATACAGATTGCTCATCCAACAGCAAAAGCTCAATACTAAATAACAGGTGCCACATATGGCAGGCTTGCGCAAATATCTTTACAAATGTCCACCATGACTGAATTATTTCTTGGGATGACCACCCTGTACATTTTTCAATAAAAGTATATTAGGTGTATATGTCAGATATTATTGCCATCCGTCACATCAATCCAACATTCGCGTAATGGAGTGGAAGTATAGTGGTGGTTAAAAAATTTCATTTTTATTTTAATTTTTCAAAAATGTTAAAAAAAAAAATTTAAATTTTTTCTTCTGAAATAGGTTTAAAATGTCAAACGTAGAAATTTTAAATTTGAGCAAAAAGGAAAGTTTCCGTCTATTCTATAATAGTGGTAAAATAAGTTTAAGATTTAAAAATTACATCTTTTTTTATTAAATAGGTTTAGAATGTCATGAAACGTGAAACTTTTAAATTTGAGTAAAAAAAGTTTCCATCTATTCTAGTGTTAATTTTTTTTCCAAACTGGTAACAAAATGTTGCAAAATTTTTTTTTCCGAAATTGGTTTGGAATGTCATGAAACGTGGAAATTTTAAATTTGAGCAAACCAAATTTTTCGTCTATTCTATAGTAGTGATAAATAGATTAAAAATGTTTTCAAATTTTTAAAAAAATTTTTCAAAAACATTTTTAAATTTGTTTGAATAGTTTTAGAATGCCATGGAAACGTGGATAGTTTAAATCTGAACAAAGAAAAAAAAATCTATCTTAGTGGTAAAATTTTTAAAAAAATAAACAAAATTTCTAATTTTTCTTTTAAATAGGTTTAGAACGCTATGAAACGTGGAAATTTTAAATTTGAAGAAATAAAAAAAAATCCATCTATTTTAGTGGTAAAAAAAATTTCAAAAATGTTGGTAAAAAAAATTTCAAAAAATTTTCAATTTTTTTTTCTGAATCAGGCTTAGAATGCCATGAAACGTGGAAATTTTAAATTTGAAGAAAAAAAAATTATCATTTTAGTAGAAAAAATTTTTCAAAAATGATGGTAAAAATAATTTTTTTTTAAATAGTTTTATAATGCCATGAAACGTAGAAATTTTAAATTTAAGCGAAAAAAAATTTTTTCATCTTGGGAAAAATTTTTTCAAAAATGGTGAAAAAAATTTTCAATTTTTTTTTTTTTCAGAAATAGGTTTAGCGTGTCATGAAACGTGGAAAATTTAAATTTGAACAAAAAAATTTTTTTTTTCCTGGTAAAAATTTTTTCAAAAATGTTGGTGAAAAAAATTTTCAAAAATTTTTTTTCCAGAAATAGGATTAGCGCGTCATGAAACGTGAAAATTTTAATTTTGAACGAAAAAAAATTTTTTTCACTATTTATTCCATTTAGACGGTCCCTGTATATTTATATTTTCCAGTGAAATTTTTACCATTTCTGCGCTGACAGTAGCGTCAACTACCTGCCAAATTTGACTGCTCTCCGTCAAGTAGTTTTTTAGTAAATGCACCAACAGACAGACAGACAGACAGACAGACCGACAGACCGACAGACAGACAGACAGACAGACTGACGGAATTGAAAAACCTATATTTTCGTAATCTCCGTGATCTGAAACGTCAGAATCCGTAAAAATCTCGGAGGGTGATTTTTTCTCGAATACAATACTTCCCTTCGGTATGCGAGGGAAGTAAAAAATATTAACCAATTTAAAGGATGCGGACGGCAAATTAACTGTCTTTATATCTATCACCTATGAAACGTATAACATCAAATATGGGCATTCTCAATCGGCTTAGAGCTAGGCTTAAAAAACCCGATTTTTCGTTATTTTTTCGCAAAAAATCGTTAATTGAAAAATGTTCCCCCACTTTAAAATGGTAGGAAATTCCTTATCAATGAATACATCGAATAAACCATGTGGTTACCTGTAAGGAATTTCATCCAAGATTAGCCTTCCCATGAACTAATTCTACTGGCCTAATATGCAAATAAAAGTATTGTTATGAATTACACCCCCTTGAAACTGGAGATTGATATGCCTATGCCTAATAGTGAGTGACTGGAAACTTGTAGAAAGAGTTATAGTTTTCTAGAGTGTGGTGAGAGAACATTTTTTATTGTGTTCTGGATGGATCTAAAGGCAGTTTCAGAGTATATAAGGCGCGATTACCGGCGCAGGGGAGAAGTTTGTTAAAGAGAAGTTTTATAAAAGTGAAGAAGTTGAAAAGTGAGGTTAAATAAGAAGTAAACAAAGTGTAAAGGTTATTTTGGTTAATTAAGAAGTATTGTATATCAGTAAATTATTAAATAAAGTGTTAGTGGTTTACCCCTTGTTAAAATTATTTAGAACCCACGGATTCATACAGGGTGTTTCCTAAGAGGCGAAAACACGTAACAGTATTATATAAAAATCGCTGCCTAAGGAATCACTACTTCCACATCCAGATTTCTTTTTAAAGGCAAACTTCTTGACTATATATTAGCAGTATGCGGAAATAATTAGTCATAGCATTTTAATAATATTAGGGACAGATGTCATAAAAGAATGTACAGAAGTTGCATTTTAGCAAGTTTCGTTAAGACATTGAAAATGAACTTGGCTTAGGGCCGGATTTATGTTTGAGAGGTCCCTGGGCACTTTTCATGTGGGGGCCCCTTGTAAGGCGGCCAATTTGAACAGAATTAAAATATAATGCGTAAGCATTAAACCGTATAAACAAGCTTTCACCACATATAAATCATGTGCTTTCACCCCTTATCTTTAGGGGTCATTTGTGGGCTGTTAATTCATAACGAAAAATCTTCAATATTTTTTTTTAGTTTAATATTATGTCAACAAAAACATTTTTTTACAATTTAGAAATATTTTTTGGTATAAAGGATGTTCTTGACACTCGGAGTGCAAAGCAAGTGCTTTACATTTCCTCTTTTTGACATTACATTGGTTATTTTTACTATCATTTCTAATTTTTCATTTATTCTTCAATTTTCTTCGCCATTTTTATACATTCAGGAGACCCAATTACATGGGGGCCCTCTCAACTAACATCTGTCTGCCTGTCTGTCTGTCTGTTGTAATGGTCACGTTTTGTAAGAACACTCAGTACCTTAAACTAGATAAAGCGCGCGACTATTCTATTCATTATTTTAAATTTAAATTATAAGATACTAGTCTGAACATTATATGCGTTTAAATTTTATCGGCTAGTCATGACAAATGCTTGACCAATAGCGTAGTAGCTTGTACCACCACGTTTAGAGAATAGTAGACGAGATGCGCGCCGACTCTAGCAAGAGAGATGCTAGAAAGATGGCGTAGAGGCGGGTGGTCGTGTAGGGCCGTAAGAAATAAAAGCCGCCATGTATTTGTAAATATCTGTATATAGAATTAATTACTGCGAATAGAATCAATAAAGTAGTTATTATAGTTTACATGTTCTGTGTTATTGTGTTACATTGCCCATAGCTATACAGCAAAGGCAATGTTTTCGACAAACTAGCTGTAAGTATAGTCTTTTATATTATGTATGCCTCTCGTGATGCAAATAATGCTGTTTGAAGCCACTTGCGACAATGCAAAATTATTGATGGCTTCAATACCTCATTCCACGTTTGGCCAGTAATATTCTTTGTTGTATCCAGTGCTACCGTCCTGCAAGGACTTCTCGTACCCCACGAGAAGACTATAATAGTGCTTGAATAATTTCATGTGAACGTTATATTTGCGTAACTATATAGCCCTGTTTTTAGACATCTCCCGTGTGTTTTGGGCATAAAAACCTAGTGTACGACTACCGAACTAGTCTATATCGAAAATATTAATGGGCTTGTTCAGCATTTTTTTTTTATTTCACAAATCGAAAGTGCAAGTATAAATTAATGGATCTGCAAAATATCAGAATCTTATTCGCACGTTTAGTATCTTAAAAACTATTACAAATTTCCATCTCGCGAAAATGGGGCGTGGCCAGGCGCTACGTCACTATACGCATAGACTCGGCGATCTCAATAGACTTGATGCTTCTTATTGGTTATAATTATAAGTGTTTTCGAAGTATTGTTTGTTTTGCTTACTACTTGACAGTAGGTGAGTACAATTTGGTGAAATGTCAAAAAATTACAATTTTCTCTCGCTCCTGCCAGAACGAATTTTCGATTTCGACCCTGCAATTTACGATTAAAATTCATCGCTGACATTCTCCTTTCCGTAGACACATAGAACGAACTTCCACTCGACGTATTTATTTAGTTACCAGCGTTTAAAAATTCCATGTTTTTCGACTTTCCAGGTTAAATTTGAAAGATCCCAGAAAGCCATTTTTCTTACGTCACTTGCGTATAGTGACGTCACAAATGAGCGCTCGGTTTTTGCAACTATTACTAAATTCAACTCCTTATATCTCGAGAACGGAAAAAGATAATAATACGAAATTTTAAGTGTATAATGAGAATATCGAGTATTATATGAAAAAGTATAAAAACCATATAAAAAGAATATCATGGAACAAGCCCATTGTCGGGCCATTTTTGTTATTAACTTTACGTACAGTTAGTAATATTTTCCTTTTGTGTGTCTTAATTATGTTACTGTAAAAATTCTTTGTTTTACCGCTCTGGCCAGATCGTGTTTAGTTTAGTTTAGTTGAATTATTTACCGTATACGGATTCTTATTGTGTACAGTTTGCTTCGTATTTTGTTATATGCAAAGAGGTTTTAATTTAAATCTATGGTTATATGTCAGATGGACTAATGATTTGTTTATATGATTATTCTAACGAAAGTTTTTGTAAAGTTTACTCACAACCCTGATGTCAATGGCTCCGCTTTGTTTGTGTATTTTTGTACATCATTAAAGTAAGTTAAATTCAATGATTCGTTTTATTTTCCCTTAAGAAATTTTCACGTTTCACTGTAACTTTTTTTGTCCGCACGCTTTCTTTGGAATGTTTTAAGGTATTGACTTGAAATTTTGTACACGTATATACTATAACGAGATCTGGAACTGGATTGTTTTTTGAAGATATCCAGTGAAGGGGTGCGGGTAAATAGGGGTGAATATGGGGAAGTATGTAACGCAAGCTGGTAAGAGTACAGAAACTTGAAATTTGATGTATGTACTACAAGCCAAGGCCTCAGATTTTATTGTAATATTTTTCAATCCCCCACCACCCCTACTCCATTATTAAAGGGGTTGGTAAAATCAAATTGGGATATTCATTTGAAATTTGGTACACGTATGTACTATAATGACATTTGGAACTAGATTATATTTTGAGATGATTCCGTTAAAGGGTTGGGGGTTAAATAGGGGTAAATAGAGGAACCTAAGTAAAGCAAATTGGTAACAGTACAGAAACTTGAAATTCGGTGTATGTACTAGAAGCTAAAGAATCAATTTTTTCTATAATATTTTTGAACCCCCCACCACCCCTACTCCATTATTAAAGGGTTTGATAAAATAAAATTGAGATATTCATTTGAAATTTGGTACACGTATGTATTATAACGACATCTGGAACTAGATTATATTTTGAGATGATTCCGTTGAAGGGGGTTAAATAGGAGTAAATAGGGGAAAATAAGTAAAGCAAGCTGGTAAGAATACAGAAACATGAAATTCCGTGTATGTACTAGAAGCCAAGACTCATATTTTTCTATAATATTTTTCAACCCCACACCATCCCTACTCCATTACTAAAGGGGTTGATAGAATAAAATCAAGATATTCACTTGAAATTTGGTACACATATGTATTGTAACGACAGATGGAACTAGATTATATTTTGAGGTGATACCGTTGAAGGGTTGGGGGTTAAATAGGGGTAAAAAGGGGGAAATGAGTAAAGCAAGCTGGTAAGAGTACAGAAACCTGAAATTCGGTGTATGTACTAGAAGCCAAAGTCCCAGATTA
This sequence comes from Stenurella melanura, assembly GCA_963583905.1. Taxonomy (NCBI): domain Eukaryota; kingdom Metazoa; phylum Arthropoda; class Insecta; order Coleoptera; family Cerambycidae; genus Stenurella; species Stenurella melanura. The sequence continues at coordinate 80,233,745 of OY757316.1, read as the reverse complement.
TTTATAATATTTTTCAACCTCCACCACCCCTATTCCATTATTAAAGTTGATCAAATAAAATTTAAATATTTTCTTGAAATTTGCTACACGTATGTATTATAACGACATCTGGAACTAGATTATAATTTGAGAAACTTCCGTTGAAGGGTTGGGGGTTAAATAGGGGAAAATAAGTAAAGCAAGCTGGAATGTGCACAGAAACTTGAAATTCGGTGCATGTACTAAAAGCCAAGGCCTCAGATTTTTTTATAATATTTTTCAACCGCCCACCACCCCTACTCCATTAATAAAGGGGTTGATAAAATAAAATTGAAATATTCTCTTGAAATTTGGTACACGTATGTATTATAACGATACCTGGAACTAGATTATATTTTGAGATGATTCCGTTAAAGGGTTTTGGGGTAAATTAGGGAAAAGGTAAAGCATAAGCTGGTACGAATACAGAAACTTGAAAATTCGGTGTATATACTAGAAGCCAAAGCCTCAGATTCTTTTATAATATTTTCCAACCCCCCATAATTTTTGAGAAACTTCCGTTGAAGGGTTGGAAGTTAAATAGTGGTAGATAGGGGAAAATAAGTAAAGCAAGCTGGTAATAGTATAGAAATTTGGGATTTGGTGTGTATGCTAAAAGCGATGGCCTTAGATTTTTTTATAATATTTTCCATCCCCCCACCACCCCCACTCCCTTATTAAAAGAGTTGATAAAGTTAAATTTGTCGCTTGAAATTAGATTATATTTTGATAGGATTGCGTTGAAGGAGTGGGGGTAATTGGTGGTAAATAGGGAAAAATAAGTAAAGCAAGCTGGTAAGAGTACAGAAGCTTGAAATTCGGTGTATGTCCTAGAAGCCAAGGCCTCAGATTATTTAGTAATATTTTTAAACCCCCGCACCATCCTTAATCCATTATTAAAGGGGTGGATAAAATGAAATTGAGATATTCACTCGAAATTTGGGACACGTATATATTATAACGACATCTGGAACTAGATTATATTATGGGATGATTCCATTGAAGGGTTGAAGGTGAAATAGGTGTAAATAGGGGAAAATTGGTAAATCAAGCTGTAAAGAGTACAGAAATGTGGGATTTGGTGTATACACTAGAAATCAAGGCCTCAGATTTCTTTTTAATATTTTTCAAACACCACCATCTCCGCTCCATTATTAATGGGTTTGATAACATCAAATTGAGATATTTACTTGAAAGTTAGTACATGTATGTATTGTAATGACATCTGATTGAGATGATTCCATTAAAGGGGTGGGTTGTGAATTGGGGAAAATAAGTATGGTAACCTAAAAACTTAAGTTTTAACGTATTTGGTAGAAACCAACTGCTCAAACTTCTTTATGACATCTGCTCCAAATGTTATTAAAATTGTATGAGCAATAATTTCCAGGTACTAGAGTGTAAATCTAGTCCAGATGATTCCTTTAAAGTGAGTTGGATGAAAAATCTGGATGTGGAAGTAGTGATTCCTTAGGCAGCGGTTTTTTTATTTTATTACTATTGCATTATTGCTCTGCCAAAATTATTTTGTTTTATTAAAACTGCTGAAGTGATTATTTAGTCTTCACAACTAAATCGTCATATAAATAAATGCTAATAATGTTCTTACAGCAGAATTATAAAACATTTTGTAGAATTTGTTTTGCGCTGTTTTATAAACGTCTATACAGCAAATATTATAGGATGTTTTAGCTCACGAAGTAAAATTGATTTATAACAGATTTATAGTAATGACCTCCGGCACATTTTCATCAATTTGCTTAGATCTATGGAACTGTTATTTAAGAGTTTAGCTAAGCATTAATTAAACAATTTTATTAGGATTCTCTTAACACAATATTATTGCTGGGAGCATATTGTATTTGGTCCTAGCTGCTAAACAATTATTATATAGGCACAAATTGCTCTCATAAAACACTTATAAAATAGTTAAAAAGCTAAAAATTGTCTTTAAAGACTGTTTATGTTCTGTACAATTTTTATAAAATATGGGTAGGTGTTTATGCGCCACATTGTTTTCTCATTTACAGTAAAGTTTTTTACAGAACCGTCTCCAAAGCTCTTAGCCTCCAGATGTATGAATTAAAAAAAAAAATTATTTTTAGTACATTTTCAATTTTCCTTTTTTTAATAAATATTTTGAATAAAAGCTTTTTTTTAATACTTTTTAAAACATTTTATTTGTTTCTGTTGTTTTTTGACGGGAACTCCTCGTAGTTGATTAAAAGGCAATATCGGGCAAAATGATTCGGAACAAAATATTAATGGGAATTAGGAAAAAATTGATATATAACAATTCTTCGGAAAATATATTTGTTCTATAAGTGCTTTAATAGTTATAAATATGATTTATAAGATGGACGCCGTGATTTTTAGAGCGCTCAAAAATTTCATTGTATATGTACCATATATTTCACAGAAAAATTTCCTTCGCAGCCCAAAATCGCTTTGCTGTTGGTTAGTTAACATTTATCTCATTTACCTCATATTATATTAAACATGTTGTTAGTTTGTAATATTTTAAAACTATTTTGAGATATTATTATTGTCTGCAAAAACATTTAAAAAATAAATAACTTATGTTGTTGTTGCTGTACATAACAAAAAAGTATCAATGGAAATAATAACACAATGCCTGTAAAAGTGTTTTGTCGTATCTCGAATAATTTTATAGATATCGTATACTAATTTCTTTAATCCTATGTAAACAATTATACAATCATTTTATAACATTTGCGCGAGCCATAATTAAATGAATTAAAGAACTACTTTGTTTTATAAACTGTGCCCATTTTGCATCTATAAGCGTTGTATAAACGTTTTGAAAATGTTTATATCAACAGTCCTTTTTTATAAAAAATGTTCTGTAAATGTTCTTTCAGCTTTTACAAAACATGAAATTGCTAGCTGGGCTATGCACATGCCCCAAGTGCCCTTATGTGTATCCGGCCCTGACTTGGCTAACTTTCAAGCCTACATTATATTTACAAAATCTGCAAAATGTACCGGGGATTGAAATAAAGAAAAGTTTAATATTACATTAATATTCCACAAAAAATGGGTTTTGTAAAAATGCGAGAACATTAATCTAATATACGATTCAAATGTATTGACCCCTCACTTTAACCGCGAATGTCTCCGAAACAAAGGAGCAGAAAAAATTGAAAAATTCACGTGTTCATTATGAATCTATTCTAAATCAATCACTGAAATCTGAATTATGTATATTGAACATTTTTTAAGTTCTGCTAAGTTATATTGAAAAATTTCCTACTTTTTAAGGAAATTATCACCATACCAGTTTTAAACCCATTATATCTTGAAAAATATGCATACTATGTAAATAATATTTTAGACACCGATAAAGCACGGCGTTTTTTTGTACGAGGAAATTTTTTCATAATTTTATTTTAAAATGTTGCAGTTATTCTCAAAAACGTGACGTCATGTTTATTAGGTTATTTATCAATGTATTTAAAATTGTTTTGTTAAAACAGTTAATTATATAAAATGCAAGCATTTTCAGAAAAACATTATTGGTATATATCAAATATTAATTTAGTTATCGAGCATAATAGATAATATTGTTACAAACTTGCAATGATATTATCATTTACACTTGATTGATTGATTTGATTGATTTGCCAGCGTAAGGTGGGTATTGCTGCCGATTCCGGTGCATGGAGTTTGTTCCACCACGCAGCCCGGTCGCCCGCCGATCATCCCACCGTGTGCCGGAACAAACCCCCGGTGCTTTTATATACCGCCGGACCGGCTGCATACGCTGGATTGGACATTGGACATGCTTGTTGTCAGCAGCGAGAGCCGCATGACGCATGGGGTAGGAGTATAGGATGGAGCGTGTAGGTGTTTGTGAGATGTTTCTTCTTGTTCTCCTTCTGTCTTCATCGGATGGAAAGTGTAGGCGTTTGTGAGATGCTTCTTTTAGGTTTTCGTGCTTCTTTTTACTTTTATGTTTTTGTGATATGCTTCTTCTTAGTTTCTGTCTGTGATCATCTTCTCTCCTATTCTACTTCTGAGTTTTCTGTTTCTTCTGTTTCTGAGTCTGGCAGTGTGTATATCCTTGATATTTCTTTATTGTATTCCATTTTTTGTTGTGCCGATGTTTCCCAGTGTGTATAATCCTTTCCTAGCTTATTCATAATCCTCTCGATTGTTGTTATCCATGTGTAGCATGACCTCCTTATTTTCAGTTTGTTACTGTTCAGTCGCAGCGCTTTCTTTAGTAGGTGTGTCGTGTCTCGCCTTTGGACGTGTCCCCAGTATTTCATTGCGTATGATTCTATTCTTTTGAATTATTGTTCTTCCCTCTAGTAATGTTGACGTTTTCTGTTGTTTTTGTGGTTTTCCTGTTTTTGCTAGCAGTTGGATAATGTCCCTTTCAGCTCTTCTCAGACTTCTTCTGTTCGCCTTTGTCGTTGCTGTGTTTTTACTCTATATATCATCGTAGGCATTATGATGGTCGTGTGTATCTTTTTGGTTAGGCACCATGGTGGTTTATTGTCCTCAATAAAGGGTAGTAGAGCTCTTGTGACTCTGTAGGCTGTTTTGATTCTTTTCCTTACTGTTTCCCTCCTTTTTAGTTGATGCGTTAGGTATGCTCCTAGGTATTTCATTCTATTCGTGGTTCTCAGGGTGTAGTCTCCTATTTTGTATTCTTCCCCACTTGTTGGACTTGTTTTTGTCAATGGGTCTCGGACCATTATTAGGCTCTTCTTGAAGTTTATTTTCATTCCAGAGGAATCCAGCTGTGGTGTCATGTTTCTTAGAAATTTAACGATGTCTTGTGCTTCCTCGGCGATGATGAGTATATCGTCGGCGTATGCAAGTACGATGGGGGGCTTTATCGTTCCATCGTTTCCATTGAAATTCTGATTCTTCTTTATTGTGCTTTTTATCACTTGGTCCAGGACTGTGGTGAATAGTCGGGGGGATAGGGGACATCCTTGTTTGACTCCTATATTCTTCGTTTTTGATTCCGTCGTCTGTCCAAACCATTGTATTGCAGTGTTTTCGTGTAGACATGCTTTTAATATTCTGTTTATTAAGTAGTACGGTACTCCTCTGTTGAGCAAAGTGTCGATTATAGCGTCATGCCTTATGATATCATATGCCTTTTGGAGGTCAATTGAGACTATACATAGTTTTGTTCCTTCTTTCCTCTTTTCTTCCAGGATGGTGGTGTACATATGGTCGTCTGTTGATCTACCCTTGATAAATGCCGTTTGATAATCTGGTAGTTCGCCGATGTATTCTTCCCTTTCTCTGAGGAGGAATTGTGCGTAGTATTTGTACCCTACACTGCAGAGTGTTATTCTTCTGTAATCGTCCACGTTTTGTGGTGATTTGGTTTTAGGGAGCGGTATCTCTATGGTTGTGTTCCACTCTTCAGGCAGGGGTGTTGTTTCCGTCCATGCGTTGGCGATGATTTCTGGGATTAGCTGCGTTATGTTGTCCGGTCCATAATATAGTAGTTCGTTATTTATTTTATCTATTCCCGGGGCCGTGTTTCTCTTAGCTCTGGCCATTATTTCTAGTAGATAACTAAATTAATATTTGATATATACCAATTATTTTTTCTGAAATTGCTTACATTTTATATACTTAACTATTTTATCAAACATGTTTTAAATACATTTATAAATAACCGAAAAAACATGACGTCACGTTTAGGAGAATAACTGCAAAATAAAAAATTATTAAAAAATTTCCTCGTACAAAAAGAGGCCGTGCTTTATCGGTGTCTAAAGTATTATTTACATAGTATGCATATTTTCCAAGATATAATGGGTTTAAATCTGGTATGGTGAAAATTTCCTTAAAAAGTAGGACATATTTCAATATAACTTAGCAGAACTTCAAAAGTCTCTAATGTACATTATTTAAATTTCAGTAATTGATTTAGAATAGACTCATAATAAACACATATTTTTTAAATTGTTTTCTGCTCCTCCGTTTCTGAGATATTCGTGGTTAAAGTGAGGGGTCAATACATTCGAATCGTATATTAGGTATCAAAATTTATCAAACACCCAAGTTGTACAAAAACGACGCTAGGGGTTGGTCGACGTCGAGACGTAAAAATGCAAGAACATGAAGTTATATATCAAAATTAATCAAATACAAGTTTTACAGAAACGATGCAAGGCGTCGGTCGGCGTCGAGACGTAAAGATACTAGAATATGAATTTAGGTATCAAAATTTATCAAATTCAGAGGTTTTACAAAAACGACGCTAGGCGTTGGTCGGCGTCGAGACGTAAAAATGCAAGAACATATATTTAGATATCAAAGTTTATCAAATATACAAGCTAAATAAAAACGACGCTGGGCGTCAATATGCATCGAGACGTAAAACTGCAAGAATATAAATCTAGGAATCAAAATTTATCAAATATACGAGTTTTACCAAAACCACGCTAGGCGTCGGTCGGCGTTGAAAAGTACAATGCAAGGACATAGATTTAGATATCAAAATTTATCAAATACACAAGTTTTACAAAAACGACGCTAGGCGTCGGTCGGCGTCGAGACGGAAAAATGCAAGAATATAAATCTAGGAATCAAAATTTATCAAATACACGAGTTTTACAAAAACGACGCTAGGCGTCGGTTGGCGTCGAGACGTAAAAATGCAAGAATATAAATCTAGGAATCAAAATTTATCAAATATACGAGTTTTACAAAAACGTCACTAGACGTTGGTTGGCGTCGAGACGTAAAAATACAAGAATGTAAATCTAGGAATCAAACACGAGTTTTACAAAAACGACGTTAGGCGTCAGTTGGCGTCGAGACCTTAAAATGCAAGAACATAGATATCAAAATTTATCAAATATGCAAGTAACGTAACGTAAAAATGCAAGAACATAAATCTAGGAATCAACATTTATCAAATATACGAGTTTTACAAAAACGACGCTATGCGTCGGTCAGCGTTGAAACGTAAGATGCAAGAATATGAATCTAGGAATCAAATTCTATCAAATACACGCGTTTTACAAAAACGACGCTAGGCGTCGGTTGGCGTCGAGATGTTAAAATGCAGGAACATAGATATCAAAATTTATCAAATGCACAAGTTTTACAAAAACGATGCTGGGCGTCGGTCAGCGTCGAGACGAAAGAAGATACAAGAGTATGATTTTAGGTATCAAAATTTATCAAATTCAAAATCAAATTTGGATCTTTCAAAAAGTATGCGATGTAACAGCACCGAACGCTTTCGTGTTCAAAAAAACAATCGAATTTCCAAGCGTTACACAAATCGCTACTGGACTACTGCATTACCGTTACATCTTCGATTTGTTAAACATTTACAATGTTAAAAATTAATGCATTGGTTTCTAGCACATATGCCAAAAATGAAATTCTGAAATCTTACTAGCTTTCTCTATTGATTTTTCCCAATTACACACCCCCTCCACCCCTTCAACAAAAAATATATACGTGTACCAAATTTCAAATGAATATCTGAAGTCTATTTCATCAACCCCTTTATTAATGGAGTGATGGCGGTGGGGGGTTGAAAAATATTATAAAGAAATCTGAGGGCTTGGCATCCAGTATAAGTACGCACCAAACCTCAAGTATTTGTACTCAGCTTGCTTTACTCATTTTCCCCTATTTACCTATACTTACATCCCCACCCCTTCAACAGAATCATCTGCTCAAAATATAATCTAATTCCAGATGTCGTTACAATACATATGTGTACCAAATTTCAAGTGAATATCTCAATTTCATTTTATCAACCTCTTTAATAATCGAGTAGGGGTGGTAGGGGTTGAAAACTATTATAAAAAAATCTGAGGCCTTGGCTTCATGTACATATACCGAATTTTAAGTTTCTGTACTCCTACCAGCTTGCTTTACTTATTTGACTTGAGATTTTGTACACATATATATTATAACGAGATCTAGAACTGGATTGTTTTTTGAAGATATCGGGTGAAGGGTTGCAGGGTAGATAGGGATAAATAGGGGGAAATATGTAAAGCAAGCTGGTAAGAGTACAGAAACTTGAAATTTGGTGTATATACTAGAAACCAAGGCCTCAGATTTCTTTCTAATATTTTCAACGCCCCCACCACCTCCACTCCGTTGTTAAAGGGATTGATGACATAAAATTGAGATATTCACTTCAAATTTGGTACAAGTATGTATTATAACGACATCTGGAACCAGATTATACTTTAAGAAGATTCCGTTGAAGGGTTGGGGGTTAAATAGGGGTAAATAAGGGAAGATAAGTAAAGCAAGCTGGTAAGAGTACAGTAACTTGAAATTCGGTGTTTGTACTAGAAACCAAGGCCTCAGATTTTTGTATAATATTTTTCAACCCCCCAATACCTACTCCATTATTATAGGGATTGATAAAATAAAATTGAGATATTCACTTGAAATTTGGTACACGTATGTATTATAACGACATCTGGAACCAGATTATATTTTGAGATGATTCGGTTGAAGGGTTATTGGGAATTAAATAGGAGTAAATATTGGAAAATAAGTAAATCGAGCTGGTAAGAGTACAGAAATTTGGTATTTTGGTATATATACGAGAAACCAAGGCCTAAGATTTCTTTCTAATATTTTTCAAACCCCACCACTTCCACTCCATTACTAATAGAAGTGATAACATAAAATTGAGATATTCGCTTGAAAGTTATTACACGTATATATTATAATGACATTTGATGATTCCATTGAAGGAGTGGGATGTGGTAGGTCGTGAATAGGGGAAAATAAGTAGGGTAAACTAGACACTTCATTTTTAACGTATATGGTAGAAACCAACGCCTCACACTTTTCTATAACATCTGCTCTAAATACTATTAAAAAACTATGACCAATAATTTCCACATACTAGAGTGCAAATCTAGTCAAGATGTTTCCTTTAAAGTGACTTGGATGAAAAATCTGGAAGTGGAAAAAAGATTTTCAACAACGTACTTGGATGAAAAATTTAATTCTCTACAAAAATGCATTCTTGTAAAAATCTCCAAACTGGCATTGTTTTTGAGTTATTTTCAAAAAACTAAAACTGGGCTTCCTCGGATGGGTTTCAAAGACGCACCGCAGAATTTAGTAGCACTTTGCGATTTTATCGTCTTTAGGTGTTAAACTAACATATTAAACAATAAAAACCCTTTAACGCAATTGTTCCTTACTAAAAGACATATTCAATTGCCTATTGATCATATTGCAAAAACAACGGAGATTGTTTGCAATAATATTTGGAACAAGATATCCACACTGTGGAACGAACACTACCTAAGTATCGTGTTTGAAATCATAAATAAAATTCTCAAATTTGTATAAATTTAGAAGATAACCATAATAGTTTTACATTAACAGAGTATACAGAAACACGTATGTTTGTAGTTTGTTTAATTGATTCAAGTTCACTTGTTCTGGACGAGTAAGATGCAGAGAATGAAACTTGGTATTGAATTTGAACAAACTATTTAAATAAACATAAAAAGGAGTTAATTTAATTTTAACAACGTGAAGCTAAGTAGCATATTGTAAAACATGAACTTTTAGAAATTTTCAGTCTCGTTTAAAATAGAATGGACTTAAAAAAAAACAATAAAATAAAATTTCTAAAATCTGACATTCATGTCAAAAATCTAGAGCTGAAAATCTTAAATTGTGTAAAGACATTTTAAACCTACACAAATTAAATCTTAAATCAAAGACAATTACCAGTAGTTGCATTGCAGCGTGATTGCTTCAGAAATAGTAAGTCCATAGATTAGAAAACAATGGATGACATTTTAAATTCTCAGATATTTTTAAATATCATTGCATAGAGGTGTTTTGTGAATGATATTTCACATCGTGCTGAAAGAAAGGACTAATTGGATATCAAATGTTTATTGGCGTATCAATTTCTTGTCTTTAGTTTATTATATCAATATTCATGAATCTGTCAGTGTGAAACACTGCAGTATGTTTTTAGCTACTAGCATTTTTATTTATGATTGCTATTCATCTAAATGTATGAAATAGTATTTATTTGAGTTTGGAATTGTTAATTGTAGTTATAACTAGATTTTAAGGAGTACATGTAATATGTCAATATATTTCGAGTAATTACAATTATTCACTTAATAATGAAAAGTAGAATAAGAATTTTAACAGGAAAATTAAAGAATTAGAAACAGTATTCAAATAATATAAAGAACAAACTGAATGGTTTAAAAATTAAATTAAATTTAAATTTTGAAATAGTAGATCAAAATAAAAAAAAAAACAATTGAAACATTGGAATTTAATCCAATTAAACGGCTTTATATTACATATCAGTTGATCATCGACCGCTGAACAGTTAACAGCTAAAAATATTCAGCCAAGATTAACCAACAAATTTATAATAAAAGAAAAAGAAGTGAAACCATTTGAAGGTTAGAATTATATTACTATTCAGATATATTGATATCAAACAAATATTTGTCCAAGTATATTAAATATAAGAAGTGAGTAAAGTTTGGAAGTATTACTAAGAATATTATCCTGAAAGCAGATTTAGAAGAGGGAAGTATTTGTTAATCTATTTATCCATAATTGATGGTGTAAAAATTCAAACGTCTATTAAGTGACAGAAATATTTCAACGAAATTTTGAAAATAATTTGGAGGTTACAAACAAACGTCAATCTGTGACATAAGAAGAAGAAGAAACCTTGAGAAGTTATAAAAGTCATTCAAGTGACATAGTATTTCAAGGAAATTATCATAACTAGTTAGAGGTTATAATTAAACATCACTTGAGTTATGAGAAACCTAGACAAGGTAAAGCTTTATATTACAAATACATGGTACATATTTTTATTTTAAATAAAGTATTTAAATACAAGGCCATATTTATTAGTTTTTAATTAAGTTAGATGTTGTTATTTAAATTTGATAATTTCATTCCAAATTGAAATTTATTAATAAATTAATACTATGTTCGTTCAATATTGAGTTTGATTTATTTTGATTGGTATCTTGATCGATGAGCATTTATTGAACCGACTTCGTTGAACCTTGAGTAAGAGTCATTCTATAGAGTATAGATAATCATGCTAATGATGTTCTATAATATGTAATTTTTAATAGTTAAAAAAAAACTGTTTGGCGTCCAATGATTTCATTTCAGTTTATTTTCAAGAAGTAAATTCGGACATACAAAATAAATAAATAGATTGAGAATATACAATATATGTATTTTAAACAACTTAACATAGCCGGTTTATTAAACTTTTATATGGAATACTCTTCGGAATGTTGGTTTCTATTTAGGCCGCCAAACCCGGTTCATAATTTTATCGCATTTATTGTGACAAATTTATTACTTTTAAATATAAACATTATAGTCCAGTGTTTGACGGTTTTTCGCTCAGAATTTTTTCGGATAAAACCGATTGAGATAAAATTTGGACAGTAAGTAGGGAATGGCTCAAGGAACAAAAGTTATATAGTGCCGATGTGCGCCATTACTCTTGGGGTGGATGCCACTCCTTTTAATATATACATCTTTTAGAGCGAGCGTTATCGCTCGTTGAAGGTGACTGTTCGCCGAAAACTGAATTCGAACCTTTCTGCTTTAAATAACGGAAACACGTAAGTTAGCGTTACGCGTTACCTGTAAGAAAAGAGGCTGAAGAGCTCGTGGACAAAGGCAATCATAGTGCCTTTCCGAACGGCAAATAAGAGCCTTGCAACGGAATGGCATAAGAGGCCATAAAAATGGGCCCCACGCCACCAAAATGACCCTAAACACAAGCATCTCCAAATAAATTTCCATGAAGCAAAAGCAGCCTCAAGCGTGCTTAGCAGGAGATTTATTAAGGAGAGAATAAATAAAGGGCTGATTCAAGAACCCTGGGTGTACAGAGGACACATGAAAAACTTCCTACTCAATCATATAAGTTAATTTATTCTACCGTACATGACAATCCTAGAGCAGCCTTGCTGTTTAGCAAAAACATTAATTTTGTTCTCCTTTCAGAATTCACAACAAGGGACCTAGTCGCTGCAGTTGTGCACATACCTACAGAAAGAGGCAAAGGGCAAATCATATTCGCCTCTGCCTACTTTCCCGGCGAAGAACGAAGCCCACCTCCAGAGGAAGTTAAAAGTCTCATAAGCTGGTGTAAAAGGAGAAACAAACATTACGTTATTGGCAGCGATGCCAATGCGCAACCATTTTATGTGGGGCAGCACCATTGAGTTAGAAGGTAACTCAATGGGCAGCACCGATATCAATGCTAGAGGTATGAGCACCTTTTTGAATATCTGTAATTATAACTGAAATTGGCATGTTACAAACGAGCCTTCAATGTCGGATCATAGACATATTCGGTTCGACTTGGAGTCAGCTGTAAAAGACCTCGAGGAATGCAGAGTGCCTAGACTGACCGATTGGAGTGCTTATAAAGAGCACTTAATATCGGAGATCGATCGATATAATAGAGGAACTAGATATAGCCTCTTATTAGCTACAAAATCTCATGATTTCCTGTTATAAGAAAAGTTGCTCTATACAACAAAATCCAGTCCGAAGAGATGTGCCTTGGTGGAATAGGGAACTCAGCCAGCTTAGAGCTGAGACTAGGAAAACTTACAACTGAGAGTTATACAAAAAAGCCCTTACAGAGTACAATAAAGAATTGAGAATGTGTAAAAGAAGATCATGGAGACGGTCTGCGAGGGGATAGATGAATTAGCCCCAGCAGTCCATCTACAAAAGATGCTTGCAAAAAATCACTCAAATAGAATAGTGCTACTCAAAAAGCCTGACGGCAATTACGCATGTGAAGAAGGGCTGTTTAGAGCCGAGAGACCCCTTAAACAATCTATTACCTACAATCTATTGTTAGCCAGAGGAAGAATCCTATTAAAGTAGTTTCTTCCGGGTTTTGCCGCGGTCGTCAAACTTGACTTGACGTTTCGCTGATCACGCTGTCAGCTTCTTCAGAAGGGTACCAAAGTCTTTGGAACCCTTCTGAAGAAGCTGACAGCATGATTAGCGAAACGTCAAGTCAAGTTCGACGACCGCGGCAAAACCTGGAAGAAACTACTTCATTGGACAACGGCCGTGAAAACCTGCATTGCACCAAGAATCCTATTGTTTTTGAACAATATAGATCAATAATTAAAAAAGTTAGTTATTATTTAAATTCATTTTTTTTTTGTATATTTTGTAATTGAACAAAAAATATCTAAAACTAATATTATTTACAAAAAAAGCTGCGACGAGTATCCTATAGAATGTGCCACAGTTATATAAACAGTGCAGTAAATCGGCGAAGAGTATAATGGTTAGCTTGTTATACTCTTCGCGAATACAATACGAAGAGTATATTGCATTCGATCTGCACATTTCTAAAATTGATAATGTTGCTAGTAGAGAGAAAAATTTTATATCATTGTGTTGGTGATCGAATTCTGAATAACTTTCAAAATGTTCGTCCGTCCGTCTGTCTGTTCGTCTGTCTATCCGTCTGTTTGTCCGCTCGTTCTCGTTTTTTGTAAGCACGATAACTTAAGAATGAAAAGTCTGATTGTATTGAAATTTGGATAGTAAGTTACGGTTAACTGGAAGAAGTGTTTTAACAAAATGTGTCAATAAATAAGATTGTTATTAATATTTTAAATTGAAATTTATTTTTTAATGTTCTGTAATTAAACTAAAAATGTTTAAAACCAATATTATTTATAAAAAAAATGCTAAGAGCGTCCTATAGAATGTGCAATAATTATATAAAAAGTGCAGTAAATCGGCGAAGAGTAAATGGTTAGCTAGTTACTATTTATATTAATCCTCTCACCACTCTGTTGGATCTCTGATATTTTATTGTACATTTACAAATGCCTATTTGTAGGGGCCTCGTCCCAAGAAATGAATTAGATTTCGTTCTTTCATCTTCTTACAACCAGTCACAAGAACTGTTTCCCGATAAGGTCGATGTTTACCTGCAGCCTGACACAGCGAATGATCGAACTTGGAGGAAGCTCCGAAATACCCGAGATTTAACTCCAGATCGCGAAGAAAAGGCTTCTAAGGAATGTCTAAAGCGGGAGGAAGAGAGAGAGATCGAAACTGAAGAGTCAAAAAAAAAACAGCAAAAGATGAAAAAGAAAGAGATAGTTATACCATACAGATACAATTTCGTAAGGATTTATATCTTCTTAATGTTTATTTAGTTAAATAAAACTTTAACGATCGGTTTTTATCACCGCAGTTATTATAATTTAACAATAGTCCAGTAAAATCTCAGTAGACTCTTCCTTACAGCTACATATTTTAAACAATCTGTCATCGATACCCAGTTAGTATAATTTTCAACAGGGGTTGAAAGGGGTGAAAAACAATTTTTCGCTAATATCTTGCAAAATACCAATTATTATGCAAAACTGATTCAGATGTAGCATATATTTGCTACAATACAGGGTGTTTCACTTAAAAGTCCCCAGGCCATTATCTCTAAAACTAATACAGATATTTTATTTTTGTAAATGGCAGATGATTGATACCAAAGAAAGGTTTAAATAACGGTGATTAGAATTTTTCCTCAACAGCACACAGAGATGGCGCTGCGATGCAAAACTATTTTTTGATGGATGAAACCTTGAAACATAAGTCATGTGATTAAACAATAATTTGTGAATAATTTTGATGGTATAGAGAATTTACAAAAAACAAGCCGTTTTGGAGTTACATGAGTTTCTTTCATTAATGCCAGTACACGTGAATTTTGATAAATCCCTATAATTTATTTATTATTTATTATAGAATATTGGTTACCAAACACTTTTTTTCAAGATAAGGAAAGTGATATAATACACTATCATAAAATTATGTTTACCACTTTCGGCCAAACCGGAACTAACATGATGAACCAATATCCATATGTTCCTACATATTACATTTTTTTTTCTAATAACGCTTCTAATAAAACGGCTCCCAAAACTTAAAGTAAGTAAGACAACAAAGAAAATACACACTAATTTAGAATGGGCTAAATTTATATTAACAATTCAGTAAAGAACGTAAACAAAAGTTTTATAAACAAACATTTAAAAACTATCGAAATATTATTAAAAATGAAATTAAACTAATTTCTTTCTTATTAGTAGGTACTTATTATATTAAATGTTCAAAATTTCTCCCTTCTTCATGAATACACATATTGTACCGTTTCAGTAACTCTTCATTGCAAACTTTTTGTAACGTATGTCTATTTATAGCAGCAACACTTGCATATATTTTATTATACAAATCGGCCATATCCTCAATGGGTTCAATGTACACTACACTTTTTAAATACCCTCAAAGGTAAAAATCTAATGGAGTCAAGTCAGGTGATCGTGCTGGCCATCTGACTACTCCATTAGTACCAATCCATCTCTGAGGGTACATTTCATTAAGACAATCTTTGACTAGTACTGAGTTATGGGGTGGTGCACCATCTTGGTGAAACCAAATATTCTCCTGGTTATGAGGGATAGTCTCTAATAATCCTGGCAATACATTTCTCAAAAATATCTCATATTTTCTTCCATTTAAAGTCCCATGGAATAGATATGGTCCAATAATATATGAATTTAATATTCCACACCACAAGTTAACTCCAAAAGTTACCTGATTTCGGGTCATTCTCATCCATCTAGGATTATTTTGTGACCAGTATCGGCAGTTATGCTTACTCACAACTCCGTTGTTGTGAAAAAGGCTTTCATCGCTCCAGAGCACATTTTTTTTAAAATTTGGGCATTCTTCAGAAAGAACTGAAAATTCAGCTAGAAAATGTAATCTTCGTTCATAATCACCAGGCCTTAAATGATGGATCAATTTTAATTTGTATGGATGGTATTTATTTGATTTTAATATTCTATGGCACGAAGATATCGACAGATTAGTTTCCGATGCCAATTTCCGGAGAGAACATTGAGGATTGTTGACAACACTATTTAACACCAAGGCTGTATTTTCATCGTTTCTAACTGGCCTATTTCTGTTACGAATAGTTTTCTTAAAACTACCCCAGTTTCTTAAATTTTTAAACAGCATGATAAATGTTTTTTTATCGGGTGTAGGTCTATTTGGAAATCGTAAACAAAACAATCGTTTTGCTTGTCGGGAATTTCTTTTGCATTCACCGTATATTAAAATCATATTTAACTTATCTTCATTGGTGTATCTAACCATTTTTAAATTTTTTTTTTTTTATTGCCTTATTTGGATTAATTTGCTTTGAATTGTTTCTAAGTACACTATTTCTGTTTGAAACTATGATTGAAATGCACCAACTACAAACTTTGTTTAATAGCTGTCAAACTTAAAATTAAATCAAAGCCTACTAATATCTCTTAAGTAGATTTTTCATTACCATTCTAAATTAGTGTGTATTTTCTTTGTTGTCTTACTTACTTTAAGTTTTGGAAGCCGTTTTATTAGAAGCGTTATTAGAAAAAAAAATGTAATATGTAGGAACATATGGATATTGGTTCATCATGTTAGTTCCGGTTTGGCCGGAAGTGGTAAATATAATTTTATGATAGTGTATTATATCACTTTCCTTATCTTGAAAAAAAGTGTTTGGTAACCAATATTCTATAACAAATAATAAATAAATTATAGGGATTTATCAAAATTCACGTGTGCTGGCATTAATGAAAGAAACTCATGTAACTCCAAAACGGCTTGTTTTTTGTAAATTCTCTATACCATCAAAATTATTTACAAATTATTGTTTAAATCACATGACTTATGTTTCAAGGTTCCAGCCATCAAAAAATAGTTTTGCATCGCAGCGCCATCTCTGTGTGCTGTTGAGGAAACATTCTAATCACCGTTATTTAAACCTTTCTTTGGTATCAATCATCTGCCATTTACAAAAATAAAATACCTTTATTAATTTTAGAGATAATGGCCTGGGGACTTTTAACTGAAACACCCTTTATAGGTTCAATTACTTCCACATCCACGTAGTGGATTGGAAGGATACTATCGTAAAAGAATTTTGATTTTTTTTTTTCTTGAAATAGGTTTAGAATACCATGAAATGTCGAGATTTTGAATTTGAGTAAAAACATTTTCTGACTCTGTAACCTTTTTTGTCCGCACATTTTCGCCGGAACGGTTTAAGATATTGACTTGAAATTTTGTATACTTAGGTATATATGATAACGAGATCTAGAACTGGATGTGTTTTTTGAACATATCCGGTGAACGGTTTGGGGGTAAATAGGGATAAATAGGGGAAAATAAGTAAAGCAAACTGGTAAGAGTACAGAAACTTGGGATTTGGTGTATATACTAGAAACCAAAGACTCTCTTCATTCTTTCTAATATTTTTCAAGGGTTGGGAGTTAAATAGGATTAAATAGAGAAAAATAAGTATATACTACAAGCAAAGACCTCAGGATTTTTTCATAATATTTTCCAGCCCCCCACCACCTCTCCACTCCCTTATCAAAAGAGTTGATAAAATTAAATTGAGATTTTCACTTGAAATTTGGTACACGTATGAATTATAACGACATCTGAAACTAGATTATATTTTGACATGATTCCGTTGAAGGAATAGGGGATAAGTAGAGGTAAATAGGGAAAAATAAATAAAGTAAGCTGGTAAGAGTACAGAAACTTGAGATATATACTAGAAACCAAAGTCTCTCTTCATTCTTTCTAATATTTTTCAACTATTGTAGGATACAACGGTTTGCAGCAGGTATATAAACCCGCGACAGAGTCGGACTTAATATCATTAGTGTATCATAGAATATCGAATTTGGTAGAGGGCCCACGCCTTCGAAAGCCGTCAAAATCGCCAAGTAACCTATTCCAGCAATGTAAATAATTGTTGAGTTCTCATATCAAAGGAGGCTCCTAATGGGCATCTGAAATGGCTTATTGGACTTTTGTTGGCGGTTGCACAACTTATCCACAAGAAAAAGAAATGGCGGAATGTCATTTCGAGAATTCGTGTTTTTAGACGTATACCTCTCTCTAGAAAATTAACTACGTGCGATATTGATGTGATTCTTTATATATATATATATATGAAGTGTTGACGTGCTTCCGGGTGTTTTCCCGTGTAGTTGGTAGGCTCCTGTTGGAACCATGGTTGTCTGAACGACGTTTCGGCGGAATCTCATCTGCCATCTTCAGGTTCTAGCTGAAAGCTGCCTGTTGCTGCTGCTGCCGCTGCTGCTGCTGTTGCTGCTGCTGCTGCTGCTACTGCTGCTCCTCGTTGCTCGAACTGAACTAGTTCAGTTCGAGCAACGAGGAGCAGCAGTAGCAGCAGCAGCAGCAGCAACAGCAGCAGCAGCGGCAGCAGCAGCAACAGGCAGCTTTCAGCTAGAACCTGAAGATGGCAGATGAGATTCCGCCGAAACGTCGTTCAGACAACCATGGTTCCAACAGGAGCCTACCAACTACACGGGAAAACACCCGGAAGCACGTCAACACTTCATTTAATACCCGTGAAAACCTAAGAAACAACATATATATATATATATATATATATATATATATATATATATATATATATATATACTACTGATATGAGCGCATCTATCCGTACTAATAGAATTTCAAAATCACGTAGGGTTTTTTTCTAAATAAATCCTAAAGCACAGGAACGAAATTTTTGTGTTTGAAATTTCGACGTTCGAGCAACTATATTAAATGTTCAATTTTTTAAATATATTACATGCGAATGAAATATGATTTAAAAATCAACGAAACTTTTACAAAAAAAATTAGCTCGATATCTCAGATAGTTTTTGAGTTATAGACTTTTTAATATAAATAATAATTTATTTCTATTAGCTGCGGCTGTTATCTGGCGTACTGCTTTCTGGCTAATTGTAATTGTAATGCATGAATATAGTGAGCCAATACATTTTGCGTTATTATTACAATGTTTACAATTTTATCAAATTATTAATATGTAAAATGATATTCATTTATTAGATGTATATATATAGATTACATAGCCACACAAAAAAATTGTCAATTCCACGGACCCAACCAATCATTTCCGATGTATTTTGGCTTGCTGAATCCGAATCCGATGTCAGTTCTGCCCCACCACGCCACAATTTTTTTCTATCCTCAAAAAACTGTTAGAATAATTATTGCAAAAATTGCATTTCTCTATCGGTTTTTTGATGATAGAAAAAAATTGTGAGGTGTTGGGACAAAATTGAATCGGAGAAATGTTTAGCTAAAATGAAAATGAAGACAAAAATGAAGAATCAGAGGACGATATACATTTTAGTCCGGGAGGCATATTTACAGATACTAACGTATGTTAGCACCAGGGCGTTAAAATCACTAAGCTTTTGCACAAATAGTACATTTATGTATGCTAATGATTGTTGACACAAGAGTGTTAAAATCACTAGGATTTTGTGCTAACAGTAGTACATTTATGTACGCTAATGGATGTTGACACTAGTATCAAAATATGCAAGTGCCTGGCGCGCAAATTTTGACCCTGGTGCCTTTATCTCGAGTGGTGATGCAGTTAGTTGTATGTGCGCTAGCGTATCGTTTGTTGTACCTAATTTATTAAATTTAATTTAAAATGAAGAGCCATGAACAAAATGTTGCTCTGTTATCAAAACGGATCGATCCTTTGTGTAAAAGAATAAATCTACAGTTGTAAATGATAGCAAATATAGTGTGGAGTTACGAACATAACTTTCTAGTGACTATATATTGGCTTCTAATGATTGAGTAAAAAAGTATTCGATGGAGACTCAAACAGATTGGGTCGTTTTTCAAATATCCAAACTTGACAAAATTGTCATTTCTTAAAGATTTTGCTTGTCAACATTCCAATAAGAACAAATCAGCACATGTTTACTTCCAATCAAAGCAATCATATTAAGAAAATGCTAGGACTTTTTAATAATAAACTAAACAAAATCGAAACTCCATCAGATTTTTGTGATTTTTGCATGTCAATGAATAAGCAGCCCCTATTTAGAGGCAGAAAAATTAAAGGCCAATCAACTACCGTCAGCAGAAGGAAACATCGCGAAGGGCTACTTTGCGGGTCGCGCAGGATACAATCTGGACGGCCGTCTAAAAGAGACGTAGTAAGAAGAACAAAAAGAAGTAGAAACTTGACCAGAAATTATCCGATATTTCAGCAGCGTTGTATTGTTTATTGCTATATTAATAACTTAAATAAATTAATCCTTTTTGCATAGGTACGTACTAACGTAATATACGAGTGTCAACATCAACTAGCATGCGTAAATGTGCCGTTTGTGCAAAAGCTTAGTGATTTTAACACCCTGGTGTTAACATACGTTAGCATCTGTAAATATGCGTCCGGGAGGCAGCGACAGTCAATTGCGACTCATTTCGCTACACTTGATATTTTCTATTTTTGATGTTTATGATGGATAAATTCTACTAGTGACAGTCTGCCAACGCACCGGTACGCAGACACATTGCGTCGTGCATGCCGACTGGCAGACTGTTAATTTTACTTTCTATTAATAATAAATAATCTTTTTACAAAGTTTCATTCGTAGCAAAATCAGTCACGGATTCAAAAAATTCTCGGCTTTCCTAGAACTCGCTGTTTTACTTTTCGGTTGGCAGACTATTATTTTTCGTAAGTGTACTAATGGTAGCATTGAAATATGTCGATGAAAATCGTTGCGAAGATCAGTCCAGAAAACTGTCGCTGCCTCCCAGACTATTATGATTGGGATGATAACAACTTTGATGATTATTAAATAATAAATACTATTTCTAAAAATTGAACAATTATATAACCTTTATTTCTCCTCTTGTTAGCAAAAGCATTGATTTTTCTTATTCTTGAATTTTATTTTTATTATTCATATAATATTTCTAGAATGATTGGTTTTTTATATTTCATTTTATATAATTCGCAACTTGAGAAAGAATTTATGGTAATTGTTTTAGTAAGAATGGATTATTCGAAAATTCCAAAAATTATATGTAGATTAACTGCTTTAGAAATTAGCCCATTTTTTAATTTGCACTTGTTTATAGTTATTTAACAAATAAGTACATTAATAACAGCGGTTAATAATCAAGATATTTTAACACACCAGCGTAGCGAGCGCGTTAATGGTCGAGATTATTAATCGCCTTTTAATATATGAGTTAGCTACAAATTTTTTCCGTCGACTGTACTTTTACTAAAATGGAGAAAATCTTATTTTAAATGTTTATTTACTAAAATAAGTACAAATACGATGAAGTATTAATTAATTAGTATCATCTAATTTGTGTTTATAAACATTTATATTTACGTTAGATATAGTACAATTACTGAAATTAAGGGAAGGCATAGATAAATTATAGACGGAGAGCTGGCTACGGAGGGGTAGGGGTGACTCGGTGCATTGAAAATTTTATCATTTACAGATTCGATTGTTACCGACATAGCGTGAGGCGAGCCGCCAGAAGGCACCCTGGAAGAATAACGCGAGGGTAGGGGGTTAAATATGCAATTTTTTTACGTAAATTAATTGATAAGGTGCAATGCTGAAAATTTGCAGAATAATAGGAGATAGTACAAGTAAGTAGGGAAAAAATTGCCAGAAGACTAGGCGGAAGATAAAGAGCCGCCAGAAGGCGCTAATGTTGCGAAAAATTTTGCAATAATTATGTGACTCAGTGCACTTCTGGCAATTTCTATACTTATTCTGTAATTCAAAACTAGATTACCTGCAAAACGCCAGATGGCTAAGTGGAAGAATGACAGAGATATCAGCGATACTAAGAGCGTCGGTGGCCCACTCGATGGTTCAATTTTTCTTATATTTTATATTTTATTTCATTAAGTGTACTTCTGGCGATTTGTCAACATAATTTAGGATATTTCATGACACCATTGGACAAATGCCAGAAGTAAATTTGAAAGACATATACAGGGTGTTTCACTTAAAAGTCCCCAGGCCATTATCTCTAAAACTAATAAAGATATTTTATTTTTGTAAATGGCAGATGATTGATACCAAAGAAAGGTTTAAATAACGGTGATTAGAATTTTTCCTCAACAGCACACAGAGATGGCGCTGCGATGCAAAACTATTTTTTGATGGCTGGAACCTTGAAACATAAGTCATGTGATTAAACAATAATTTGTGAATAATTTTGATGGTATAGAGAATTTACAAAAAACAAGCCGTTTTGGAGTTACATGAGTTTCTTTCATTAATGCCAGTACACGTGAATTTTGATAAATCCCTATAATTTATTTATTATTTATTATAGAATATTGGTTACCAAACACTTTTTTTCAAGTTAAGGAAAGTGATATAATACACTATCATAAAATTATGTTTACCACTTCCGGCCAAACCGGAATTAACATGATGAACCAATATCCATATGTTCCTACATATTACATTTTTTTTTCTAATAACGCTTCTAATAAAACGGCTCCCAAAACTTAAAGTAAGTAAGACAACAAAGAAAATACACACTAATTTAGAATGGGCTAAATTTATATTAACAATTCAGTAAAGAACGTAAACAAAAGTTTTATAAACAAACATTTAAAAACTATCGAAATATTATTAAAAATGAAATTAAACTAATTTCTTTCTTATTAGTAGGTACTTATTATATTAAATGTTCAAAATTTCTCCCTTCTTCATGAATACACATATTGTACCGTTTCAGTAACTCTTCATTGCAAACTTTTTGTAACGTATGTCTATTTATAGCAGCAACACTTGCATATATTTTATTATACAAATCGGCCATATCCTCAATGGGTTCAATGTACACTACACTTTTTAAATACCCCCAAAGGTAAAAATCTAATGGAGTCAAGTCAGGTGATCGTGCTGGCCATCTGACTACTCCATTAGTACCAATCCATCTCTGAGGGTACATTTCATTATGACAATCCTTGACTAGTACTGAGTTATGGGGTGGTGCACCATCTTGGTGAAACCAAATATTCTCCTGGATATGAGGGATAGTCTCTAATAATCCTGGAAATACATTTCTCAAAGATATCTCATATTTTCTTCAATTTAAAGTCCCATGGAATAGATATGGTCCAATAATATATGAATTTAATATTCCACACCACACGTTAACTCCAAAAGTTACCTGATTTCGGGTCATTCTCATCCATCTAGGATTATTTTGTGACCAGTATCGGCAGTTATGCTTACTCACAACTCCGTTGTTGTGAAAACGGCTTTCATCGCTCCAGAGCACATTTTTAAAAAAATTTGGGCATTCTTCAGAAAGAACTGAAAATTCAGCTAGAAAATGTAATCTTCGTTCATAATCACCAGGCCTTAAATGATGGATCAATTTTAATTTGTATGGATGGTATTTATTTGATTTTAATATTCTATGGCACGAAGATATCGACAGATTAGTTTCCGATGCCAATTTCCGGAGAGAACATTGAGGATTGTTGACAACACTATTTAACACCAAGGCTGTATTTTCATCGTTTCTAACTGGCCTATTTCTGTTACGAATAGTTTTCTTAAAACTACCCCAGTTTCTTAAATTTTTAAACAGCATAATAAATGTTTTTTTATCGGGTGTAGGTCTATTTGGAAATCGTAAACAAAACAATCGTTTTGCTTGTCGGGAATTTCTTTTGCATTCACCATATATTAAAATCATATTTAAGTTATCTTCATTGGTGTATCTAACCATTTTTTAAATTTATTTTTTTTTATTGCCTTATTTGGATTAATTTGCTTTGAATTGTTTCTAAGTACACTATTTCTGTTTCAAACTATGATTGAAATGCACCAACTACAAACTTTGTTTAATAACTGTCACACTTAAAATTAAATCAAAGCCTACTAATATCTCTTAAGTAGATTTTTCATTACCATTTTAAATTAGTGTGTATTTTCTTTGTTGTCTTACTTACTTTAAGTTTTGGGAGCCGTTTTATTAGAAGCGTTATTAGAAAAAAAAAATGTAATATGTAGGAACATATGGATATTGGTTCATCATGTTAGTTCCAGTTTGGCCGGAAGTGGTAAACATAATTTTATGATAGTGTATTATATCACTTTCCTTATCTTGAAAAAAAGTGTTTGGTAACCAATATTCTATAATAAATAATAAATAAATTATAGGGATTTATCAAAATTCACGTGTACTGGCATTAATGAAAGAAACTCATGTAACTCCAAAACGGCTTGTTTTTTGTAAATTCTCTATACCATCAAAATTATTCACAAATTATTGTTTAATCACACGACTTATGTTTCAAGGTTCCAGCCAACAAAAAATAGTTTTGCATCGCAGCGCCATCTCTGTATGCTGTTGAGGAAAAATTCTAATCACCGTTATTTAAATCTTTCTTTGGTATCAATCATCTGCCATTTACAAAAATAAAATATCTTTATTAATTTTAGAGATAATGGCCTGGGGACTTTTAACTGAAACACCCTGTATAACGCCGTAATTTTATTAATGAAAATATATGACGATTAATTTTATTTCTATCAAAATGACATTAATCATTTTGAATATTTGTCGAATGTAATTATTATGTCATGTTTGAATTTTCAATATGCCTTATAATATAATTTTTATTCCTACTTCTAATACAATATATATCTTTAATACTACGAATATTGATATTAACTTAATATTAATTGAATAAAAAATTATTCCGTTGAATAACCCTCATTTTCTATGTCGTCATCAAATTCAATGTCCTCGTCGCTGTCATACATTGTCATCATCTTCAGCTGGAAAAGGAAATCAATAATTTAATAAAATTGATAAATTATCAAAATCGAATTCAAAATTAATTTCCAAATTATCACTAACAACGACAACGTCTTTGCCAGATGGTGGTAATTGTGGTCCTTCAAACCATTTGAATTCGTATTTGGATCCGTTCAATATCCATCCGCAATTTTCCGCTTCTAGTTCGTGTGGATCAAATAACGTTGCATTCGTCCATATATTTGCAATGTAATGTGTTCTTTCCATTTGTTGGCGTAATTCCACGTAGCAGGGTGGCAAGCAGGAAGCGTCGAAGTTCTTTAATTGTTTTTTTTTAAAAGGCTCGTTTACATTTTTTATCGTGTAATTTTGATGGAACAATTCGTATCGGAGCTCATTAACTTTGTCGCAAGATTTGATACCATACATATTGCAAACGAATGATTCAACAATGGAGAAAGTATTTTCTTTATTTGCATCTGTATTACCTAAATCAGCGAATGCATTTTGATATTCTTTTGACTTCAAAAGCATTTCATATGGACGTTGTTTTCTTTTTCTGAAAAATGCGGGGTTATAGTCACATCCCGTTAATACATGAAATCCCGGTAATGCTTTGCACATTTCTAATCCCAGGGATTCATGAAGCGCATTGACATCGATAATGTGACGTTTGCCGAAAATTCCGCACTCAGTCCAAATTTTCGATTTAATTTTGTGTAAATTTGCTAATAAAATAACTACAATATCTGTATCTGAACACTTAATTACAATATTTGAATTTGAATCAATTTTGAAAGCATGATATATTATCTTCGTGTCAGCCTCTTCATGAGGAGAACAGCAAAATTCAAACATGATATAATAATTACATTCGACAAATATTCAAAATTATTAATGTCATTTTGATAGAAATAAAATGAATCGTCATATATTTTCATTAATAAAATTACGGCGTTATATATGTCTTTCAAATTTACTTCTGGCATTTGTCCAATGGTGTCATGAAATATCCTAAATTATGTTGACAAATCGCCAGAAGTACACTTAATGAAATAAAATATAAAATATAAGAAAAATTGAGCCATGGAGTGGGCCACCGACGCTCTTAGTATCGCTGATATCTCTGTCATTCTTCCACTTAGCCTTCTGGCGTTTTGCAGGTAGTCTAGTATTGAATTACAGAATAAGTATGGAAATTGCCAGAAGTGCACTGAGTCACATAATTATTGCAAAATTTTTCGCAACATTAGCGCCTTCTGGAGGCTCTTTATCTTCCGCCTAGTCTTCTGGCAATTTTTTCCCTACTTACTTGTACTATCTCCTATTATTCTGCAAATTTTCAGCATTGCACCTTATCAATAAATTTACGTAAAAAAATTGCTTATTTAACCCCCTACCCTCGCGTTATTCTTCCAGGGTGCCTTCTGGCGGCTCGCCTCACGCTATGGCGGTAACAATCGAACCTGTAAGCGATAAAATTTTCAATGCACCGAGTCACCCCTGCCCCTCCGTAGCCAGCTCTTAGACTATTATTAGTTCTATGATGTTCCGAATTTAAATTCAGTTTTATATCATTATCTTGGATAATAGGTTGTGTCTCGGCGTTGGTAGAACTAGTATGAGTATGAACTTTTGTAACACTTTTACAGAAGATTTCTTTAGTATCAACTTTATTTTACAATGAATTTTCAATATATATCCTTCTGCAACAGCAGTGAATTTCCAACCACCAAGACGTTTAATGGCTGAAAAGTCTGCACCACTGTCAGAAAGTATTGAGGCAGAAGATCGCCGAAAACAATGCCCAGTGTAGAGATGCGGCTGCTCTAATTTTAAGAAGGTTGCTATAATGGACGGCAGTTTAGAAAATGTATTTATGCCAACTGTAGTCCGGTATATTTACACATTGGAAGGTACAAAAATTCACACCCAGCTGAAAGTTGGTAGGATTGTTCAAAACACCATTATAAATGAACTCAAAAAGTCCTCATCGTTCCGATACCTGGAAAAACAAAATTTACGCGGGGTCAAAGGTCACAAAAATGGGTTTTTCGAGATTTTCAACAAAACGGTAAGTTTTATCATAAAATTAGCTCAGACGAAAATTGTAGATCAGATAATTGTCTATAAAAAATGTGTCAATACTTTTTCTCCTAAGAGCCACCGTTTCTGAGATATGACGATTCAAAAAGTTGGAATAGTTGTAATCGTCATAATACATAATACACAATAATAACGTTTCCACGCCACCTTTGAGGTAGTGTAGATATTGATATTAACAACATAAATGCGACATACATCATTGATGGGGGATATTTATTACACCGCGTTGTGTGGCATAACGAAGAAACATTCAACGTTATCTTAGATAAATACGTTCAGTACGTACGTCGACATTTTGGTCCCAGAGTTACTGTCGTATTTGATGGCTATAATGATTGTACGAGAAATATTAAAGCCGCAGAACAACGTCCTCGAACTTCAGCAACATCTTCATATTTTGATATTTTATTTGATCAATCTATGACAGTTCCTACTAGTAAACAGAAATTTCTTGCAAATACTCACAACAAATTTCGGTTCATTTCAATGTTGAAAGAAAAGTTTACTGCTGAAAACATATTGGTAAAACAAGCTAGTAATGATGCCGATGTACTGATAATTGAAACAGCAATAGAGCAATTCAATTTAACAAATGGAACTATTGTTGTTGGTGAAGATGTAGACTTACTCGTACTTACTCACTGCTCGAACTCCAACCGAAAAAACTATTTTTTTTAAAACCTGGAGAAGCTCAACATCAATCGGAAATATATTAATCAAAAGTTTATCTACTTTTGCAAAGTGTCAAAATCATGTACTATTTTTACACGCAATCACTGGCTGTGATACGACATCTGCATTTTTCAGAAGTGGTAAAACAGTTTTTAAAATGTTTGAAAAACAAGATTTAGTTCAATGTGCTGAAGTTTTTAAAAAGAGTAATTCAACTTCACTAGAAGTTATCACCAACGGAATTCGCTTTCTTCTTTCTATATACGGAGCTCCTAAAAAAACTACCTGCTAATAGTTTCGATATGCATGTTTCGTTAAAAATACTCGAAATAAAAAACAAGTGCAATTAGCTTGTCTTCCTCCAACCTCAGTGGCTGCTCATCAACATCTTTTTCGGGTATATTATCAAGTTCAAGTGTGGCTTGGTTATCAGCTAGACCCAAAAGACTGGGGTTGGAAGTTGGTCGACAATACATTAGAACCAGTTCAGACTTTACTCCCACCTGCGCCAGAAAAACTGCTAAACATAATTTTTTGCAACTATAAAAAGGGATGTAGTATATACACCAAATCCCAAATTTCTGTACTCTTACCAGCTTGATTTACTTATTTTCCCCTAGTTACTCCTATTAACCCCAACCCTTCATCAGAATCGTCCCAAAATATAATCTAGTTCCAGATGTCGTTATAATACATACGTCTACCAAATTACAAGTGAATATCTTAATTTTATTTTATCAACCCCTTTAATAATGGAGCAAGGGTAGTGGAAGGGTTAAAAATATTATTAAAAAATCTGAGGCCTTGGCTTCTAGGACATACACCGAATTTCAAGTTTCTGTACTCTTACCAGCTTGCTTTACTTATTTTTTCCTATTTGCTTCTACTTACCCCCACTCCCTCAACGCAATCATGTCAAAATATAATCTAGTTTCAGATACAGTTATAATACATAAATGTACCAAATTTCAAGTGAAAATTTAAATTTAGTTTTATCAACACTTTTAATAAAGGAGGTGGCGGGGGGATGGAAATACTATTAAAAAAACCTGACACCTTCGCTTCTAGTATATACACCAAATCCCAAATTTCTGCTTTTAGCAGCTTGCTTTACTTATTTTCCCCTATATACCCCTATTTAACCCTCAACCCTTCAACGAAATCATCTCAAAATATAACATAATTCCAGATGTCGTTACAATACATATGCGTACCAAATTTCATGTGAATATCTCAATTTTATTTTATCAACCCCTTGAATAATGGAGTAGGGGTGGTGGGGGGCTGAAATATATTATTAAAAAATCTGAGGCCTTGGCTTCTAGTATATACACCGAATTTCAAGTTTCTGTACTCATACCAGCTTGCTTTACTTATTTCCCCCCATTTACCCTTAAATAACCCCCAACCCTTCAACGGAATCATCTCAAAATATAATCTAGTTCCAGATGTCGTTATAATTCATACGTGTACCAAATTTCAAATGAATATCTCAATTTTATTTTGTCAACCCTTTTCATATTGGAGTAGGGGTGGTAGGGTTGAAAAATATTATAAAAAATTCTGACGCTTTGGCTTCTAGTACATCCGCCGAATTTCAATTTTTGTACCAACTTGTTTTACTTATATTCCCCTATTTACCCCTAAATAACCCCCAACCCTTCAACGGAATCATCTCAAAATATAATCTAATTCCAGACGTCACTATGATACATAGTGTACGAAATTTCAAATGAATATCTGAACTTTATTTTATCAATCCCTTTAATAATGAGGTAGGGGTGGTGGGGGGTTGAAAAATATTACCAAAAAATCTGAGGCCTTAATTTCTAGTACATACACCGAATTTCAAGTTTCTGTAGTCATACAAGCTTGCTTTACTTATTTCCCCCTATTTACCCCTATTTAACCCCCAACCCTTCACCGGATATCCACAAAATACAATCCAGTTCCAGATCTCGTTATGATATATACGTGTACAAAATTTCAAGTCAATATCTTAAACCGTTCCGGAGAAAACGTGCGGACAAAAAAAAAGTTACAGACAGACAGACAGACAGGCAGACAGACAGACAGACGGACGGACGGACAGACAGAAATGTTTTTTTTGCTCAAATTTAAAATCTCGAAGTTTCATGATATTCTAAACCTATTTCGAAAAAAAGCATTTTTGAACTTTTTTTTGCGATTACTATACTTCCACTCCACTACATGGATGTGGAAGTAATTAGTCGTTTGTTTCATAAAATTTACTTACTTACGTTTATAAACTTACTCATCGGGGTGTTATATATTTTTCTCTAACACCATTTCAGAAATTACAAATTCCACAACTAAAAATTGTGTCGGAACAAGTATCATTCCAACACACTGTTATGGTATAATACCGCACGGCTTTCGACGAATCAGAAGCTGTTATTGGTTCGGTTGCTATGGTTACGTTGAACAAAAGGTAGCTTTGCATTTGACGTTTTGAACAGTTTTAAAGTTTTTTTGTATAATTTCTAAAATTTTGTTAGAGAAAGTATAGTCTACAACACGTTTGGAATGGCATATTTGGGCCATTCCATAACTTGCTATAGAATATACTATTTTCTTCACAATCATACAGAAATAATCAAATTGTCTTACATGTTAAAAGTTGGAAAGTATGACATTTCAACATTCGACATTTGAATCTGAAATGTGACATTTCGGGTTGGAATTAGTATATTCAACAAGTTGTGGAATAGCCCATATTCCACACGACCGAGAAGTTTGTAATCCGAGCCGAAGGCAACGCTCGAGCAAGGCTCGAAGGCAACGTGTTGTAGACTATACTTTCTTTCTCTAACAAGATTTTAGAAATTATGCAAAAAACTTTAAAACGGTGTAAAACGTCAAATGCGAAACTAGACGTAACCATAGCAACCGAACCACTAAGTGAGGCTTAACGGCTTCTGATTTGTCGAAA
The DNA here is from genome assembly GCA_963583905.1 of Stenurella melanura. Classification (NCBI taxonomy): domain Eukaryota; kingdom Metazoa; phylum Arthropoda; class Insecta; order Coleoptera; family Cerambycidae; genus Stenurella; species Stenurella melanura. The sequence continues at coordinate 80,203,252 of OY757316.1, read as the reverse complement.
GCCGTGCGGTATTATACCAGAAGAGTGTGTTGGAATGATACTTGCTCCGGTACAATTTTAGTGGTGGAATTTGTAGTTTCCGAAATAGTGTTAGAGCATAGTATATTCTATAACAAGTTATTGAATGGCCCATATTCCACATGAGCGAAAAGTTTGTAGGCCGAGCCTACGGTTCGCGAGTGTGGAATATGCCATTCCTAACGTGTTGTAGACTATACTTTCTCTAACAAGATTTTAGAAATTATACAAAGAAACTTTAAAACTTCAAAACGTCAAATGCGAAGCTAACTTTTGTTCGATGTAACTATAGCAACCGAACCATTAACAGGTTCTGATTCGTCGAAAGCCGTGCGGTATTATACCATAACAGTGTGTTGGAATGATGCTTGTGCCGACACAATTTTTAATTGTGGAATTTGTAATTTCTAAAATGGTGTTAGAGAAAGTAATATTCCGGATTGGAAAGTGATATTGCAAATTGGAAAGTGGCCACTTTCTTAGTATATATTAAAACGACGCGACGTCACTTTGACATTTGTCCTTTGACATAAGAATGTTAAACGGTTTATTGGATTTTTGTTCATTAAGGAGCATTATTGTGAATAAAATAGTTTACAAACCTTGGTGAAAATTTTCATTGCTGTCTCGAGAATTAGTTAACTATCAACTATCTTATCTCTCGACAACAATGAAACTCTTTTCACCTCAGTATGTAATATACTATTAAAATCTACTCTCAGACAGTCCACTCAGTACAATCGGTATGACAGGTATTTCCTGCGGTTTTTGGGCTGTCATACCATGATATTTTGAAGAGGCGCACAAATACGAACAAAAAATATAAAAAAGTTAAAACTTTACTACCTATCACCTTCAAATAGTAGGCTAGACGGCAGGGAGGAAAAAATGCTAAAAAAGTAATTCTTGGCCCATAGGCGAGATTATTGTTGGATTCGATTCGTTTTAGGGTATAGTTGAACACCCTAAGTTTGCTTACAAATTAGCGTACCGCTTGATTTTATAATTAAAAATAGTGGGTAATATAGGCCCTTTTTCTATATTTATATGTATTAGGAAAATTGTTCGTTATGAAATTCTCTAAAATATGAGCACAGATAGAGATCGCTTGGTGCAGTTGTTAACTTGCAAATGGCTTCCAAAGCTTTTAAAACACGTTATTTTCACTATTTCTTTACTCGAAAACAACTGCACATAGAGGTCTAAAAATGAAGTTGGTGTCTATGTTGTCCCGATAATGTACAAAAAATTTCAGCAAGATCGGTTTATTACTTTTTGAGTAATCAACGATCTATTTTTTTTAATCCTTAATTAACATATGTGCCATTTTTGTAAAATCCATTTATAATTGGGAAACTCATTTAGAAAATTCAAAAAACTATTGAAAAATTACACCCCGTTGGAATTTTTGAAAAATCTAGGACAAACTTTTTTTTAATTATAAAAGAATAGCAGCTTTTTAGATGTGCAAGAGCGGATTCTTTAAAGTTGAAATATAACAAGATATTTTTATTCAACTTGGTTTACTATTTTTTTACTAATCAATTTAAAATAATTTACAGAAAATATTTATCTTTTAGGCACATACGGTCTTAATTGGAGGAATTACAGAGAGGAAACACCCCCACAATATAAAATTAATGAATACAGGTCATCACAGCCCACAAACGAACGGTGGATATTCACGACAACCTTCCGATGGAACCCTTTTCCAGTATTAAAAAAATTATTTACTGCTTATGACTTTCAACTACGACTAGTTCATCAAAGAGGAACACCATTTTATTTTATTTCTGAATTTGAAATTTATGTGCAACTGTTAATAAAAATAGTTAATAAAATATGATTACTAATTATTTCGAAATATACAAAGAGGAGTCCATCGCAATAATAAATATTGCTTTTCTTAAAACTCTTAAATGTACGATGGTGCATATCGGCCAGTGTATAAGAAAAATCTTTATAAATCGCCCGAATTAATCTGTGAATTGCCAAATTAAATCTGTCAACTGCCTGATCAAATCTGTCGAAATCTATCTTTGCAGGTGGCTATGCATTTGAAAGGGGAAATGATTTTGTGGTTATAGGTAGAACTCAATGGCCTGAGTTCAAAGTGTGTCGAGTTCGGTGAAAGACGCATCCGCATGTATCATGGCTCCTACGAGATATCGAGATAAATCCGGATAAAGCGGCAACAATACGCCGAAATTGTACTGAATTGAAGCATTCTGCATTGATTGATATAAATTAGCGCGAGTATGGCTACTTCATATAGTTGATAAGTATTTGATTAAATTATGTTGGTTGAATAAAGCAACACAAAATAGTGTATATAAACAACGCGAGAAAAGTGTACAGCTTGAGTGCTTGACTATAAAATATACAGGGTGTAATTAGTTTCATGTCATTAAAAAAACTGGTGGTAGGGAATGACAAGACAAACAAAAAATATTTTAGTTACTATGGGTGTCTCGTTATGTACACGCGTCCAACCCGCCTCGCCGTTCGTTGTTTTTTGTTATTTTTGAATTTCGGGTCACTGTGTATTTATAGTTAAGATTTATTTTATTGACTTTACCGTTCAAGTCGTTAAATTCTTGATTACGTACAGACACAACTTACCTGTTCGTAGTACGTATGTTCTTAATTCGACGTATGGAACTGTGTAGCGATGCAGATGCATATTTCGAATAATTTACTTAGGTGGTAAGCTTTTAACCCAGGACCCTCATTTATGTTACAAACGTTAATAAAGCACATTTAAATATTCTAAATTATAAACATTAATCCAATATTTTGTTCCAAATTAAAAGACACACATGTAAAGAAATGCTCTGTTTAAACTTCTACGGCCATTATTTGCTTGCAGTTTTGCAGGAAAAGATAACGAATTATTTACCTCTTTATAATTGCCTCAGTTCGGTTGAGGCGGTCCATCAAAGGCGGTCGATGATCCAAGGAATTTGCACTTTTGTATGACAATTTAAAAGTTGTATAATTGGGAACTACAAGTTCATTGATCAAGAAAAGCAGTGGTTCTCAATTATTTTCTACATTAATATTAAAAAAAATATATGTTAGAGAGGTTGACCTAGGTCAGTTTTTTTCAAAGTGCCCCTAGAGCGAAAAGTCATAAAGGTTTTTTGTTTGTCTAGTTGGTCCCCATTACCAGTTTTTTTAATGACATGAAACTGATTACACCCTGTATATTACACCTAAGTCGTACAAAAATTATTATACAGAGGTTTGTTCCAACACGCAGTTTGACCGTCCGTTGAACGATCAAAAGCAGTCTCTCAGTCGTCTATTCATTTATTCTATTTACCGTTGTGACATATTATGAGCGGCTCCAGTTGACTGTTCAACGAACGATCAAACTGCGTGTTGGAACAAACCTAGAGGGGCTCAATTATCGACTTTATTCCAATGGGAAAAACAGAACTTTCCCATGGGAATTTATATTTTGTATTCTCGATGCAACTCATAGGATTATATTCCAACGAAAAGTGTGAGAATATGTTCACGTGATGAAAGACTGGGGAATTCATATTTCCAATGGAATAATTGTAACAGATTATGCGCACTCCGCGAATAGAGTGAAACACAGCGTGCATAGAAAAAGATACTCTATAAGCTGTGATAAAAAGGTAATATAAATAACATAATCTTTATATTAATGGTAATTCGTTTATTGTTTTACGTTTGTAATATTTTTTATTTTGAAGTCCATGAAGTCCAGTCCTTTATGGCTCCTGAGACGCTGTTAAGGTTGTCGGTTGCCCTGCCATCTTCTCCGAGCCTCTTGATGTGTAAAGTTATTAGTAAGCTTTTCCTCTTTTCCATCCCATCCTTCATAATAAGGGAATATTTTACTTTTTGTACTACTAAAATTAAAAACTACGTAACAAAAACTGTTTTATGTTGTATTGTATAGGGCGCGTGCAAAATCTGACAGCTAACGAGAGTGGAGGGCATATAACCTCAATGTTCCAAATTAATTAACGTGAAATTCGCTGTTTTCGTTTGGTTTTTTAACTTTCTTGTGTTATCAGCTATTAAAATAAACATTTTTAAGTTTATTTTTCATTATATATAGACAATTACGGGTTTTGTAAAATAATATTTCCTTTGATTTGGCGAGATGTGCATTGTTTACCTGTGTTTTTAGTAAATTTCTTCGTAATTAAACAATGTATGGGATTGATCTTATTATTATATATGGAGCATATTTAGATTATTTAACATTTAAACGCTGTTAATAATTCTGTTGTCAGTTTACGACAAGAAGCCATCATATTCTGTGGTATTTGGTTGTCGAAGTCTCACCGAATGCCAATTTAAGCTTTTAAAGGTATGTGATTATTACTTAACATTGGAATTTACTGGTTACCTATTATATAACAAAACATATTTAATAAATACATAGTAGTAAATACCTTCTGCATGCACGAATATAAAATTATTAATTATTTCAGATTTACACCAAAAGAAGAAAAGTTTGTGCTCAATCCAAAGAGCAAAGCGAAAAGAGCCTTAGAGAGATCCGATCTTACTGAGTCAAAGGTGAAATATGGTCATAGTTCCAGACATTATCTTAACGGATAATCTTTATTTATAATAATTTATTTTAATTTTTATACTCTAAAATTTTTAGGAAAACCTGCTGAACTAGGTAAGGTAACTCATCTAAGATTGACTAACAAATAAATGTATGGGTTATGCAGCCTTAAAGCATTTAATCACTTTTCTTTTGAACTCTTAATTGACCACAAACTTATCTTTGATGTAATTCGATGGCAATCTGAAATAACTATAACTTTATTTTCTTGCATGCGGTAGGTATACTACTATGTATTTATTAAATATGTTACATAATAAGTTTTAAATTCCAATGTTAAGTAATAATTACATACCTTTTAAAGCTTAAATTGGCATTCGGTGAAACTTTGACAACCAGATTCCATACAATATGATGGCTATTTGTGGTAAACTGGTAACAGAATAATTAACAGCATTTAAATTTTTAATAATCTAAATATGCTCTATATATAACAGTAAGATCAATCCCATACGTTGTTTAAATACGAAGAAAATAACTAAAAACACAGGTAAACAATGCACATCTCGCCAAATCAAAGAAAATATTATTGTACAAAACACGAAATTGTCTATAATGAAAACTAAACTTAAAAATGTTTATTTCAATAGCTGATAGCACTAAAAAGTTAAAAAAGCAAACGAAAACAGCGAATTTCACGAATATTAATTTGAAACATTGAGGTTATCTCCACTCTCGTTAGCTGTTAGATTTTGCACGCGCCCCATTAAATTTAACTTATAGGTTAGGTACCAGTCCTTTTCACTGTTCTCAACATTACAATTGGAAAAAATCGCCAGAATCTTTAATGTCTTTGGTCGATTTATGAAATGGATCCAGTTGATGTTAGACATACGTTGACCATTCAAAAAAAAATTTATATCCAAGTAATTTATAAAATTTTATTTAACCCGTATTTTTTTATTTTACATTCCAAATTCATTTTAATAGTGAAATTAATTATTTAAATTACTCCGCACAAAAGCAGGTTTAGTATCGCTGCTGTCGTAATCGCCATACATCATTTAACCTTCATCTAAAATTTGATTCTTATAGCTTTTATAGTTTTTGAGATAGCACGAGTTGTATCAGAAAAAAATTAAATATCGTGTATTATAGAAAGGGGGTGTGAACTTAACAAAGGGGATGAACGCAGGCCTATAACGCAAATCACCCTCCGGAAATGGATTCGGCAGATGATTTTACATAATATTGACCTAATTTTAAAAATATGTCCAAAAGATGCATTGGATAAAAAATAAATGGTCTCTGAATCCCCTACTACATGGTTCATCATGTATATATTTGTCAAAAGCCATATGACAATTCTTGACGTTGTGCGATTGACAGTCTTTCAACTCGTACACGGTGGTTGGTTATTTTCTTCGCTTTTTCATTCAATTTTCGACAATTTTTTATTCCAAGTTTATTTATTTGATTTTTGTTTGATTGTTGTTCTAAAGGGTATAGGGGTTGTGCTTATCGTCCATGCCCTTTGAAGGCGGATGAAACAATAATATTCTTTCTGTTTCTCAAAGATCCTGAAAGGTAGGTACAAATTTATATTACTGAAATAACTAGAAAGTAATGTTCGCTATACTAAACGATTAGCAGTTGAAAAGAAGTAATATGAAAGGAATTATTTTCAGTTGCAGCACTAACTCTGGGTGAGCTCGAAATACTATTTAAAAATAACATTTTGATAAAAAGGACTGGGTTCTTTGATATCATATTAAAGCTAAATATTATAAAGGAACATAATCATTTAGCGTGAATTTTTGATGTAATGAAACAATAATTGAAAGGATGAAAAAGATTCGTGGAAGAAATGAAGGTATTCAGTAAGTTACAGAATATGTTCGTCAGTTTCTAATGAACACAGTTGCATTGTAACCATGAATAAGGTTAAGGTGAATAAAGTAATTAATTAATGACTCTCAATTCGTACCTTCTTCTTCTTCTTCTAGCGGGGCGAGGAAAGGTCACCGCACTCAGGCCTAGTGGCCCATTGTGCAACCGCTAACGAAATTTATTGAAAGCCCCCACACAGGCCAGATTCTAGTCCAAAGGCCAGAATCCTGCTTATGGGGGAATTTCTTATTTCCTCCAGCACTGGAAAGCCAATGCCGAGGTGTTTATGCCTCAGGTTCAGTGGCGAATCCAGAATTTTGGTCTGGAGGGGGCTGAAGTCAGTGGCAGCAGCTGTAGAGAATGATGATGTGTAGGGGGGACATGGACGAAAATTGCGCCGCAGGAGAAAATTTTGTATTTTTCAAGGTCAAACACTCTAAAACGAAAAGTTAGAAATTTGAGTTGCAAAAGCATTTTCTTCGAAAAATAGGTTTCGTCGACAACAATGTACCATTTTTTAACGTAATTGCAAAAATTGTTTGAATATTCATAGTATTAATAAGTTAAAATAATTTTGTTTGTGACTGTAGGTAAATATTTAATATGTATGTTACTGTAATAGTTAATATTGTTGTTTGTTATTATTTAATAAAAAAATAAACGATCCTAAAAATTATCAATATAAAAACTAGCACCTAGTATCATATATTGTTTATTAATTATTAATAAACGAAACCAAATAGTTTAATATTAAAAACATTAAAATTAAACGCAACAAGTTAGAAAATGGCAACATAGTACAATATAATATTCATACGACGACCCTTATTTTGGTTTAATATGTTGAGCACCTCAAATTGTATGTCTATATTATAATAAATGTTCATAAGGGCCAAAGAGGTGAGTCCATTTTTCCCTGTTGTATTTCTTAAGTACGTCTTCAATCTTTTCAAGGTACTGTAACTCCTTTCCGAAGTTGCTGTTGTCACTGGTATTACGACAACTATTCTAAGAAGCTCGTGTATGTTAGGAAATATCTCTACATTACATCTATTATTTAACATTTCGATAACGGACGATTTGGTGTCTGGAAATTCTACAACGGATGACTCTTAAAATCGTGTTGTGATTTATCGTATTTAAATGCCCTATCCCCGAACTGAATGTACAAGAGACGAAGGCAGCGTCATGCCTGTCAAGCAATGAAGCTATGTTGCTAAGTTTTCAAAAAGAAAAGAAATTAAGGAAAAACAAGTTCAGTGATTTTTTTCGAAATTGCCACCGTACTGGGGGGGGGCTGCAGCCCCATAGCCCCCCCCCTGGATTCGCCACTGCTCAGGTTCATCAACCTAGGGCAGGAAGTCAGGACGTGGATAGAAGTTTCTTCCTCGTCCTCGCAAAACCTGCAGTCGGGGTGGTCCACCACCCCCATGGTATGCAGGTGTTTCCTGAAAGAGCCGTGTCCGGTCAAAAGACCTATTACGACTCTGACTTGTCTCCTGCTTAGTCGCAGAATTTGTTTTGTTCTCTCCGGCAAGGGCCCTGAGATAAGGAGCTTCGCTTGCCGGAGTCCTGGGTGGGATGTCCAGTAGTCAATGAACTGGGAGCGGGCCCAGTCCTCTATTGACCTCCTGGCGTTGGATATAGGGTAACCTAGGGCCGGCTCCGGACCCAGTAGAGGCTTCCGAGAGCCTCCTCTTGCCAGAGCGTCTGCCCGCTCGTTACCTTCAATGTTGCTGTGTCCAGGCACCCAGAGGAGCCTGACCCAATTGGATGAGCCAAGTTCGCAGAGAGCCTGTTTACAGTTTTGAACCAATTTTGATTTGGTTCTTGTCGATGCAAGGGCCTTGAGGGCCGCTTGGCTGTCACTACATACGTGTATGTGTTTGTTGGAGTATTCCCTTCGGATATTCTCCTGTGCACAGACCAAGATAGCAAAGATCTCAGTCTGGAATACTGTGGCGAAATTGCCCAGGGCATAAGAGAGCTCAGCCCTGGGCCTTTCTCCATATATCCATGCTTCGGTACCTTCCTCTAGCCTCGATCCGTCTGTGAACCAGACGATATCGGCAGGCCCGAGTGTGCCCTCGAGTGGGTTCCAGTCTTCCCTTTTGGGGATGACCACCTCAAAGGGTTGTGCGAAGGAGAAGGAAGGCACGACGTCGTCACTTCTGGCCTCCAGGAGTGGGTGGGCCTCTATCGCATCAGATAGGGCCCTTGTGTGGCCTAATTGTTCTCCTCCGAATTTCCACTGACCACCACATTTCAGTCTGTAGGCCGCTTTCCGAGCCTCGGCCACAATCACCAAGTGAAGGGGCACGAGGTCCAGGAGGACCTCCAGAGCTGCCGTGGGGGTTGTGCGCAATGCTCCTGTGACTCCCAGACAGGCAAGTCTTTGGAGTTGTGTCAGCTTCTGCCGTATGTTGCACCCGGTTACTGCAGGCCACCAGACGACAGAAGCGTACGTGATCATTGGTCTAACTATGACAGTATAGTACCACATTGTTACCCTGGGGTTTAACCCCCAAGTTTTACCAAAGGTTCTTCTACATACCCAGAGGGTTGTAGTGGCTCTTTGTATTTGTCTCTCTATGTGATCTTTCCAGGTCAGCTTAGATTCCAAGATGACCCCCAGATACTTCACTGTCCTTGAGATCGTTACAGTGGTATTGTAGAGCACAGGTGCGACGAAGCCGTCTAGCCTGCGTCTCCTTGTAAAAATGACCAGTTCCGCCTTGGAGGGGTTAACTCTAAGGCCCTGGTCGTTGCACCATCTTTGTACGATCTGTAGGGCCCTTTGCAGGAGCCCGCTGACCGTATTTGGGAATTTTCCCGAGATGATGATTGCGAGGTCATCCGCGTAACCCTGCGCAAAGAGATCCTCTTTCTCGAGTTCCTGTAATAGGCCATCGAGAACGAGATTCCATAGCAGAGGAGAGAGGACACCACCTTGTGGGCAGCCTCTTCTCACCGAAACTTTTACTGCCGCTTCCTCGTTGGCAGCTGTGATTTGCCTTCCCGCCAACATGGCCCTCAACCATCTGATGATGGTGTCCTCGATGCCATGATAGGCTGCAGCGGCGCAGATTGAATCGAAGGAGGTATTGTCAAACGCTCCTTCGATGTCTAGGAAAGCCCCGGCCGCAAGTTCTTTGTGGAGCAGCACCTTCTCGATCCTCGAAACGATCAGATGAAGGGCCGTCTCCACTGACTTCCCGGCCTGGTAGGCGTGTTGTGACGGGTGCAGAGGCATTGAGGTCAGTGCCCCGTCATTGATGTACCTTTCAACCAACCTCTCTAATGTTTTGAGTAGGAAGGATGTAAGGCTGATTGCTCTGTAGGACTTGGCAGTGTCGTACGATGTGCGTCCTGCTTTCGGTATGAAAACCACTTTGACGGCTCTCCAGGGTATAGGAATATACCCCAAGGCCAGACAGGTTCTCATCAAGTGATAGACCGGACGTATGAGTGTCTCCATCCCCTCTTGCAGAAGTGCGGGGAACACTTCATCCGATCCCGGGCTTTTGAATGGGTCAAACATGGAAATAGCCCACCTGACTCTTTCCACTGTTACCATCCTCGAAGCTGTCCTCCAATCCGATGTGGTGACAGCGGCGCGGGGGGGCCGAGGGGGTGGCATGTCCTCCGTCTCCACTACGGATTCGGGAAAATGTGTTTCTAGTAGATGCTTGAGGCGCTCCTCAGGGGTAGCCGTTAGCCCCCCCGAGGGAAGCCTCAAGTTCACTAGTTGAGGTGATTTGTTTGTCTTTCTTGAGGGCTTTGCAGAGCCTGGTGGCTTCTGGAAGAACTTCGATGCTTTCGCAGAAGTTCCTCCAGGCTGCCCTCTTATTGCTACGAATGCAGCTTTTGTAGAGGCGCTGGGACCGTTTGTAGTTGTCCCAGTCCTCCGGAAGGTGAGTGCGCATAGCCCCATTGAAGAGCTTGCCTGTCTCATTACGCAGGTTTTGAAGCTCCCTGTTCCACCAGGGAACTTTTCTTCTTCCTTTACTTCTTTTTAGAGGACAACTGCTCTCATATGAGGCAGTAATCGCTTCGTTAAGAAGTTTCGTGGAGGATTCTATTCCCTCAGTGTTCCTGGGTATAATGACCCTAGTTATTTTTCCCGAGAGGGCTCGCCTGTAGGCGTCCCAGTCGATGTCTCTGGGGTTCCTGTACCGGCTCTCTTCCGAGGAGAGAGCCGAGTCTAGTTTGAACCTGATGTGACGGTGATCCGACAGTGAGGGTTCCGTCGAAACATTCCAATTTTTAATCAGTGGGACCACAAGTCTGTTTCCCAGCGTGATGTCTATGACCTCTTGCCTTCGTTGAGTGACGAAGGTGGGCGCATTTACCCGATTTATTATCTCTAAATCGGTAGTGTATAGGTACTGTAGTAGGCTGCTGCCTCTCGGATTGACCCCTGTGCTGCCCCAGCAGGTGTGGTGAGCATTGGTGTCACATCCCAAGATAAGAGGCAGCCGCCTATCAGTACAAAATTGAACCAGCTCCTCAAGTTCGGCTGAGGGTGGTGGTATTGGCGAGTCGTAGGGGAGGTAGACAGAGCCAAAAACGATCTCTGCTCTGCCGGTTTCCTCCCTAAGACTCACTTTGATGGCAACAGCATCCCTGGAAAATATTTCGGGAATTGCTGTGGCTTTAATTCCTTTCGAGACATAAATGCATGCTCTCTGTGTTTTGTGGGCGGCGGAGTAAATAACCCCATGCCGCTTATCTAGACCTCGAATGGAGCCCTGGCGGACCCAGGGCTCCTGAATCAGGGCTATTTGTGTCTGTCCCACAGCGGCCTGTCGACTCACTATTGCGGAAGACGGCTCACTGTGTTGCAGATTGATTTGGAGTATTTCCTTTTTTTTTTTTTAAACTTTAGCTACTACTACTCTGCTGCTTCCGAGCCCGACAGCGCCTCCATCGCTGCGTCTGCCGTGCTCGGCTCATTACTGCCACTTGGGATGGCACCTGCTTCCCGGGGATGAGGTTTGGGGTCCCAGAAGGTCACCTTTATCACCCCCGCCTGAGCGCGATAGCCCAGAGCTTCGATTTTCGCCGCGGAGGCCTCGTCGACTTCCAGGATTAGTCGGAGCCTCTTGGCTTCAACCATCCGAGCGTCGCGGACCTTCCACAGTTCCGTACGGAGCTCCGGGTTATGGCGCTTGAGTCTACTTAAGATGGTGGCTTGGTCCGCGGGCCTGCCTGGGACCGTAGCCACCATCTTCCTGTACTTGGGGAGATCTTCCCCCTCCAAGAGCCGGAGTGCCACTCCGTCCACGGAAGAGATCTCCCCGATGGCTGATCTCAGCCATACTAGGGACATCTCATTCCCGCAGAACAGCTCCACCACTCCCTGCTCTGTTAGCTTGAAGCCATCGAAATCGAGGAGGGGCCCCTCTGAGGGGAGCCCATCCAGGCGATTGTCGAGGGCCTCCTGCAGATTGTGGGTCAAGGCAGTCGTTAGACGCATTTCTGGAAATCCAGATGCGGCGACCGCCACCTTGACCCCTTTGCCGGCAGCCTGACTGTAGGAGAGGTCAGGCCTGGCTCTTTTGGTGGGTTTGGAGGCGCTAGGAGGGGTCTCTCCCTCAGGACGGCCCCTTTTGGGGGCCGTTGCCCGAGGTGTTCCCCTCTCAGCATTGCACTCCGCCCGTGCTTTTTTTGCCCTTTTGCGGGCCGCGCCGCTTCGATTCCGTCGCTTGGGTTGCCCATCTATTAAGTTGAGCCCTCCAGCGATGGTTGAGGGGGCCCCAGGATCGGAGCCCCCTTCCTGTGTGGGAGGATTGGGATTGGGGAAGGCTCCTTGTGGGGAGCCTTCTCCGGTTCCAAGGGATTGGATCTGTGGAGCCTCCCATTCTTAGGAGTGGGGAGGTCCCTGAAACGAGACTTTCCCCGGGGGAAGTGAGAGAGGAGGCCCTGTGATCAGAGCACTCCTCGGGGGGGCTTCTCAATTCGTACCACTAAAGAACTTTTCATTGTATCAAATAAAAAAGTCAATAATTTGCGTTTATTTTACGTAAATATTTTTTTGCTGTACTATTTGATTTGTAATATTCTATTCAACAATATTGAAAATATATTATTCATCAAATCTTGTGTTTAATTTTAAGCTACATAATATATGTGTCTTTCATTGTATATCTATACATTGTACTATATATTTTCCATGAAGTATTTTCTCATTCTGGTAGCAGTATGAAAAAAATGCATTGGCTTCAAAGGCTTCATTATTATCATTAATGATGCCTGAAATACGGGGTATAAATATAAACGTGCACTTAATTTTTTGAATATTCGGCAATACACCATGACTTAGGGCCCCAACTCCATTAATACCATATACAGGGTGATTCAGAACTTATCCGGAAGAATTTAAGGAGATATGCACCCTTAAAATTAGAGTCGATACCACGAAAAAAAATGTAATAAAATCCTAACAGAACTGCCGTAAAAAAATATTGAAGTTATGGTATTATTACACACTATTTAGCTGGACGACTGGATGAAACACTGACCTACGCCTTACTGTATGCGCAGATCTCCTCAATCAAGCAAGTAGCAACTAGTTCCGGTGCCGTGCGTTGTCAGTTTGTGATTTAATCGCGTTGTTAGGGAGTGTTTTTTTTAAATTTTAGTGCTGTAAATGAGTGAGTTTCTTTCAAAATGCCATATGTGTATAGTAACGCGGAGTATATGGACATGATTTTAACTTACGGTGAGGCAATGCAGAATGCTTTAGCAGCGTCTGAATTGTATGCGGATTATTTTCCCGGCAGACATATGCCTAACCCAAAAAGTTTTCCGGCAGTGATACTGGAAATTTACAACAATCCTTGACGAGACGGGGGACCTGGTCGTCCACAACGTATTTTAGCGGCCGAGGAAGAAATTTTGGAAATTGTAGCCGAAAATCCGCGTATAAGTACAATGTCAGCTCTCCCGACAAGGCCAATAATTTACGTCTCCAGGAACAGCAAGAAGGGGGAACATTTGCATTAGTACGGCAAAATTGGATACGACGTTGTCAAAAATGCATACAGGTCGACGGACAAAATTTCCAACAGTTATTGTAACATCAGGTATGTACAAAATTTGCAATCATTTAAAGTAAATAAGAAATTGAAAGTAAACTTCTAACTTCAAAGACAAATTACGTTAGGTTAGATTCTTGTCGTTATCGATTTCTTTTACGTGATGTTTCCGCATTTCACAACTATTCATCCAATATCAGCTGTTTTCATACTGTTTCCAATTTTTATTGCAGTCGACCAGAATAGCAGTAGCGTACAAGTAAAGCTTTTAAATTTTTTTTGAAGTGCTTTTTTTTCATTTTTTCTTAGCGCTATTATATTCATTAGTCCAGTTAAAATGCGAGGGGGGGGGCGTGAAATTGGAAACCAAAACGATCTTACCTTACCGGTACGTTTTTTGGGTCGCTGAATCCGAAAATCGGGGTCCCGAGGGCTGGACTCTGTCCGTTCACCCTTAATTTGCAAAATACACCCCTTTTTAGGGGGTTACTAACAAATTTATGTATTTGAGGTCTCAGATTACGTTTTTTGGGTTGCTGAATACAAATTTACGGGTCTCGAGTATTGCCAGCACCCTTAAATTTGCAAAAACTACCCTTAATTAGGGTATTTTTGCAAGATTCTTAGTAAACTGTATTTCAACAAACTTTTACACGTAGGATACGTTTTTTGGGTCGCTGATTACGAATTTCAGGGTCCCGAGTCCAAAAAACATTTTCAGCACCCTTAAATTTGCTAAAACTACCCTTAATTAGGGTATTTTTGCAAGATTCTTAGTAAACTGTATTTCAACAAACTTTTACACGTAGGATACAGTTTACTAAGAATCTTGCAAAAATACCCTAATTGAGGGTAGTTTTTGCAAATTTAAGGGTGCTGGCAATACTCGAGATCCGTAAATTTGTATTCAGCAACCCAAAAAATGTAATCTGAGACCTCAAATACATGAATTTGTTAGTATTTATGACGTAAGTGGAGAATATTTCACAAAAACACCCTAAAAAGGGGTGTATTTTGCAAATTAAGGGTGAACGTACAGAGTCCAGCCCTCGGGACCCCGATTTTCGGATTCAGCGACCCAAAAAACGTACCGGTAAGGTAAGCTCGTTTTGGTTTCCAATTTCACAGCAAAACTCGCATTTTAACTGGATTATATATGGACCCATTGTATATCCCCTTACATTTTTCCGGATAAGTTCTAAATCACCCTGTATACGTATTTTTATTCAGGTATCTACCTACTAAATACAAAATAATGTTTTCCCAGTGCTCAGTGTATTGGACCGAAATATTGATATACAGGGTGTCCCAGAATTGAGTTCCTGGTCGGGAACCTGTGTTTCCTGAGTTCATATTGGGCCCGTATAACCCAACTTACCTTAGTGCAAAAATGCTTCCCTGAGGAAGTACGACCTCTTAAAGTGAGACAGAAAAAATTATTCCCAATAATTTCCGTTATATTGAAGATAACATTTTTAAGTTTTCATGGGAGCTGTATCTCTATAGGTACTCTATGTAAGCTCGATAATAACTACATATCTTTTGTTTCTCAAACGCGTTTCCTGTTTCACAAGCATCTATGACCTACAGAGACAAAATGATAATTCTCAATTTTTCGTTGATATTACACAAAATTTTAAAAGTATTAATTTGTGCACTGAAACAGGTGGACGTCATGTGGAGCATTCGTTATTAATGTATTTTTTAGAATAAATAATTTTCTGGTATTACAACATTTTATTCTAGAATTGTAAATAAATGTATAAATACAAATGGAGGAAAGAACGATAATTCCTTGTATTTTGATTACTATTACAAAACATTAAGAGTACTTTTTTTGCAGCCCTTTCAATGCTCTGCAAAAATATTCAAGTATACCGTAATTTTACAGGGTGATTAAAAAAATATAGCCAATCAAATATAAATTATTATGAAAAAAAAATTGAGAAACAAAAGGTATTCGGTTGTTGTCAAGTTTACACAGAGTACTTATAGAGATATAGCTTCCACCGAAATTTGAAAATTGTGTCTTCAATATAACTGAAATTATTGGAAAAAAATGTTTTTTCTGTCTCACTTTAAGAGTACTTCCTCAGAGATACATTTTTGGACTAAGGTAAGTTGGGTTATACGGGTCCAATATGAACTGAGGAATCACAGGTTCCCGTCCGGGAACTCAATTCTGGGACACCCTGTGTGTGCATTTCTCTGAGTGTAGTAAGACATATTACTATCATTTCGAGATCACAGAAATCCACTGAGTTAGAAGAAAATCAGGTACTCCCGACATCAAAGGTACCCCGGCCAGCTTTCGCTTCTGAATAGTTCCTGTCTTCTGTGCTGACACTTTCAAATATCTCGAGTAATAAGCACTCTACGAAAAAATGTTTGAAATAAAAGTTGTAGAATTGGATGGGGGGGTAGCACGGCGGTATATGTCACTTTGACTTTGGGCGGAAGGGTTAAGGTCATTCAAGATCAAATTTGGCTTTTTAATTGGGAAGCCCTATTTTTTATTGCAAATTCGGATTGTCTGACTAAAAATAGACTATTTTTGTTCAAAACATTTTTTCTGAAATTATAATTTTTCTTAGTTATCCGGCAAGGAAAAATCAAAATTTTTCAACTTTTTTTACTCGAAAAAGAAGAAGTTTAGACAAAAATTGCAAGAGGAAAAAAGAGTTTGGAATCATCCCGAGACTATTTTCAATTTTTTTTCGGAATTGTTCAATGCCCTTTACAGAAAAGAGCTTTGTGGAGTTTTCAAGTGCATGATTTTCTGAAATTAGTTTATATAAAAGACTACCATTATTTCTGGATGTATGTAGTATCAGCGCCAGAAATATTGGAAGACAATTTTTGACCACCTTGTATTAGAAGCCAAAGTGAGAGAGGTAGATAGATGAGTAAAATGTCATAGTACTAATCAGACCTCGGCGCAAAAGTAGTTATGCCAGAGACGGTCTTCACACACAGATAAATACAATGTTTTGAATCGAGAATCTTATGAATCACATAAGTAAATAAATACACTATTTATAGGAAACAAATACTTTTGAGGTAAAAAATAAAAAGTATGGCATAAAACTGATTTATTAGAACTTTGCAGAAGTCATTTATTTGATATAGTTGAGCAAGTAGATGTAAGAGATGTTTACTGAAACGGGTAGATAAAGAAACACCAGGCTTTGACCACACATTATACAGGGTGTAATCAGTTTCAAGTCATTAAAAAAAACTGGTAATGGGGACCGACTAGACAAACAAAAAACCTTTATGACTTTTCCCTCTAGGGGCACTTTGAGAAAAACTGATGTAGGTTAACATTTTTAATATTATGGTAGACAACAATTGAGAACCACTGCTTTTCTTGGTCAATGGACTTGTAGGTAGAAAATTTAAATGTGGTTTATTAACATTTGTAACATAAATGAGTGTCCTGGGTTAAAACCTTACTACCTACCTAAATGATGCAAAATCTCTGCATCTGCATCAATACACAGTTCGGTACGTCGAATTAAGGACATACGCACTTCGTTCAACACTAAACACTAAACACTATCAACTAACGTTGTTAATAAAGGAAAATAAAATAAAAACTTGGTACAAAAGCCAAAAAGGAATACAAAAAGAACGAACAAGTAAGTTGTGTCTGTACGTAATCAAGAATTTGACAACTTGAACGGTAAGTCAATAATATTCAAAATTCAAAAATACCAAAAACAACGACCGCCAGGTTGGACGTGTGTACATAATGAAACACCCACAGTAACTAAAATATTGCACAAGGGAGAGTTAGAGTATAGTTTTCTTCAGATCAAATCTATTAAACACTCAGAAAATGTCTTTCATCTTTACCGCATCGCTAAAGACCGCCGACATTTTAGAGCTATCTACACAAATATTGAGTATCATAGGCAAAGAGACACGCGACGATCTAAACCTACCTCAATATTCCAGCAGTTCTCAAAAAATTTTATTGAAAATTTGCGAAATTTTTGTTTATTTTTTTTTCTCCAAAACTATGAGCTTTAGACCCCATGTTATATAAGGTTTGTTTTGTTTGTCTTGTCGTTCCTTACCACCAGTTTTTTTTAATGACATGAAACTAATTACACCCTGTATATACCTGCAGCGTCGGTCTGATTGTCTAATCGAAAACAAAAAACTCGACACTTTAACTGGCATACGCCACTTCAACTTTTTGTATCAATTAAGGAAATGTAAACATCTATATTTCTTCCCAACTATCTTAATTTAGAATATTATTTTTGGCATTATATTTTTAAAAATTCAAGGAAAATTTCAAAGACACCGCCATTCTTATCGCCCTCTTTCTACTTATTTTATGACACCAAATAGGATACGGTAATCCATGATAATAGTAAAAGAAATCGTAAATTGCGTGTTATATTTTGCAGAAGACTTTAAACGTACAGAAAGCACTTGAAGTAAGACAGGTCGAACAATTATTATTATTTTATTACACAACGACCAATGGCATGGGCGAACCTGTTTCATATGCACTTACGCATTATGGAATTAATACTAGACTTGTTAGTACATTTTAAGCTTTTGATAGAAGTAAATGTGTAGTGAATTATTATGTGGCTTGCCATTAAATGAAACAGTACTTTCGTGGATTCAAGATTTTCTGAAACTGTGGTTGAGCGGTGTAGAACTTTCCTGTACGAGCTGTGAAAAAATACTTTCGTGGACACGCAAGTCCAACATTTTAAAACATGTTTCATCTAAACATCGTAAAAACTAATTTAGCAAAGTAGCATAAGTACATGGATATTTCTCATGAATCCCTCTAGATGGCTAAGCGACCTTCAACGTAAGCCGGAAACATTAGTATACATAAATTGATGCAATGAACATTATATTTGATTTTACGTCAATATATTTTTAGAGTATCAGGGGTATTGCTAAGACAGTGAAATACAAACTGGATACAGAAGAAAGAACCCTGGGTTTCAACATTTTTGCGTGTGTGACAAAGAAGTGGACATAAATCTGCCATAAGAAAATATACTTATTTTAAATATGCGCTGATTACATCGGTAGACGTTGTACGATCCTTTTCACAACATAAGTGGATATTTAGTAACTAGTTAGCTAATAGATAGGTGAAGATCTGTTGTTTTTTATCAGTCAATGTCAATTATAACTATTTTATACTTATTCATGGATATTGTCTTAGTTTTGCATGGAACATCGTTATGAGCCCAGATAGCAAAAACATAAACTTATGTTATTCCTAAGATATTCCTACAGAATATTTCATTATTCTTAGAATAACACGAAAATAATTATTATCTTTTAAGGATATTCCTAGAAGTAACAAACGGTACAACTATAGGTCTCTTTAGAATAATTTCGGAATAATTCGCACAGTATTCTCTGGAGAATCTAGAATAGTTTGAGAATATATTTTTATGGTTAATCATAGATTATATTTTCAAGTTATCTTTATACTAACCCCAAACTATATGTGCATAATACTAAATTATTCTTAGGATATTTTTATGTTTAATCTTGGATCATATTTTCAGGTTATCTTTATATTGTTATGAATTACACCCCCCCTTGGAAAAGGAGATGGCACGCCTATGCCTCTGATGGTGACTGGAAAGGCTCTAGAAAGAGCCAAGGACTTTTCTAGATTATGGTTGGAGAAGATTCTGGATTAATCTAGAGCTAATTTCGGAGTATATAAGGCGCGATTACAAGCGCGGAAGAAGAAGTTTATTTTAGAAGTGACACGTTCGGAAAAAAGTGAGGTTAACTATTAAGTAAACAAGTATTGTACAGTCAGTAAATTGTTAAATAAAGTGTTAGTAGTGTTTAATCTCTTGTTAAAATTATTTAGAACCCACGGATTCATACAGGGTGTTTTCCTAAAAGGTGGAAATCCGTAACATTTTGGTGTCGGAAGCGGAATTTTGACAAGAGGATTTTTCGGAAGTGTTCGAGAAGGTTTGGCAGTGTATTCTCGAAGTTGGTGCTAACACAGAGGACTAATTTACTGGACGTTGTTCGCTGTTCGAACAGGAAAATAGTGTCAAGTGCATTTTTTGAGACATTTTTGGAACATTTTATTTGGACATTAGAGGTTAAGTGACGAAGACTCTAGATAAGACTTTTTCGTGCCGTTTTGAGGTTTTTCTGGACAGTTTCATTACCGATAGTGACGTAATTGTTAAATTTATTTGATTTCAACGTAGTCGTATGCCTATAACAACCAGAAGTATGGCAACTGAAAAGCAAATACAGGACTTATTTGCACAATTCCAGAAAGTGTTGGAAGGGCTAGAAAGAAGGCATCAAGAAGAAGTAAGTGAAATCAAAGAGGAAATAGACCTGCTTAAGCAACATTTGAGGGATAGAGGAAGCCAGCAAGTGGTATTATCAGATCAGCTCTTCGAACCTCCCTCCTTTGACGGCCAAAGTTCATGGACCATTTACAAGATGCAGTTTGAGGCAGCAGCGAGTGCGAACAACTGGAATGACGAAGAGAAGGCTATGGCGTTAATCGTGGCATTAAGGGGCCAAGCATTGGAAATACTCCAGACAATCCCAGTAGACCAACAACGGGATTTTAAAATTTTAGAAGCTGCCCTAGATCTACGATATAGCAATCAACACCTTGCCCGAGTGTACCAGACCCAGCTGAAATCACGTGTTCAAGGGGCTGGGGAAAGTTTGCAAGAGTTTGAAGCTGCCGTATGGAGACTGGCTCACCTGGCTTACCCGGATGTACCGAAGGAATTCCAAGATCAACTGGCAGTAGAGGCTTTTCTGGATGGTATACAGGATGATGAGATCAGGCGAGTCCTCAGGTTATCTCGATACCAGAACAGCAGCGAAGCGTTGGTACGTGCACTCGAGGTGGAAGCTGTCTTTCAGGATACCCCGAGTCCAAGAGTACAAGCTGTGAGTATCGAAGAATCGCAACCAGAAAAGAAGAAAGAGAACCCTATATTGATCCAGATACAGGAGGTAAATAAAATGATTAGTCAGTTACTAGCTAAATGGAATCCTCCGAAAAGACAGGAATCACAACTAAATAGAAAGAAGCCAAGCGGGGGTATTAAATGCTACAACTGCGGCAAGATAGGACATATCAAACGAGACTGTCGACAGCGGAACTCGAGGAAAGTGAATGTTGGAAACAGGGCAGAGACACAGAATAAACAAAGTAGTGGAAGGCCAAGTGGACGGCGTATGAAATGCTACAGGTGCGGGGAACTAGGACATATCCAGCTTGAATGTCCACAGAGGAGCTTGGAGAGAGTGAAGGCCGGAGATGCTGTGAAGCCAAGGGGAAAACCAGAGGAAGCCGGTACCAGAGAGGCTGTGACAGATAACGAACGTGGTGCCCCTAGAGAAGTGAAGATTTCCCAGCTTCGGAGCATTACAGAAAGACCACCACTACAAGGATATGACGATAAAACGAAACCTGAGAGAAATGCAAACATTTCATCCGGAAGAAGGTACAAGGAAGGTTGCAAGCACAACCACTGGGAGAAACTGCAGGTCACGGGAGCAGTTAACACTGTCAAGGTGGAGGTGCCGGATGATAAGGCAGATGAAGCGCTCAGACAGGAACAATTGAATGATGTGGAAATTGGGCCTATATTGAGAGCCAAAGAAAGGGGAACTCGTCCAAAATGGAAGGATGTTTCGGACAAAAGAGTGGGACTGAAGGCACTATGGGCGCAGTGGGACTCACTGAGTGTCAGGAACGGGCTGTTGCGGAGAGCATGGGAAAGCCCGGATGGAAAAAAGGTGGTTATGCGTCTAGTGATTCCCAGGTGTCGAGTAGCGAAGGTGCTTCAGGAAGTGCACAATGGGGCATCCGATGGACACTTCGGTGTGAACAAGACCCTGAAGAAAATACGAGAACGATTTTATTGGATAAGAAGTCGTCAGGATGTGGAGGCTTGGTGTCGCAAATGCAAGATTTGTGCAGCCAGTAAGGGACCACAGACTGGAAGTAAGGGTGAAAAGAAGCAGTTCAACACCGGAGCTCCTTTCAAGAGGTTGGCTAACGATATAGCGGAACCATCATCAGCCAGTGACCGAATGAAGGCTCGATACGACCGGAAGGGTAGTTCAGAAGGATTCAAGGCAGGAGACCTGGTTTGGCTGTACAACCCACAGCGGAAGAAAGGAAGGTCACCGAAACTTCAACCGCCTTGGGATGGACCGTATACTGTTATTACCCGAATTAATGATGTCGTCTATCGGATTCAACGAAGCAAAAAGTCCAAGATGAAGATCGTGCATTTGGACAGGCTGGCGAACTACATCGATGATTCTGAGTTGCCTGATCGGGACGATCTAGGCTTAAGGAGGGGGCAGTGTTATGAATTACACCCCCCCTTGGAAAAGGAGATGGCACGCCTATGCCTCTGATGGTGACTGGAAAGGCTCTAGAAAGAGCCAAGGACTTTTCTAGATTATGGTTGGAGAAGATTCTGGATTAATCTAGAGCTAATTTCGGAGTATATAAGGCGCGATTACAAGCGCGGAAGAAGAAGTTTATTTTAGAAGTGACACGTTCGGAAAAAAGTGAGGTTAACTATTAAGTAAACAAGTATTGTACAGTCAGTAAATTGTTAAATAAAGTGTTAGTAGTGTTTAATCTCTTGTTAAAATTATTTAGAACCCACGGATTCATACAGGGTGTTTTCCTAAAAGGTGGAAATCCGTAACAATATTAATTCAGAATAATATGTAATATTTTTGACCATTACTTTTTTCCTTAGCACGTACATTTAAAAAACTATAAGACTACCTAAGTAAAACCATAACAAGACTATTACTAGAGTTTCCACTCAATAATTCCATTCGTTTCCAAAATTGCTAGATTAAAAACTACGAAATAGGAAGATTACTTCATACCTAATCTTTAAATTTAAATCTAACTATTTTGCAAACTGAAATTATTGAGTGAAAATTCATAGTAATAGTCTTGTTATGGTTCAACTTGGGTAGTCTAATAGTTTTTAAAATACACGTGCTAAGAAAAAAAGTTTATGGCCAAAAATAATAAAGATTTCCCTATCGCATGTTTCTTTCTAGGAAATGACCTACAAGAGTAACTACAAATATTTTCATTTTGAAATAATTTGTTATACAGAATGTTCAAATACGGACATTTTTAACTTATTCTTTAAAAAATACAATAATTACATTTCAGGCAGTTTATAAATATTTTAGATAAGGAATATATAGATTACATAAAAGCAAAATAAGACACTCCTAATAATTGGGTTAAAGATTTATTTGTTAAATATTTACTCTCGCAACATTTTCTAAAATTCCAATAACGGAACAAAACTTAAATAGTAAATTCAGTCGTTGGAAGAAGAATGATATAATAAATATACACTTCAGTCCATGTAGGTCTCTGCTAGCTTATTTGAAGAATGCAAAGGCTACTACTTACTAGTGGTTCTGGTTTTTCTTTCTTTTCTCTAGTTAGCCATAAACTTCAATTTGTTTTGAAGTGACCTCAATATTATTTTTTTAAACTGCATCTGAAATTGAACATATACCATATACCCATACATTTTATAGCATTAGACAATTAAGCAGTGTAGTATGGAGAAATTGGATATGTCAACTTTTGTTTCATAATGCCTCACACACATTCACACTAAATAGAACAGAAAAAAATATATGCATATACAGGGTGATTCACGTAGGCCATTCATTAGAAGTTTTTCAACTTGCAGTTGGATTAGAAACTTGAAATTTGGTATGCAGCCATAATCGATCATGCCCGTTCTATCTAAAATATTTTCAGTCCTCCAACTATACAGGGTGTGCCAAAAATTGGTACCAACTTTCTTATTTTAAATGGAAACCTATATTTTTCTTTACATGGTTCGATTGGTCTTCTAATTCTGAGTTTATAGAACCTAAGTTATGTTAACTTATCTATTACAATTTTTGACACATGTACAATTTTTTGAAAAAAATTGCCGCTGTAGTAGTTTACGAACAAATTTGTATCTCGCAAACCTTTCAATGTTATGGAACCAAATTGGTGAAGCAATTAGCTGGAAGTCCAGGCTAACTTTTGATGTCCCATCGGTGGTCTCATTTTGTACCATATGGGCGCAGTCGATTTTCAAATGTCGCAATCAAAAATTGTCAAAAAGTCAATTTTTTCAAATGGCACCTACTATTTTTTTTCATACCATTCGAAAGAAAATTGAATTTTAGGGTGAGTTACTTAAGCATTCCCTATACCTAACTTCACCCCATATGGAGTTATTCAATAAAAATCTTGAAATACCTTATCTTGCCAAGAGATTCTTTACTTCATCAAGTATGCCATGGAAACAAAAGACAGTTGTAATAATTTGTAAAAAAAAATATGGATTCTTATTTAATTACACACAACACCAACAAATTAATTAACGAACAAGAACAATATTGACGCAATTCTGTCAGTGAAAACCGTGCACACATTGAGCATTTGTATTGAAATAATTATTTTGTTAATCTGTTTATTTGTTGTTATTTTGTTGTTATTATTTATTATTGCAATGCGATTTTTGAATAAAAATTAAAATGAAATGATTGTTTCCAAAGCCTACTACCCTTGAGAAAAAAAAACAATATTTTTTTCAAAAAATGCCAATAACTCAAAAACGGCTGTAGATAGACATACACAATGTTAAAAAAAGTGGCCCTAAAATTCAATTTTGCATTGATTTCTGGCGTCAGAAATGGTAGGCGCAAAGATGTGCTACGCAATCTGTTGAAAGTAGAATAATAGAATATTTGAACAAAAATATGGCGGTCACATTGAACATTTACGTCAGAATTTCGTCAACATTGTTCTTGTTCGTTAATAATAATTTGTTGGTGTTGTGTGTAATTAAATAAGAATCCATATTTTTTTTTTTAATTTTTACAACTGTCTTTTGTTTCCATGGCATACTTGATAAAGTAAGGAATCTCTCGGCAAGATAAGGTATTTCTTGATTTTTATTGAATAACTCGATATGGGGTGAAGTTAGGTATAGGGAATGCTTAAGTAACTCCCCCTAAAATTCAATTTTCTTTCGAAAGGTGTGAAAAAAAATAATAGGTGCCATTTGAAAAAATTGACTTTTTGACAATTTTTGATTGCGACATTTGAAAATCGACTGCACCCATATGGTACAAAATGGGGCCACCGATGGGACATCAAAAGTTAGCCTGGACTTCCAGCTAACTGCTTCACAAATTTGGTTTCATAATTTTGAAAGGTTTGTGAGATGCAAATTTGTTCGTAAATTACTACAGCAGCAATTTTTTTCAAAAAATTGGACATATGTCAAAAATTGTAATAGATAAGTTAACATAACTTAGGCTCTCTAAACTCAGAATTAGAAGACCAATCGAACCGTGTAAAGAAACATATAGGTTTCCATTTAAAATAAGAAAGTTGGTACCAAGTTCTGGCACACCCTGTATAGCTGGAGGACTGAAAATATTTTAAATAGAACGGGCATGATCGATTATGGCTGCATACCAAATTTCAAGTTTCTAATCCAACTGCAAGTTGAAAAACTTCTAATGAATGGCCTACGTGAATCACCCTGTATATAAAACCGTAGCCTTACCAATAATCACATTGCATAAAATAGAATCTCCAAAGGTTTTCTCCAGTCTCTATGCCCATGTAAAGTAAATAATATTAAAACATTCCCTGAGATAAGTTTTGTCAAAAATCTTCTCCACCCTCAATACGTTCCACCACCCAATCTCGCCAGATTGTTCACCTGTTAATAAAAAAACAGAATTGTTTACTACTTTACTATAACTTTCATTTATAGACATGTGCTAATGGTACTTTATAAACCACGAGCAAATTTTTAAAAACAGAACAATATACGCATCTGAATTTAAGATTCCAGCACGGAACAGATAACGTCCAAACTGATCAGTAGGTCATTCTTTGTATTTGTTGATTTTTTAAATAATAATGCGTAAGCGAAGAATAAATTACGTACCTAAAATATGTAAACATTAAAAGTGACACTGACCTAGTAATAAGTTTAGCCAAAGATCAATCGGAAGCGTACTGCTTATTTTCAGTTGCATATAATACTGCCTACCATATAATACTACTTTAAGAGACACATATTTAAAAAAAGGATTGTTGTGTAAAGAAGTGAAGTTTAATACCTATTTTCTTCCTAATAACGGAAACAAATATTCATTTTAAAACCAGCTAAAATATAGCTTTTATAAAGTTAGGTTAGGTTAATTGATGTTGATGGCGTGACAAAAATGATTTGTCCATATCCAAGATACATATATATTTAAATAGACAAAAATTTATCGATTCACTTACCTTCTTTAATTGTTTTTTTGATTGCACATAATCGCAAACATAACGAACAATGAAACAAAACAAGCAAACCCCAAATTGTCAAGCACGAAGTACGCCATATAAACCTACGATTTCACGAGTAGCCTAATTAATAGTCAAAAGTTAACCTATTAAATTATTTATAAAATATATTTCAAACATATTCTATACTTCTCTTATTAAAATATTTTTATCATATTATTTTATGAAGTATTTTTAAAATAATAATCCAAAGATAAGTTTTGCAATTATTCATAAAATATATTCCATACTTATGTACTTCAATTATTCTAATGTTATTTATTAGAAGATATTCTAAAAATAATAATAAATTATTTGGTTATTCAGAGTATAATTTAGAGATATTTTTTATAATTAATCGAATAATATTTTTTGGGAAGATTTTCAGATTATTCTTAGAATATCTTGTGCTATCTGGGAGTGGCTTTAGGCTTTTCTGATGAGTCCACAATAAGGATGAAAAACGTTTCAAAGGCTAAGCATTTCCAAGAAACTGAATGAGATTTTATGAAAATGTAATTCATTAGAATGAAATTTTTTTTAAAGACATGGTACATAAATAAATTAATTTCAGGCCTTTGTTCTCATTTTTAACTGAATTTACATATCGTAGGGGATCATGTAGATACTAGTTTAGCCTGCTTAGCCGTAGGGGACTAGGTTGGATGCTAGTGTTAAAATGAGAATGGCAAATAAGAATTTTTACTTATTAGCATAACCAGAAGTCAGGTTATCGAAAGAATGCAAAGATTTCATTAATACTTTTATATATAGTTTTTTCCTTTAGTCCTCATAGATAGCTTTTCTTTCCACTGTTTGCAAAATCCTATAAAGAATATGTTTCATAACTTCGGACCATTTAGAACAAATGCAAATAATATATTTTAATTATTCTAATAAGGCATGGTTCCTAAGTGTTTGTGCAATCAACAATAAATGCATTAAAGTATGAGTTATAACCCTTTTGGAGCCATTTACCTTTAAATATTACGGAATTCACTAGATACAATTATAAGGTAAGATATTGTATTATTGCCCGTGAAAATGTTTATATAGTTCATATGGCACAAAGCCGATTCTGGCTTTTACGTCATAAATACCTCGGAGCCGGGGTCTGGTGCTAACATATGTGGTGGTATGGTGTCAAATGTCAGTTTAGGTTGTCACCATCATATTCATCTTATATAAAGTTTGTTTTAGCGTAATGATTGTCGCAATAATAAGAATAGTGCTTGTGTATAAGTATTTAGGTTGAAAGTAGGTGTCTATAAATACATTATTTTGTAAATTCGATATATCTGCTCGAATAAGAGAGGATAGGGAGGTCTGGGGAATAAGCATTATTTTCTAGGATAAAGTTTGTGATAATGATATTACCATTGCTAATTTACCGTTCTTTTGATGCTAGTTTTTGATGCTAGAAGTTTTTCAACTTCTCCAGTATAATTTATAAGGTGTATATATTTATATGGCGTACACTAACTACTTCAGTGGCTCTTCTCCTTGAAGATACGCAACTGATTAATTTATCTGCTCTTAAAAACTAAAACAGGTCGTCAGTTGCGCCAAATGGGTATGTAATTTTTAATTATTACTACGTTCTTGCATCAGTGTTAAGGCGGCTACGGACGTAACTGCATACTTGAACGGTATGCATGCGCAAGTTTATAGAACGTGTGTATTATATAACACTTGCACAATTTTTATAATACCCACGTTCCAGTATACTTGTACAATAAACTTGCGCTTGCATGCCGTTCAAGTATGCAGTTACGCCTGTAGCCTCCTTTACATCCTTTTAAATAACAATCAAAAGAGCAAGATTTGTAGAGTTGAAAACAAAATGTCAAACAGGTGATCAAATTAGCAAATACTTAAATGTGTATGTAAAATTTGCGTATAAAAATAAAAGAAAACAGAACCTACGTTACATTACGCTAGTTGTTTCACGATTGTGTAATACATTACAAAACTTAAAAGTGACACGAAGATGGAAGATGAAAGTAAACGAAGTGACAGCTACTTTTTATATGTTACTACTGTTACGGGTAAGTTTATAAGACTTCCAAAGACATTTTAGTTATTTCTTATTCTACTTGGAAATAAACTGCGATTATTGTGACTTTACGTCTCAGGTATTTTCACAGCGTAGCCCGTTTAGGCACCTTCATAATCAGTGGTATTTTGGACATGTAGGTACCTAACTGTACGTATTAACTTTATAAAATAAACTGAACTTCACCATGCACGCCTCTTTTGCTAAATTTGTGACATTAACAACCATCACCATGATAAATCGTCAACTTACTTGAGATTGGCAAGACCCGATAGAAATCTCAACTGTTGTAATGTTGTAACATAGTTGTTATTTTACGGCTTGTTGTCAAACGTACTTTCCTCTAAAAGTGCTGCCTCAATTATTTATATTTATATTTACTACGCTTTATTACGGACGTTACCACTTCAAAACTCTCAAAACTCCTATGATTACACAATAAGGCACAGCGCGCACCAAAGTGGTGTGTGGCAAAGGAAAGGTGGTGGCATTGGAATGGTGAAGACGTGGTGTGACAGTAGAATGGCGACAAAATGATATCAAAGTGATGTAACGCGTACCGAAATGGCAAACAGCGCCATTGGAATCATCCTCTATGGCAAAAAATAGGGAATACGGCATATATAATGTGCATAAAAATGAAAAAAATCTCGACGTATTGTCATATAGACAGCCTCTACAAAATGTATGTTGAATTTCTGGTCGTCTTGCATTATACGATAATCGCGGAAAACACTGGATATGCAACCTCTTCTCTAGGCAAGAAAAAATACTAAATACAAGCACCACTTACCACTTGCCACACGAAAATTAAACATGTCCGAGACTAGTGGTGACCGAATGGCAACACCCCACTTGCAAAACATCACGCCATCGCCACTCCGCCTCAATGCGCGCTGCCGCATTTGTTTACATGGGTTTCAAAAATTCCACCTGCCACACAGCTATCACGTCACCTAAACACCACTTCAGTGCGCGCCGGGCCTAAGAATGTAGAGGTGTTTCAGAATCTCATGAGCCGCGAAATGCGCAAGAGGCAAAGTTTATTCTGAGTTATAAGTATGTTTTTGAAGACACTGGAGGCTGCCTTGCTGTATACATAAACAAGAGCTCGGGATAAATTGTAAACAATAAATATAATATTTTTAAAAAGTGTAACTGAGTCAATAGGAGGGATTATGTCTCTGCGCATATGAAGGTCACAGCTCATGAGGTTTTAAAACACCTCTAAGATAATATCTCTGCCACATTGCCATTGTCTATTAAAAGTCATGATTTATATCTTACGGCCCAAAGTTATATAGTATGCCCCCAACAAATGTAAAGGAGATAAAAAATAACCATAAAAGCATTACAAATGAAAAAATTTGGCCGTCTTTTCCTTCCGATTGTGGTAATAATGACAATAAGAAATGATATAATCAAAAACCACCGTCTGAATGTTCAGTAGTTCATTGAATGTACTTGTTTTCGAAAAGTTAAACGACTCTAAAGCCTAATTTCAAAATATACTTAAGCACAACGCCAGACCCGCCCATCCAAACACTCATTGGTTATTTCAAAATATACTTACGCGCGACGGGTTTCTGCAAAATGTACTTCGTTTCAACACATTTCATAACGCACATTATCTGCCAAAATATACGCCAGCACAACGGGACCATTCGAAACATACACCGTTACAGCACAAAAAAATCGTCTCTGCAAAACTTAAATAATAAAGTAAAACATTGACAGCTAATTCCATAATCAGCTTTAAAGGAGGTTTTAATAAAAGTTAAATTAGAATGGAAAATACTTTGTGGGAAGTGAAATGGTGACATTGTAACCTCAACTTTAGCAAAAGCTCATTTTTAAATGATTATGGAACTGACTGTAAAACCAAATCTTATCAATCTATATCAACTTTATATTGTTATAAAATTAAAAATTCTCCTAACAAGTTGGAAATAATTCGTTCGAGACAAAAGTAACTTTTTTACTTTTCAGAGTAAAAGTGAAAACAAAGCAAGTAACTGAAAGACATTAAAATTTCAACAAAACTTAAAGGCGACCATGAAAAATAGATAAATACTTAATGTATTTTAGCATTTGGACTATTATTTAAAATATTGGTAATAAGGGAGTGCTTTGGACCCACAGTTTCGTCCTTTTGGCTAACAAATTGTCTCTTACGCGATTCTTGTTTTACTTTAATAACGTCTGTATGATGGCAGTAATACATTTTTCTAAATACGATTCTTTGTAAATGAGGCCGTGTATTTTGTACAACCCATTGGCTTTTCGATACAGTAGAAAATTTCTGGACCCACACACTGGTTATTATAATTGTCTTCAGATCCTTGAGGTTTCATATCAAGCGTGCTTTATAATCGGACTCATCATTAAATTTTAATATTTCCACATTCCCTTGTTTACCAACAACACTAGTTAAAAGAAGTTTTAATGTTTCCATAATGACTGGTAAAATTCACTAAAACAAATACAAGCGATACTTCTCCACGATGTCAATAACTTTGCAATGTTTTTTTTAAATTTTATATTATTTTTGCGGTAGAATAACAGTGCCGTATTAGCGCAATCAGTTGGGAAGCGCTGTAACGGTGTATGTTTCGAAAGGTCTCGTTGTGCTAACGTATATTTTGGCAGATCATGTTGTGCGTTATGAAATGTGTTGATACGAAGTACATTTTGCAGAAACCCGTCGCACAGTGGGGCCGAAAGCAACATTTTGTGGAAAAAATTCAGAAAATTCTGAAGCCGGCCCAAAATAGCCTCGCGAGTACAGGAAAATTAATTAAAAACATAAGACTGATAAGTTGGGGTGGTTTTCAGGTGGTAGAAATCGAAATAACTCTGAAATTCTGAAACTTCAAGATATAGAATTCGATCTCCGAATTAACGAAAAAATAGTGAAAAAAATCTCTTATAGAATTTGACTTGCAAATTAAATGAAAATCATTTTGATGATATACGTTGGCGTTGGATGAACGAGGATGAACCTAACGTAGTAAATTAAAAAATAAATAAATAAAAGAGCTAGGGTCCAACATATGAATATATTCTGTCAGTGTAATAAAAATAAAATAAATGCAAATGCAAATTCCCTACAATGTAAGAGTAATCTAAAATAGAATTGAGGAAATGAATATATTACTAGCAAAAATACTCGTAATTATTTCAAACTCTTACTAAAGACTTATTCATAGATAAGTACAAAAACATATATCTTTCTAAACAAAATACTTTGCTGGCTACATGCCACGAACAACATTGAATTATAAGAAAGAAATATGCACATTACGTACAGAATAAGTGTTAGTGTTTATCTCTTGTTAAAATTATTTAGAACCCACGGATTCATACAGGGTGTTTTCTAAGAGGTGGATACATGTAACAAACTAGTGTCAGACGCGGAATTTTAACAAGAGGATTTTTCGAGAAGGTTTGGTTTGGACAGTGTATTCTCGGAGTTGGTGCTAACACAGAGGATTGATTACTGAGCGTTGTTCGAGGGTTATTTTCGAACAGGAAAATAGTGTTAAGTGCATTTTTTTTGAGACATTTTTGGAACATTTTATTTGAACAGTAGTTGGATAGTGACAAATACTTTATTAAACAAAAGACTTTTTCATGCTGTTTTGCGATTTCTCTGGACAATTCTATTACCGATATTGACCTGATTGTTAAATTTTGTTGATTTTGTCGTAATTATATGCTGGTAATGACCAGAAGCACGGCATTCGAAAAGCAAATACAGGAGTTATTCGCCCAAATGCAAAAAAAGAAACGCCAGAAAGAGAAAGAAGAACAGAAAAGATAGCACCAGGAAGAGAAAGAAGAACAGGAAAGAAAGCGCCAGGAAGAGAAAGAAGAACGGGAAAGAAAACGACAAGAAAAAGAACAAAGACACCAAGAAGAAAAACAAGAAGAAGACAAACGGCGTCAAGAGGAAAAACAACAGCGGTAAAAGGAAAATGATGAATTAAGGAAAGCTATAGAGACGCAACAGAGTGCCATATTTTTTGTCGCCGAAGAACTTAAAAATAAAGTCGAGCAAGAAGTAAGTGAAGTCAAACAAAAAGTAGATAGGGTTGAAGGAAAAATGGACAAGGCTGAGGTAAAAGTAAATAAGGTAGTAAGGAAGTAAGCGAAGTAAAAGAAAAAGTAGACAAGGTTGAAGACAAAATGCACCAGGTAGAAGGAGAAATAGACCAGCTTAAACAACACTTGAGGGAAAGAGGAAACCAACAAGTGGTATCATCAGGCCAGCGATTAAAACTTCTCTCCTTTGATGGTCAAAGTTCCTGGATGATTTACAAGACACAGTTTGAGGCAGCAGCGAGTGCAAACAACTGGAATGACGAAAACAAGGCTAAGGCATTAATCGTGGCTTTAAGAGGCCAAGCATTGGAGATGCTCCAGACAATTCCGGTAGACCAACAACGGAACTTTAGAGTTTTAGAAGCTGCCTTAGATCTACGATATGGCGATCAACACCTTGCTCAAGTATACCAGACCCAGCTGAAATTACGCGTTCAGAAAGCTGGAGAGAGTCTGCAAGAATTTGAAGCTGCGGTGCAAAGACCGGCACATTTAGCATATCCTAATGCGCCAAGAGAATTTAAAGAGCAGTTGACAGTGGGGGCATTCTTAGATGGGATAAGGGACGAGGAGATCAGACGAGTCCTCAGGCTATCCCGATATAACACTAGTAGTGAAGCTTTGGTGCGTGCACTAGAAGTAGAAGCCATCTATAGGGATACTCCAAAGTCAAGAGTGCGGGCTATGACGCTTGAAGAATCTGAGCCAGAAAAGGAGAACCAAAGCCCTACGTTGACCAAGATGGAGAAAATGATTACTCAATTACTGGCTAAATTGGATAGTGCAGAATAGAAGTAGTGGAAAGCCAAGTAGACGGCGTATAAAATGTTATAGGTGCGGAGAACTGGGACATATCCAGCTAGAATGTCCACGGAAGAGCTTGAAGAGAGTAGAGGCCGATGCTGTGAAGCCCAGTGGAGAATCAAAGGAAGCCGGTACGAGAGAGGCTGTACCAGATAATGAACGTGGTGCCCATAAAGAAGTGAAGATTTCCCAGCTTCGGAGCATTACGAGAAAACCACCACTACAAGTATATGACGATAAATCGAAACCCCAGAAAGATGTTAACATTTTATCCCGAATGGCATACAAGGAAGAAATACACCGATAATTCTGAATTGCCTAATCGGGACGATCAGCCTTAAGGAGGGGGCAGTGTTATGTATTACACCCCCTTGAAACTGGAGATTGATACGCCTATGCCTAATAGTTACTGGAAACTTGTAGAAAGAGATAGAGTTTTCTATACTGTGATAGAAGAAGATTCTTGATTGGTTCTGGGTGGATGTAGAGGCAATTTCAGAGTATATAAGACGCGATTACTGGAGCAGAGGGAGAAGTTTTAGGAAAGTGACATTCGGTAACGAAAGTGAGGTTAAATATCAAGTAAACAAAATGTAAAGGTTATTTTGAAGTATCGTATAGTCAGTAAATTATTAGATAAAGTGTTAGTGTTTATCTCTTGTTAAAATTATTTAGAACCCACGGATTCATACAGGGTGTTTCCTAAGAGGTGGATACACGTAACAATGTTATTTTCATTGAAAGAAAGTGATATCCATGAAAACTTTAATGGTAGAATTGGCATAGCACCCGACCCGAATATTCTCATGAAAGGGGAATGATTATATTACTGATCAAGTATCCCACCTAGTGGAGATAATTGAGCAAATTGCATCAAAGACAAAAATCTACAATACAATTTGTTTAAAGCCTTTAAGGGTCGTTGTAAATATAAATAATCAAATATGTAACTACCAAGTTTCCAATTTATCTGAGTTAGTTCCAGTCATACAAACCGTTTTTGCAATTTTTTAAATTAAACAAAGCTGTGATCAAGTATTCCCCCTTTCCCCTACGTGTTTGTACGTCAGAAAAGGCAATGAAATATTTCCTCAACATTATTATTTCCATTTCTTGATTTTCTTTTTAAATTTCAATACGAAGAATGAGGAAAATGATATGCAAAAAATAACACTTGAATTCCATGTTGTTGATTTTACATTATAGTGGATTGTGCATGTAAATTCGGACCAAAAACCGACAATTGTCTGGTGCAACCAGATTAGTTCTGGGGGGCAGAACTGTTTTCGAGGATTTGAACACCGCGGTGGTGGCAGAATCTCTCGTTGGGGTGACCTACCCCCGAAAACGCCCAAAAGCCATCCCCAAACGGGGATTAACGCGTATTATAATTGTTTGAGGGACTCTTACTTGGTGATCCCCCGGTTTCGAGAATGCTGAACACCGTAGTGATGGTGGAATTCCTCTCCGCGGTGGCCCACCCCAGTAAATGGTCAATAGCAACCCTCCAAAAGGGTTAGAGGGCGTTCTCAGCATACTCCCGAGCAAAGCTCTCACACCGTCACCGTTTTTGAGGATGCTACACAGGAAAAAACATTAAGATGTCACCTCGATCTGGTCAACAAAGTGGTCATCTTCATTCACTGTGGAGCTGAAAAAAGATGAATGTATATTTTTTGGGAAAAATTGGATTATATTGAAACATCTGATTTATTTAAATATAAATGTATTATATAAAATATTCTTATTGACGCATACAATTACTGCATATAGTGTTACGCTGACTTTTCTTATATTACTGTTATGAATTACACCCCCTTGGAACTGGAGATGATACGCCTATGCCTACTAATAGTGACTGGAAAGACTCTAGAAAGAGCCATGGACTTGTCTAGAATGTGGTGGAAGATGATTCTGGTTCAATCTAGAGGTAATTTCAGAGTATATAAGGCGCGATTACCAGCGCGGAAGGGGAAGTTTATAAAAGAGAAGTTTATTTTAGAAGTGACACGTTCGGGAAAAAGTGAGGTTAAAGTAAACAAAGTGTATTTTCAAGCATTGTATAGTCAGTAAATTATCAAATAAAGTGTTAGTAGTGTTTAATCTCTTGTTAAAATTATTTAGAACCCACGGATTCATACAGGGTGTTTCCTAAAAGGTGGAAAATTTGCTACATTGGTGTCAGACGCGCAATTTTGACAAGAGGATTTTTCGGAAGTGTTGAGAAGACTGGGACAGTATTCTCGGAGTTTGTGCTAACACAGGGAGGACTAATTTACTGGACATTGCTCGAGGATTATTTTCGAACAGGAAAATAGTGTTAAGTGCATTTTTTGAGACATTTTTGGAACATTTTATTTGGACATTAGTGGTTAAGTGACAAAGACTCTAAATAAGACTTTCTCGTGCCATTTTGAGGTTTTTCTGGACAGTTCCATTACCGATAGTGACGAAATTATTAAATTTTGTCGATAATTATATGCCGATAACAACCGGAAGCATGGCATCCGAAAAACAAATGCAGGACTTTATGGCCCAAATGCAAAAGATGATGATGGATCAGGAAAGGAAGCGCCAGGAAGAGAAAGAAGAACAGGAAAGAAAGCGCCAGGGAGGGAAAGAAGAACGGGAAACAAAACGACAAGAAAAAGAACCAAAACGTCAACAGGAAAAAGAAGAACAAGAACTAAAACGTCAAGAAGAATTAAGAAAAATTTTTGAGGATCAAGAACGAAGACGTCAAGAGAAGAAACAAGAAGAGGAGAAACGCCGTCAAAAGGAAAATGACGAACTAAGGAAAATTATAGAAGGCCAACAGAGTGCCATATTTGCCGTTACTGAAAAACTCAAAAATAAGGTAGCGGAAGAAGTCGGTGGAGTCAAACAAGAGGTAAGCGAAGTCAAAGGAGAAGTAAATGAAGTCAAAAAGAAAATACACCAGGTAGAGGGAGAAATAGACCAACTTAAACAACAGTTGAGGGATAGAGGAAACCAGCAAGTGGTATCATCCGGCCAGCGATTAAAAATTCCCTCCTTTGATGGTCAAAATTCCAGGATGACTTACAAGACACAGTTTGAGGCAGCAGCGAGTGCGAACAACTGGAATGACGAAGAGAAGGCTAAGGCATTAATCGTAGCTTTAAGAGGCCAAGCATTGGAATTGCTCCAGACAATTCCGGTAGACCAACAACGGAACTTTAGAGTTTTAGAAGCTGCCTTAGATCTACGATATGGCGATCAACACCTTGCTCAAGTATACCAGACCCAGCTGAAGTTGCGCGTTCAGAAAGCTGGAGAGAGTCTGCAAGAATTTGAAGCTGCGGTGGAAAGACTGGCACATTTAGCATATCCTAATGCGCCAAGAGAATTTAAAGAACAATTAGCAGTGGGGGCATTCCTAGACGGGATAAGGGACGAGGATATCAGGCGAGTCCTCAGGCTATCCCGACATAAAAGTAGTAGTGAAGCCTTGGTGCATGCACTAGAAATAGAAGCCGTCTATAGGGATACTCCAAAGTCAAGAGTGCGGGCTATGACACTCGAAGAATCGCAGTCAGAAAAGAAGAACCAGAACCCTATGTTGGCCGATATACATAAAATGTTCAGTCAGTTACTGGCTCAATTGGATGTTGCAGAAAGACAAGGCACGCCAAGCGACGGTATTAAATGTTACAACTGTGATAGAGCAGGGCATATCAAACGAGACTGTCGATATCGGAACTCGGGGAAAGTGACTGCTAGAAAGGACATATCCAGCTAGAACATATCCAGCTAGAATGCCCACGAAGAAACTTAAAGAGAGTAAAGGCCGGAGAAGCTGTGAAGCTGAGGGGAAAATCAGAGGAAGCTGGTACCAGAGAGACTGTGACAGATAGGGAACATGGTACCCCGAGAGAAGTAAAGATTTCCCAGCTTCGAAGCATTCCGAGAAGTCCACTACTACCAGGACGTGGAAGTAAAGTGAAACCCCAGAAAATTGCAGATATTTCATCCGGAAGAAGGTGCAAGGAAGATTGCAAGTACTACCACCAGGAGGAGAAACTACAGGACATGGGAGCAGTTAACACTGTCAAGGTGGAGGTGCCGGATGACAGGGAAAATGAAGAGCTAAGACAAGATCAATTGAATGATGAGGAAATTGGGCCTATATTGAGAGCCAAAGAAAGGCGAACTCGTCCAAAATGGAAGGATGTTTCAAGCAAAAGAGTGGGACTGAAGACACTATGGGCACAGTGGGACTCACTGAAAGTTATGAACGGGCCGTTGCGGGAAAGCATGGGAAAGCCCGGATGGAAAGCAGGTGGTTATGCGTCTAGTGATTCCCAGGTGTCGAGTAGCGAAGGTGCTTCAGGAAGTGCACAATGAAACATCCGATGGACACTTCGGTGTTATCAAGACCCTGAAGAAAATACGAGAACGATTTTATTGAATAAAAAGTCAGGATGTGGAGGCTTGGTGTCGCAAATGCAAGATTTGGGCAGCCAGTAAGGGACCACAGACTGGAAGTAAGGGTGAAAAGAAACAGCCGGAGCTCCTTTCAAGAGGTTGTGTAACATATTTTGATACCTAAATATTAAAACATGTTATTCCGGTGCGGACGGCAGCCGATTTTTGTTGGAGAGCATAGGCCGTGGGTTAGGATTGTGTGTGGACACTCAAGAGGGCGCCACCGGCTGTATATTACGTAATAAGATTTAAATGATTTTGCCAGCTCGGAACAAAATTAAGTTATTAGCAACCATGCGATGGAATACTCAAAATATGTCTGTGATATCTAAACTCTACTTTACTCTCAAATCTCAAAATTTAAGCAAATATCAGGAGTATCAGTGCAAATAATAAGAACATGTAGACATTAGACATTTATTAAAACACAGACATGAGATGTACCACAATAAAAAACAAAATAGTTCCCCAATTGTTCCCCAAACTTAATCTACATGTGCAAAAGAAATGCAACATATGCAAGGACCCTTTCTCAAATTATTTCAGTGGTTTGTCTCTTTTTATAGAAATACAACTACGCTTAAATGAAACCAACAATGAGTTTCAAATTCACAACAGCGAGTTAAAAGGTTTACAACGAGTTAAAATTACAGCTCTCAATAAAATATTACGTAACAAACAAGATCGTGTGAGCTAATTTTTGCAATGCTCGCTGTGTGCACTAGAATGTTACAGACGGATCTAAGAGAACATGTTCTATTAAAAATACTTCATATGTGACATAGTAGAAAGTAAACTAGTGTCGCTTGGTACCATGCTCTACTTACAAAAAAATCTTAAGATACTTCACATACTAGGTGTGTAGTTGCATAATCGTTGTGTAATTTACTTTAATATTTTGACAAAAAAACCACTGAATAAAACTATAAAAATTTCTCTAAAATTATGTAACTAAAATGAAACAGTAAAACCTGGTTGGAGCCTTGGCGTTTTCTCTGACAACTGCAGCGTGATCTGTTACCACTTCTTAAGATGTTCTCGACGTTGCTTACGACTACGACTCCGTGTCACCCCCTAAACTCTGCCAAAATCTCTTGGAGACTGCTGCGGACAACTCTCCAACCAAAACTTCTCAAAACGTTAGCAGAACCCACATAAACCAAACATCTGAGTAATAGACTTCCTCCTATTACTCCTCTAAATGCTGGGCCCCCTTACATAACCAAAATGTCAGCACCAAACATATGCCTATACCAAGTACAAGCCTCTCCAAAACATGTGCTTATCCCAAATATAAGCCTCTCCAAAACATGTGCTCATACCAAACACTCTGTAATAATTACAATAAATAAGAACTAAATAAAACACCAACTAAGTAAAATAAAAAAGCCTACCTCCTATAGAGAGTATTACATAACCTTCACGAAACACGTGGCGATCGGATTACGACAAGCAACAGAATTCCTTCCTGGAACTTACAAAATGCTTCTGGCAGGACGGTAAAGAAACACTGGGTACATCAAATCAAATCCCTTTTCAGTGTCAGCGATGTATAACCCAAATTCTTCACTACAAAACCGGGACCGCCGCCATTCCGCTATCTCGTCGCTGTCGAGAAGACAAACGCCCCGCTGGAAAATCCGCTTGACAGTTCTCAGTGTTGCCAACTTGAGCATCTAGAGAACTCTTTCTCTAGCCAATAAAAATGCGCCAACAAAGGGCCTTGCATTTAAAAGACTGAATTACACCATTGTGTAACATCCCAACAACAAGAACATGTGAGTAACACCTCTGACTCAAAAATAATACATAAAAGAAAACACGCTTTCTTTCCTTGTTGAGAATTTCAGATATGCGACCCGCTATGCCCTTTGCAGTACGAGTGGTTGCCTATCAAACAAATGAACTAATGGGTTAATTTACTGTATTCAAACTGAAATTATTAATGTAGATTTTTCAAATGCTACAGTTGGCTAACGATATAGCGGAGCCATCACCAGCCAATGACCGAATGAAGGCTCGATATGACTGGAAGGGTCATTCAAAAGAGGTCATCAAGGTGGGAGAGCTAGTTTGGCTGTACAACCCCCAGCGGAGGAAAGGAAAGTCACCGAAATCACCTTGGGATGGACCGTACACTGTTATTACCCGAATTAATGATGTCGTCTATCGGATACAGCAAAGAAGAAAGTCCAAGATGAAGATCGTTCATTTGGATAGACTGGCGAAATGCATCGATGATTCTGAGTTGCCTGATCGGGACGATCAGGCTTAAGGAGGGGGCAGTGTTATGAATTACACCCCCTTGGAACTGGAGATGATACGCCTATGCCTACTAATAGTGACTGGAAAGACTCTAGAAAGAGCCATGGACTTGTCTAGAATGTGGTGGAAGAAGATTCTGGTTCAATCTAGAGGTAATTTCAGAGTATATAAGGCGCGATTACCAGCGCGGAAGGGGAAGTTTATAAAAGAGAAGTTTATTCTAGAAGTGACACGTTCGGGAAAAAGTGAGGTTAAAGTAAACAAAGTGTATTTTCAAGTATTGTATAGTCAGTAAATTATCAAATAAAGTGTTAGTAGTGTTAATCTCTTGTTAAAACTATTTAGAACCCACGGATTCATACAGGGTGTTTCCTAAAAGGTGAAAAATTTGCTACATTACATTATGAAATACTACGACTACTTATACAGGGTGTAATTAGTTTCATGTCATTAAAAATAACTGGTGGTAGGGAACGACAAGACAAACAAAAAAACCTTATATAACATGGAGTCTAAAGCTCATAGTTTTGGAGAAAAACAAATTAACAAAAATTTCCAAAATAGCAGTTTGAGAATTGCTGACATATTGGGGTAGGTTTTATTGCCTCGCGTCTTGTCGCACATGATACTCTGACATTCCTGCAAATAAGTATGCCGACAAAGCCGTTAAAAGCGACCGACAGAGGACACCGCCATGTTTCTTGCTTCTTCGCGGCCAAATTATCTTATTACGCGTGCTATACTCTCCCTTGTAATATTCTCAAGTAATAATTTCAGTTTGTGTCCTTACTTCGTAAACAACGTACACACGACGCGACCTACCCGTTCCTTGGTTTTGTCGGTTGCTTTTGTTCTTTTTGAATTTTGTGTCACTTATGTTAAGATTTATTTGATTGACTTATCGTTCAAGTCGTTAGTACTTGGTTACGTAAGACATTACTTCTCGTTCATGCTTTTTGTGTTACTTTTTGGATTTTGGACCAAGGTTTTCTTTTTGTTTTCCTTATTGATAACGTTAATTCACAGTTTAGTGTGGTGTTTTAAAACGCAGATTTTGGACATTATGGGAGATTACACTTATCCAGAGCTCACGGATATGCATTTGGTGTATGGAGATAATGGTGGAAATGCAGCTGGTGTGGAAGAGCTTTAGAACAATTGCAACGCCGTATTTTAATGTGCATACAAACCATAAAAAATGATCCTAATTTACCAAATGTGTTGAACGGAGTACGTATGTCCTTAGTTCGACGTGCCGAAATGTGCATACGTGGAGATGGAGGTCATTTCGAACAACTTTTGTGAAAAATTCAAAAAAATTGTTCAGTTATTGGGTGTTACCTATTGGGCATTAAAGGTATGATTATTATTATTATTATTAGTATTCACTGTCTTGTTTTGATCTATTTATTATTGTCTACATTGATTTTCATAGAGACCAAAGATTCGATTTTTAGTCTTCGATATCTGATTGGGAAAAATTATGCGCTCAATTTGTTAAAAAAATCAGATTTTTTTCCTAATTTAAAATACACAACTATTTTCTGTTATCGTATTTCGGGCGTCTAACTGTTCGTTTTCCAATTTCATAAAATAATTACTAATTTTTTAAGCTTTTATCACAATGTTACAAATGTTAATAAACCACTTTTAAATTTTATAAATTCTTATAAACGACAATAAAAGCTACAATAATTTTGTTGAATTATTTACATTTTCATAATTAGTGGTATAAAAAGTTCGGTACAGGTAATCCCATCAAAGTGCCGCACTTCTTCCGGTGGGAACACAAGCCGGGCATTACAGTATCTATTATTTCTAATATTCGGAACTATAACATCCATTGACCCTGAAAAACAGTGGTTCTCAAATGTTTCCTACCTTAACATTAAAATGTTAAACCTAGGCCAATTTTGTTCAAAGTTCCCCTAAAGAAAAAAGTCATAGGGTTTTTGTTTGTCTAGGGTGTTAGGCATGCGTTCCAGGCTCTTCTCCATGTTTGGAATGCTCGAAAATGGGAGATCAATAAGTTAGATTCCGTGAAACATTATCAATACGTATTTGATCCCGTTTAGGGACGGTTTTGGTCGTTTGCGGGGGTGGATCACCCCAACACCACGGTGCTCAGCATCCTCGAAAACGGGTGGGAGAGCTACTTTGGTTGAATCAGGCAATAGTCGGGTCTTTCGGTTTTTTTTTCCGACTCACACAATCCACTATTGATATTATTACAAACATTTATCTCTTTGTTAGCTATCTGCAACTACTAATGCGAACGAACGCTTCTTGGAATAAATTTTTCATTGTTATTTATACATATACAGTGTGTCTCAGATTCCACACACTATTCTACATCACTTCACAATTTTCGCCATTTATCTATCCTTTTGTAACGAATAATAATACTCCAGTCAAATAGAAACAAATGTCCACGTTTCACGGAAAAAATTGATGAAGTCTTGAAACGTCGCAAAAGATTTTCATTAAGACGTACTTTTAAACATACTAAAATCTAAGACTCGGGAGGGAACTGGTGCTGGCATACACGGATGCAAACCAAGGGCTCGTATATCGGTGCCACTTGGAAGGTATCCTAGTGTATTCCAAGCATATGCCATATTGGTGTGTGCAAGCGAGAATCTCAGGAGAGGTATCGCCAACAAACATATTTGTATATGTAGCGACAGCCAAGCAGCCTTGAGGGCACTTGTGTTAAACAAAGTGACCTCAAGACTAGTTTTAAACTGTCGGAATATTTTGACAGAACTGTGCGAACACAACTCTGTCAAACTCATATGGATGCCCGGTCACAGAGGTGTGAAGGGCAACGAAGAAGCAGACAAATTGGCGGGAGAAGGAGCAATAACTCCATTCCCTGGCCCTGAGCCAGCCTTCGGTTTGCCAAGAAGTCTGATTCAATCAGAGTTACGATAATGGACCACTGCAAGGTTCAGCAACTATTGGATTCAGGCCCCTGGAATGAGGCAGTCGAGGCTCCATATAAAAGGGCCATCGACTGACTCAA
The DNA here is from genome assembly GCA_963583905.1 of Stenurella melanura. NCBI lineage: Eukaryota > Metazoa > Arthropoda > Insecta > Coleoptera > Cerambycidae > Stenurella > Stenurella melanura. The sequence continues at coordinate 80,160,640 of OY757316.1, read as the reverse complement.
CCATTAAGTGGCTGCTTGGCTCGATAGAGAAAAACTGAGACGGATAGGAGACTTGTTAACAGGACACTGCCCTCTGAACAAACATCTTCACACAATGGGGTTGAAAAACAGCCCTATTTGTAGGATGTGTGGAGTGGAGGATGACACCACCACTCATATCCTATGCAGTTGCGCACCCTTAGGTGCGTTAAGGTATAGGCATCTCCAAAGGCAATTTTTACAGCCGGAGGAATTACGGGATCAACCATGAAATAGACTGCTATCCTTTGTGGAGAGCACCGGTCTCTTCTACAAGATCCCACATGACGCGAATGCACAATAGGCCGACAGGCCTGAGTGCTGCGGATTCCACAGATCTGTTCGCGCGATAATAATAAACATACTAAAAGTCCTCATCTCTATCTATTGCGCTCGAGACGCCATTTTGAAAAAATGGTACTCTAATTCAGTTTTTGCTTATATCTCGCTAACTATTGGCCATATCGAAATTATATTCCATATATAAAATGAAGCTTATAAAATTCTGCACAGAAAATATCATACATTTTTTCTGCTTCTATTGTTATACTCTTCGAAAATACAAAATATTTGCATATCATTATATTAGTCATGCAATTCTGAACAACTTTAAGAATGTTCGTTCTCTATTCGTTCGTCTATCGGTTTGTCAGTCTGTCCGTCCGTTTCTCTATCCACCATGTTTCTTGTAAGCACAAAGAACTAAACGAACGTTTTGCGAACATGATATCAGAACGTCCACAAAGAGTCCTAAATATTGTCGACAGTCTAATTCACAAGTTCAAAAAGGCGTTAATTCTTGAAATAGTTTCAAAAATATGAACGATAGCTCATAGGATTCGGAATGGTGTCTAGAAAAGTGTATTAAAATGTTATATGTATATAATGACTATGAATATGTCAGAAATGCTAATTTTAGGCAGTCGTCGCGTGCAGAAGGGTGTGCAAATGGATTTTCCGTTTGCATGGAAAATCGATGTCTGTGAACAATTTTAAAATGGATGCCAATAGTGCCAAATGAAAAGCCGTGAAAAATAAATCCTGCGGATACTTATTGGCATGCAGTTTTCGTGCACAGAACACATTTTGGAGGGTTTGGCTGAGAGAAGACGGCTTATCCGCGTTTCACTTCTTTGGGGTGGTTTTTGGCAGTTTGAGGGGTGGGTGGGAATCGAGGAGGGGTCTCGACATCATCATCGTGCTCAGCCTCCTCGAGAAAGGGGGTAAGACAGGTTTCGCTCGCAGGATATGGCGGATACGCGGTTTACCCCTTTCGGGGGTAGTTTTTGGTCGTTTGGGGGGGTGGGGTGACTTCGGAGAGAGATTTAACCATCGCCATCGTGTTCAGCTTCCTCGAAAACGGGGGCGTGACATAGTCTCGTTACGTTAGAAAATATTTGTGTTTTTCGAGGTTCAGTCCGACTCACAGAATGCACTACTTGACCAATGTTAAATTTTAATAATTCCAACAATTTTCTTACAACTTTACCGACTTCTGGCAACGTTTAATCCCCGACCTAGACTTCTGGCAATAATTTTACGCAATTTTTACAGTTGAAAACTATAACTACACAACATTTCAGAGTTGCACTCAAAGATTTTATGTTGATTAAAAATTAACGCATTTGACCGCCCGCCCACGCTTCCCTCCCCGTGATGGACTTCTGGCTGCAGAGCTATATGTACTTTTCAGCTAGTAAGGAGGATCTTTACATAAAAATTTTCACTACACCTTATCATTTTTAATTTCCCTATTAGGCAAATAGTATAATCGTCACCAGTGGGTGACGATGGGACACGGAAGGACCCAAAAGATACATTGGAAAACGCGTCTATTAAACATTCTTTGAACTTTTAAATTGTAACACGCAAAGGACCCAAGAGAAACCAAAAAAAAATGTTTAAATCGTCTTCATAACAAAGGATCGTTTCGTATTTCTAGTAGGCTCATAAAGAGTGAAAAATAGGATAAGAAATGAGCGACATTTTTATCAATGTAAACAGCAGGTTTATTTCACCGAAGCTGTACTGTTGTTGACACAAACACATTAAATATTAAATGGTTTTGCCACCCAGTAAAGAAGAGGAAACGTCCTATTTGCCTTTCAGTTATTTCTTGTTTGGTGTACAGAAAACCGACAAAGGCCATAAAAGTTAATTGGCTCGAAAAACTTTGTTTTTGGAAACATGCACAGCTTGCGCAGTTGTTTTACCGCTCTTCTGATACTTAATTTATTATTATTATTATATTTGTTCCATTAGGAAATCTTCTGCGATATTCGCGTACTGCGACATTCGCGTTTCCATTACAATATCCATAAATAAAATGAATATCCGCGTACTCTACATTACTAAAGACCATTTTTACTTTTCAATAGAACACTTTTTCCAAAAGGAAATAATAAAACTGCAGAACAATGAACTACAGAAAACCAAAAAACAACAATGTCATTATTGTCATTCTGGCATTGCATGCTAGATTATTTTTCATTTGTTTACAAACATTACAATCACGGCACACTCCTGCATACGAGGAATGCTGGTAATAATGGTTACTAATTAATAAAGTTCAGATAAGATTTACCCAAAAACTGATAATTTTAGAGAAAAAACACAACAGACTTTTTTGTGTAGAAAACTTCAAATTTTTGAGTTCTGCTCATAAATTAATTTAAAAGTGTCACGCAATAAAGTTGGAGCTAAATTATACCTAGGCCCCCCAGTTTCACCCGCTCCTGAACGATTTTCGTACATTTCTTATAAAGCATAAAAATTAAATTCCTGTGTAAATTATCATTTGTTTATCTTTAGACGTTTCGAAAATATTCATAAAAAAACATTTTCAGGAGAATTGCTTGAACACCCTGTATCTCGGAAACTAATCACTTCCCAACCCATATTTTTTTCTTATTTTGAAAAGTTGTATTAGTTAGTGAAGTTTGGCCTAGGCACTTCGGAACACCCGGTATATGGAATTACTGCTATAGACCTAAATACTTAAAAATTAGAGTAAAAAATGAGCGGCATTTTTATCAAGGGAAACAGAAGGTTTAATTCACAGAAGCTGTACTGTTGTTGACAATGTTCTACCACAAAAACACATTAAATATTAAATGGTTTTGCCGCATAGTAAATAAGAGAAAACGTACTATTTGTTTTTCAATTATTCTTTGCTTGGTATATAGGCAGTTGTTAAGGCTATAAAATTTAACTGGCGTTCCACCAGTACGAGTTATCTTACAGTGACATTGCTCAGGATAATTTTGTACATATGTATACCATTTTTAATTACTTATTAGAGGTAAGATGTTGCCAAATGTAAGTAAATGAGATATTACGGGTGAAACACTTATCGGTCGTAGACCACATATTGCAGAAAGTAAATTAATAAATAACAACCAAAACAAATTATGGAATTTGCGAAACCTGTATAAGCATTACGCCCTTAGATCTACTTTTCACGCTTCTTGCATCGACTGTAAAGTATGAAAATTGTCAAATAAGAAAAAGATAAAATCATTTTAGAATTTTTTAATTGCTATCATAACCAGAATGCAGGCTATCAACAGAATACAAAAATTGGAAATTAATATTTTTATGAATAGTTTTTCTTCATTTTATTCATAGATTACTTCTCTGCTATTTGCCAAATTCTATGACATATATGTTTTATTGCAATTATACGCAAACAAAAAAAAATCACTTTAAAATAGTGGAAACTATACCAAGAAAGAAATATGGAATAGCTTTAGTTAAAATAATATACAAGGCGCTCATCCAATAGAAGACATAATTAATAATAAATATAAGCTGCCAAATAAAGAGATAGTAGGTGAGCCCCGGACCAAAATTTCGTGTAATCGCATTCATGAAAAAGTGTCCAGTTCCAATCAAAATAAATAACTTTTTTCCTTGCAGCAAAATTCCCAAGTGTTGCGAAAGTAGTGAAAATTAATTTTCAGTCGCTTTCATTCTGCGCAAAATTCACTAGATGTCAAAAAATACCCAGTTTTTTTCGTTCGTGTCGAGCTGAATTTTCGAATTTGACCCTGCAATGTACGATGTCGATACATCGCCGATCTTCCTCTTTCGATAGAGACATAGAACGAGTTTCCACTTGAAATATTTATTTAGTTACGAAGGTTTGAAAATTCCATGATTTTCAAATTCTAGATTGAATTTCAACATTTTCTGATAGGTCCAAATAGGCTATTCTTCTTTCACTCTTGTCGGGCCGAATTTCCGATTTTTCTGGTCCAATTCGGTATCAAGATAAAGCGTCAATCTTCCTCTTTCCATAGAGATGTCGCGCGCTCTCATACTCGACGAATTTATTTAGTTATGAATTTTTTAAGAATCCATGTTTTTCAATTTTTACGAGAAACGCCATTTTTCCTTCGTTAGTGAAGTAGTCCAGTAAGTCAGGGATTTTACCTACAAAAACAGCAAGCCGAGGTATATAAAAAATCGGAAGTTTACCGTAGAATTCAATGAAATATTTTTAATACAAATGACGAACTTGCGCCCTCTTCAAAATGGCGGCCAAAGTTTGCGAAAAACATTTTAAAAAAAACTTGGCGTTGCACAAGAAAAAGTTTAATAGCAGATTTGTGTAACTTTTTAATACGGATCGAGCCGGCCTGGTCCGGTCTCAGAAAATTGCAAAATTAATTAGTTGTTGCAAAAGAACTGTGCAAAATAGAAATTTTTTGAAATACCTGTATCTCCGTGAAGAAAAGATATTCGTTAACGAAACTCGGTGAAAGCGTAGCCCACGATAAGTCTAATAAAAGCATTTTTACAGATTTGCAAAATATTGCAAATTTCTTGCAAAAATCGATTTTTTCGAAAAATACGCGTTTTTTTCAATGTCCAATAGCTCATACAGGCCATCATATTTTTATACCAGACCGGTCCGAGAAGTTTCTCAGTTGTGCTAACCTGTGCAATTATTGCGCATATCACGAAACGATCCCTAATATGGGAAAAGTTGGTAAAAACATCGATATTTTTTTTTACCTCGAAAAACCTTGAATATTTTTGAGATTTTAAATTATATTGGAATGCCACATTATTGCCAATAGATAGTTGGCAATTTTTACAAATTTACAAATAAAAAGTTTCTCTCCGACCTTCTGGAGCCGAGATAATTTTTTTTAAAGAAATTCTTGTGGTGCCATTTTTTAAGATAAAGGGCTAAAATTTGCAGTGGTTATTGTAGAATATTTATATTTTCAATTAAAAATTTTCGGCACTTGATCGGCCGTTGCTGAACATTACAAAATCAATTAAACTCGGAGCATCAGCAGCTTCTTGACAAAAAAGCAAAAACACGAAAAAGAAAATGCAGCTGCCGCGATCTCTTTTTCTTTCTTTTTCTTTTGCAGTTGTAATAGCCGCTACGGCTGCTTTTATACTTTTATACCGCGCTCACTATTGTAGAATACCAGACAGTTTCTGTGTACCTAACTCCAATGATGTGTGTCTCCGAAATTTATAATACTTCTTGTCTTGTCTTTGTTTACTGAATTCAATCAGCGTGCTAATGGCTTTTGCTTTGGTTGTCAATCCTGCCCTTTCTTCAATTGATTCATGGCCTATAATGCAGATATGTTTCGATTCAACGTCCATTTTATCTATATAAAATCGGTAAAGTAATAAAAAAATGTATTTACGAATGTGGACAGGAGCGACTGTTGCCAATTTAATCTATAATACATTAAACAATATATTAAACATTGCAAATGTCTAAAATATATTTTTATAATACAACAAAATAAATAAAAAGTAAAAACATTACATGCAAAAATGATAAGTTTGCAGGTTATACACGTGGCCCGAGCGTGATGATTTCAAAAATAGTTACCATTAATATATCATACAAAATGTAATTGACGACGATGACAATATAATAGACCAAGAGCTAGCGTCACAAAATGTGTACTAGCTACTTATTATTCATAAGTAAATAAACTAGAAATATCCTTATGTATCGCCAAAAAAACAGCACAACGATAAAAGATTATAATTTTAACACGTTAGTTGCATAGAAATAAGCTGAGAGCAATTACAGTATCAAAAATATCTGCCAAAAAGTAAAAAGTAAAAAAATAACTAAAGATGTATTATTTCATGGGAGAAGGCTAAACTTCAAAAACATCAAGTTTTCAAACGTTAAGAATTAAATAAATACGACGAGTGGAGGATTGTGTGATGTCTCTATGGAAAAAGAAAGATTGGCATTTTGTCGGTGTCGTAAATTGTGACGGCAAAATCGGAAATTCGGCACGGCACGAGAGAGTCAAAAACGGCTTTTTTGACATTTGTAACAGTACAGTATTAAGGCACATTCTGTCCATTTATAAATAGTACAAATTCCTGTGACGATAGCTCCGAGTTTCATTGATTTTGCAATGCTCAGCAACGGCCGATGAAGTTCCGAAAATTTTTAATTGAAAATATAAGTATTCTACAATAATCACTGCAAATTTCAGCCCTTTATCTTAAAAAATGGCGCCACAAGAATTTCTAAAAAAAAAAAAATGATCTCGGCTCCAGAAGGTCGGAGAGCAATTTTTTTTTGTAAATTTGTAGAAAAGTGCCAGCAATTTATTGGCAATAATGGTATTCCAATATAATTTAAAATGTCAAATGTATTCAAGGTTTTCTGGGGTAAAAACAAATATCGATTTTTTGACCGATTTTTCGCATATTAGAGATCATTTCGTGATATGCGCAATAACTGCACAGGTTAGCGCAACTGTTGAAAAAACTTTTCGGGCTGGTCTGGTATAAAAATATGAAGAACTGTATGAGCTATTGGACATTGAAAAAAACGTGTTTTTTTCTAAAAAATCGATTTTTGCAAGAAATTTGTCATATTTTGCAAATCTGTAAAAACGCTCTTATTGGACTACGTTTTCACCGAGTTTCGTTAAAGAATACCTTTTCTTCAATAGATACAAGTATTTCAAAAAAATGGGATTTTTTAACACTTTAACTGCCATGTGATTCAATATGACACACAGTGGGCAGGTCACTGGCGCCGTGTGTGGCAATATGTTACACAGGTATATACTGTTTCAAATATGTTTGTATGTGAGAGGCTTGGAGTTAGACTTATTTCGTGCGACACTATTATACACAAGGCCCTAGACAAACTTTCTTGAAAATGGCTTATAAATACCTATCAAATGGAGTAAATTGTAATAAAAAATTATAAATGATATACAGATGTATATCTATGTAATGTATTTATTTACCTTATTTTATATTACAGTGATGTAGATTGACAAAACAGTCATGAGGAACATTTGAACATGTAGGACAAACATATTTCACTGAAGGTGCATTCTTGATAGCATAGGATCGTCCTCGCTCCCTGCTGAAATTTTTATAGCAATTCTTACATCGGCTTTTTTTGTCTTTACCATTTATTCTTGAAACCTGAAGTTTGTGTTCATTCGCCGGGGGTCTACGTACCTTTCTAGGAGCATATTCAAATAACTGATAATAGATTTTCCAGAAAATTCGTTATACTTATGGCTGTTCCGTTTATTTCTGTTATGTAAGTAGAGGGAGTTTATAACAGAAGTACCAACTTTTTAACCTATACTGCTACTTTTCTGTACCACTTCACAGAACGTCTTATTGCCGATGAGTAAGAAGGCATCTAATCAGAAACGTTTATAAATGATTTCGCAGAATTATATGCAGTAATGGCAATGGTTTTTTTTTTCTGAGCTTGATGATGTCTCACTTTATTTCGTGTCTGTATGTAACGTACTCAAGAAGAGGACATCCCGTTTGTCTCTCCATTTCATCACAGATATTCCGTGGTTGGTTTATAATCCTAACAGTTCACCTTTCTTGATTTTAGCATTTACTATGTTCTTATGTATATATTTTCTTTTACGTCGTAAGGTGTCTACCACGTGAATCAATATTTCTAAAAGTTCTCTAGCAAGTGCTAGTATACCAATTATCGGTGTACAATATTCTCCTCTTCTCTAGTAGACCATTAGGAACATTACCACCGAATTAGGCACTGAGTCAGAAATTGGTTCAGTTTTCCCACAATATATTTTCATATTGTACCTAAGTATATCCACCTTTTAGACACAATTTGAAAACTTTTACTTGTGTTTCATATTGCTACACAAGGCCTATAAACAAGGGAGTATTATACGTAATAATGTGACACATATAAAGTGTTATACTCTGAGGTGTGTAGCTATATTACTAACATTGATATTTTTGTGAAATGAGTTCCAATTTTTTTTCTGTTGATATTTGCTATCATATAACGTTATGTTCTGAGCAAATATACAAAAAAGTTATTGTGGCTTGTTTGGACCCTTTCTGTTTTTATGGTGTGGCAGTTAAAGTGTTTTAACGGTTTTTTTTGCAATAGCTAAATAATTTTGTAGTTTTCTGAGATCGGACTGGGCCGGCTCGATCGATGTTAAAAAGTTACACAACTCTGGGCTGGGCCGGGCTGGCTCGATCAATGTTAAAAAGTTACACAACTCGCCAAGTTTTGTTTTAAACGCAAAAAACTGTTTTTCGCACACTTTGGCCGCAATTTTGAAGAGGACACAAGTTCGTCATTTGTTTTAAAAATAGTTCATTAAAGTCTACGGAAAATTTCCGATTTTTTACATACCTTGGTTTGCTGTTAATAATTTTTGCAAAAAAACGTGATATTTTAGACAGATTTATTGGACTTAAGAGCCGGATTTCCGGTTCCACCATCGCGATTTGGTATTAGAATAAAACGCCAACCTTCCTCTTTCCATGGAGACCTAAAACGACCTTCCATTCCACGTATTCACTAAGTTATTGAAGAAGCAGGTTACGAATATGAAATCGAAATTGGAAAATTCAAAATAGCAACCCGATTAGCCGGACACATTTTATCATTTATTGTCCGATTCGTCTAAAAATTGTCAAAATGTTTCCTAGGTTCTCTGGCACCAAAAGCATGTAATTATGTGGGAAATTAACGCACCGCGATGACAATATTTTCTAAGTGTCGCAAAATTGGAAATTTTCCTCCACTAGAAAGGCGGACGGGACGGGAAATGTCAGTTATTATTTTTCCTACACTGCATAACATAACCTTTAATAGAAAAACAAGGAAACTGACGTGCCACGATTAACGAAAATGGATCATTTATATTTACATGTTCGATAAACGAATTCACTTATTTAGCAACGTAGGACATGTCAGTAGTAATGGAACTTTTTCTTCAGGGAGTAATAAACTATTGAAAAATAATCGAAATCTTCATGCCGCGATGAAGGTAAAATCCTGGTTCAGGGCTCCCCCACTAAGGGAAATTCTGTGTAAAAGTACGTTTACGTTATTAATACAAATATTTTTTTCAGCAACTCTTTTATCATTCGCTGCCGGCTATACTATGACTTGGAGCTCGCCAGTTCTCCAAAAAGTAATAAATGAAACTAATTCAGACGTCAATCCGTTGGGAAAAATCCTGACAAATGCAGAAGTATCTTTGATTGGCTCGATATTTTGTCTGGGTGCTGCTATCAGCCCATTTTTCTTTGGAAAATTAGCCGACTTCTTAGGACGGAAAAAGACATTATTGTTATTGGGTCTACCATATTTGATAGGGTACATTATCTTAACTTTCGCCAGATCCGTAGTGTTGTACTGTCTAGCTAGATTTATTGTGGGCATAAGTGTTGGCAGCTCTTTTGCCCTTATTCCAATGTATTTGGGGGAGATAGCAGAGGACCACAACAGAGGCAGGATTAATTGTATGATGAGTATTTTGGTGACATTGGGACTACTGTATTCACTGGCAGTAGGTCCACTTATGTCCGTCAAAATGTTCAATTTCTCTTGTACAATACCTCTTATGTTATTTTTAATAGTTTTCGCTTTATTTATGCCGGACTCTCCTATTTATTTGATGTCCATCGGTAATCAAAAAGGAGCTGAGGAAGCCTTAAATAAACTCAGGAACAAAAGTAGTAATCAAGTGGAAAAAGAACTCTTAAGAATCAGCCAGGATCTGGAAAGGCATAGTGATAACAAAGGTGGAATTGGTGAGTTATTAAAAAAACCTCCGCTAAGAAAAGGATTAATAGCAACTCTTGGACTGATCATATTTCAACAGTTTTCAGGCATTCAGTTTCTAAATTCATACATGGGTGAAATTTTCAGTGCAGCGGGAAGCCCTTCGTACGAATCTACAGTTGTAGTTGGTGTTCTACAAATTTTCGCTTCAATATTTACATCTGCTATTGTGGAAAAATTTGGCCGAAAAACTTTACTCATAGCATCCACTGTTAGTTGTGGCACGTTTAATATACTACTTGGATTATACTTTTTCTTGAAATACCAGACGAATTGCAACCTTGACAAATTCTTTTGGTTACCAGTGATTTTTGTGGTAGCGTATGTAATTAGTTTTAATTTAGGTATTGGACCTCTACCCTGGGCAGTCTTGGCAGAAATATTTCCAACACACGTTAAAGCAATAGCCGCAGCTTTAACATCCTTTTCCTGTTTTGTGGCAAGTTTTGGTGTTACCTATATTTTTAATCTTATAGCGGAGAAAGCGGGTCAGGCAACGTGTTTCTGGCTGTTCGGAATTTTTTGTGCTTTATGTGTTGTTTTTATTATTTTTATGGTACCCGAAACTAAAGGAAAATCATTAGGAGAGATTCAAGAACTTTTAGGCGGAAAATAATACATGCATGTACATCTGAGGTCTGTGAAATAGATTTTCCGTTATAAATTAATGTGTACACATGTTTTTATCGATATGCATATTTTGGAAAAGTGTAAATAAATTATTTTTTAAACTACTCACATTATTTTATTCAAGTACATGTATACATCCAACTAACATTTAGAGTCAGAAGAGGGCCGTTTAATATATTTTTATTGCATATTCTGTAGGAGCTTGACGATTATAGTAACTATGCCAAAAATTAAAATTTTCTGACTGTTCCTCCAAAACGCTCGGAATAATCGAATAGTCGAGTTGTGACGTCATTTCGTTCAACCTTCCAGAGACCCTTAATACGATTTATTTTGTTGTAATAAATAATAAGTCTTATTATGAATGTTTTGCGGTAATGTGAACCATAATGCAAGTATTGTGTAATTCCTAGGAACTACACAATACTTGTATTATGTATTCATATTAGCGCAAAACAACAATAATAAGGCTTAATATTTATTACAACAAAATAAATCCCATTGTTTTAAAATACTTGTATCTATTGAAGAAAAGGTATTCTTTAACGAAACTCGGTGAAAACGTAGTCCAATAAGAGCGTTTTTACAGATTTGCAAAATATGACAAATTTCTTGCAAAAATCGATTTTTTAGAAAAAAACACGTTTTTTTCAATGTCCAATAGCTCATACAGTTCTTCATATTTTTATACCAGACCAGCCCGAAAAGCTTTTTCAACAGTTGCGCTAACCTGTGCAGTTATTGCGCATATCACGAAATGATCTCTAATATGCGAAAAATCGGTCAAAAAATCGATATTTGTTTTTACCCCAGAAAACCTTGAATACATTTGACATTTTAAATTATATTGGAATACCACTATTGCCAATAAATTGCTGGCACTTTTCTACAAATTTACAAAAAAAATAAATTGCTCTCCGACCTTCTGGAGCCGAGATCTTTTTTTTTTTTTAGAAATTCTTGTGGCGCCATTTTTTAAGATAAAGGGCTGAAATTTGCAATGATTATTATTTTGTTGTAATAAATATTAAGCCTTATTATTGTTGTTTTGCGCTAATATGAATACATAATACAAGTATTGTGTAGTTCCTAGGAATTACACAATACTTGCATTATGGTTCACATTACCGCAAAACATTCATAATAAGACTTATTATTTATTACAACAAAATAAATCTTATTAACGGCCTCTTGCATCTAGATGCAAGAGTACATCCGTGACAAAGCCAAATAAAATATTTATTATTTACCCCAGCTGAATAAGGAAGCAAGGAGGCTATGGCAACGTGCTATGTGAAGGTCTGACCTTTTAGTACACATGCACGCTGTTGTGAAGACCATTTTAATGTAAGTAGAATTAATTCAAAATTCAGTATTATCTGCTTTCAAAGAAATTATTGTCACACATTGTTAATAAATAAATAAAAATTCTTTTTTTAAACAATGGTTTTCTTTTAAAACTGAATTGCACTAAAAGGTAGAACATAATTTTTATTCAGAGATTAAATTACAAAATGATGAAGAAAAAGAAAACCATTGGGCGCTCATAACATTTTATCACAATGCTGATTGTTGATAAAGGTAATAAAATATTATATTTTATAAGCGTCCAATGGTTTTCATTTTCATCATCAATTTGTAATTTAATCACTGAATAAAAATTACTTTCTACTTTTTAGTGCAATTCAGTTTTAAAAGAGAACCATCGTTTAAAAAAAATATTTCTTTAATTTTTACTTCTTAGTTTCCTGTCTGCCTATTCAAACGCCATTATTTCGTTTATTTTTGTCAAACTCTTTCATTTGATACCCTATCAAGGGGGTTGTAAAGAAATAGGTAATAATCCGTCATTTTGTGCCGGCCACCATATTGGATTTAGGATAACGTCACACAGCATTGTATTCTACTTGCAATACCCTTTCATTTGATACCCATGCCGAGAGGATTGTAAAAAAATAGTTGATCCGGCCTTTTGTGCCGGCCGCCATGTTGAATTGCCATCATTTCGTTTACTCTCCATTTGATACCCATATCAAGGGGGTTGTAATGAAATAGGTAATCCGCCATTTTGTGTCGGTCGCCATATTGGATTTAGAATAAGGTCACACAGAACATCAGAGCAAAAGATGTATTCTATTAACTACTTTACATTAACCATTATGCATCTTAAATTATAAAATAGGAAGAGTTATAATTAAAACAGTTGTGTTACTTTAAATATATTTTTATTTTTTGTTACAAAATGAATTGCAATAATAAATAATATTTGTGCTAAGAATTTAAATAGATATTTTTTAAACAAAAAAATATGCTTTGCCACTTATGAACTGATCCGATATTTTTTTAACAAAAAAATGTTCTTTGCAACTTATAAACTGTCATATTTTACTATAAGGAATGTTTTGCCAGTAAGTAAAAAATATTAAAAACTGGAGGGCTTACATTTTCAAAATCTGTGTCCAGGTGTTGCCGATGGTGCTACTTGTAATTGCGAAACTCCACTTGCCATTCTTAACACATCATCTGTGATTGCTTCTATTGACTGAATACTTTCTTATGGCTTTTCCAATTTTTGGGAATTTTCTTCCTGGGTAGAGGAGGTGGGCATACACGAGCTAGTTCCAACTATAAAAGAGAAAACAATTAATTATATTTGAATAGGTATTTCACTTTAAAAACTGGCCTTGATGAAATTAATAAAAATAAAAACATCTTACAGAAAAAAATAAAAATAATTAAAAATAAATTAAACAAATTGACATTATCATAAAACAAAACATAGGTATAGGTATTTTTTTGGAATTCGGAAATGTTTGTGTTTGTGATTTTAAATGCCTACCAAAGTTGTTAGAAGAAAAACATATTCTCTTTCATCACTAGCAACATTTAAGGCTATCCAAGAACAATAGAAACCCGTTACGCGTCGAAAGCTTTTTGTATTTCTCCCCAATTTGGGTATTCGGCTGTGAAACCTTTTGATGGTTAAAATTTAGGTGCTATGTCGATTTATGTAATTAGTTTAACTGATTTTCCTTGTTAAAATACTACTTGTTGTACAATTCCTAGTAATTTTAGTGATTATGTTATAAGTTTTCTTAGAACGGTCATTGAACTCAGGCCGGGTGATACAAAATATTGTATCGATTTACCTCTGTAATACTACTTATGACTAGAAGATTTTATTTGTTTTTTTGTAACTTCGAATGTTAATAGATTATTTGTTTTAGTTGTTGTTTAATTTCATTAAGCTAGCATTTAAACTGGGATAGCTCGGTGTTTCCTTATTTTGCTGGGCCATTTTATAGTTTAAAGTGAGCAGAAATTGTTGTAGGTATTAATTGATTTCCAGTAACTAAAAATAAGGTGGCGTCAAACTATTGTTTTTTTGTTGAGCCTTGTAGAGCTGTGTATTTATTTGTTGGTAATTTCCTGTTCTTAAATATTTGCCAAGGTAAGTGATAACCAATATTAAGCCCAAGGATCAAGGATAATCTGCTCCTGAGGTCTTATGCCCTATTTTGAATTATACTTATGATTGTAAATTTAATATAACTAAAAGGCAAGGTTATACAGGGTGATTCACGTAGGCCATTCATTAGAAGTTTTTCAACTTGCAGTTGGATTAGAAACTTGAAATTTGATATGCAGCCATAATCGATCATGCTCGTTCTATCTAAAATATTTTCAGTCCTCCAACTATACAGGGTGTGCCAAAAATTGGTACCAACTTTCTTATTTTAAATGGAAACCTATATTTTTCTTTACATGGTTCGATTGGTCTTCTAATTCTGAGTTTAGAGAATCTAAGTTATGTTAACTTATCTATTACAATTTTTGACACATGTCCAATTGTTTGAAAAAAAATTGCCGCTGTAGTAGTTTACGAACAAATTTGTATCTCGCAATCCTTTCAAAATTATGAAGCCAAATTTGTGAAGCAGTTAGCTGGAAGTCCAGGCTAACTTTTGATGTCCCATCGGTGGTCCCATTTTGTACCATATGGGCGCAGTCGATTTTCAAATGTCGCAATCAAAAATTGTCAAAAAGTCAATTTTTTCAAATGGCACCTACTATTTTTTTTCACACCATTCGAAAGAAAATTGAATTTTAGGGTGAGTTACTTAAGCATTCCCTATACCTAACTTCTCCCAATATCGAGTTATTCAATAAAAATCAAGAAATACCTTATCTTGCCGAGAGATTCCTTACTTCATCGAGTATGCCATGGAAACAAAAGACAGTTGTAATAATTTTTAAAGAAAAATATGGATTCTTATTTAATTACACACAACACCAACAAATTATTATTAACGAACAAGAACAATGTTGACGAAATTCTGACGTAAATGTTCAATGTGACCACCATATTTTTGTTCAAATATTCTATTATTCTACTTTCAACAGATTGCGTAGCACATCTTTGCGCCTACCATTTCTGACGCCAGAAATCAATGCAAAATTGAATTTTAGGACCACTTTTATTAACATTGTGTATGTCTATCAACAGTCGTTTTTGAGTCATTGGCATTTTTTGAAAAGAATATTGTTTTTTTTTCTCAAGGGTAGTAGGCTTTGGAAACAATCATTTCATTTTAATTTTTATTCAAAAATCGTATTGCAATAATAAATAATAACAACAAAATAACAACAAATAAGCAGATTAACAAAATAATTATTTCAATACAAATGCTCAATGTGTGCACCGTTTTCACCGGCAAAATTTCGTCAACATTGTTCTTGTTCGTTAATAATAATTTGTTGGTGTTGTGTGTACTTAAATAAGAATCCATATTTTTCTTTAAAAATTATTACAACTGTCTTTTGTTGCCATTTCCGTGATGAAGTAAGGAATCTCTCGGCAAGATAAGGTATTTCTTGATTTTTATTGAATAACTCGATATGGAGTGAAGTTAGGTATATGGAATGCTTAAGTAACTCACCCTAAATTTCAATCTTTCGAATGGTGTGAAAAAAAATAGGTGCCATTTGAAAAATTTGACTTTTTGACAATTTTTGGTTGCGACATTTGAAAATCGACTGCGCCCATATGGTACAAAATGGGACCACCGATGGGACATCAAAAGTTAGCCTGGACTTCCAGCTAACTGCTTCACAAATTTGGTTTCATAATTTTGAAAGGTTTGCGAGATACAAATTTGTTCGTAAACTACTACAGCGGCAATTTTTTTCAAAAAATTGGACATGTGTCAAAAATTGTAATAGATAAGTTAATATAACTTAGGTTCTCTAAACTCAGAATTAGCAGACCAATCGAACCATGTAAAGAAAAATATAGGTTTCCATTTGAAATAAGAAAGTTGGTACCAATTTTTGGCACACCCTGTATAGTTGGAGGACTGACAATATTTTTGATAGAATGGGCAGGATCGATTATGGCTGCATACCAAATTTCAAGTTTTTAATCCAACTGCAAGTTGAAAAACTTCTAATGAATGGCCTACGTGAATCACCCTGTATAGTCAAGGTCTCAGAATTTTTACAATCTTTTCAACTCACCCCACCACCCTCATTCCAATATTAAAAGGGCAGATATAGTAAAATTAAGATTTTTACTTAAAATTTGGTGCAGGTATGTATTAAAACGACATCTATAATTAATTTATATTTTGAGATGATTCCGTTGAAGGATTGGGTAAATAGGGAAACATAAGGAAGGCAAGCTGGTAAGAGTTTAAAAATTTGAAGAAGCCAAGGCATCACGTTTTTTGTAATATTTTTCATCCCCTCCACCACCCCCACTCCATTTTTGAAGGAGCTGATAAAATTGAAATGAGATATTCGCTTTAAACATGGCTCACGTATACAGACTGTCTATTTTACGAGGGCCACACCAAATATCTCGCTTAATATCTATTGTAGAAGAATAAAGTTTTAGAAACAGTTATCCCATTTTTTGTGAGCTATATTTCAGTAAAAAGAAATTTGAAATCCATAGCCTACTTTATGAGATATATTACAAAAACCTGAAAAATAGGAAAACCGCAAACGGTTATAGCTTCCTTATTTGAGGAGATACGAAAAAAGTTAAAGGAATGAAAGTTGACGGCAAAGACAATAAGAATAATAACGTGTAACAAAAAAATCGAAAAATGCAGTTGGCTTTGACATACGCTATTGTGCAAAAATGAAAAATACATATCTCAAAGTAGGCCATGACGCCATTAATTCCGTTATTTTTTTCTCATTCCAACGATATAAAACATGTCACAGAAATTTTAACCGATAGTGTCAATATTTAATATTTTACGAATACCACAATTCATATAATTGAATCGTAACAATCAGCTGTGCCATAATAGTAAAAATTCACTTTATAATAATTATAATTCCGTAATTATTTATTACAATTTGATACAAACCAATGAATATCTCATAAATAAAAATGCAAGTACAAAACGAACATCCAAAGAAAAAAACGAAAACTATGTATAACAGTACTACCTACTACTATATTGAAAAGAAATTGTGTGTATTTATTTTTCCAACTACAAATGCTCAAATTGTGCACCATGCATTCTGACACATAAACGTGCTCTACGAGACACGTCACGCATTACATTTTGGAGCATTTCAGGAGTAATTGCCTCACATGCGTTTCGAATTCTGGTTTTGATGTCCTCAATATTTTCAGGGGCAGTTTGAAATACCTTGTTTTTAATGTAACCCCAGACGAAAAAATCCAAGGGAGTAATATCTGGTGATCGAGCTGGCCATAGAATGGGTCCATAGGTGCCTATCCAGCTATCTGGCATAAGTTGATTTAAATAATTTGTACATATTACAGCAGTGTGAGGTGGAGCCCCATCTTGTTGAAAATATGAATAATTTAATCTTTCTGCCACTGTTAATTCATAAAGAAAATCTTGAAATTCGTTTTGCAGGAAATTAAGGTATCTACGAGCGGTTAATTTGCCATCATAAAAATAAGATCCAATTACTTTAGTCCCTAAAAGACCCAACCAAACATTCGTAGAAAATCTTTCTTGGAAAGCAGTCTCTCTGCACCAATGTGTATTTTCTCGTGTCCACTTATAATGCATATTTCTATTGAAATTTTTCAATAATGGATTTCCATTATTAGAAAAATTTGATTCGTCCGACCAAAGATTTTTCTACATATCAGCGCGTCATTCGTTTTCTTATTTAATAACCATCTACAAAATCTTACTCTCCTTGGCTTCTCTCCCTCATCTAAATGTTGAACTTTCCTCATTTTGTAGCATCGAAATCCGTTTTTCTTCAATATTTTTCTTGCACTGTCTTTTTTTATGCGACAGTTTCTCTGAATTTGTCTCAAAGAGGTTTCCTCATTTTGGTTAACATAATTCATTACTCTATTCACTTTTCTTACATTATCCGCAACATGCGCTCGCCTTACTACTTTTTTTGAAAATGAACCGTGCGTTTTTAGATTTTGAACTAACTTCCTAAACATAGTTCGATTTGGCTGCGGAGCATCTGGAAATCTATCTCCGTAGACCGTGACTGCCATCTCAGCGTTAAAATTGCACTGACAATAAATGCTAATCATATCGAATTTGTTATTATTGGTGTAGACCATAATTACTGATATAAAATTTGTCTTAGAACTCGACAACGCAACATACAACATACAACAGTGACAATCTGTCAAATTTATTAATAACTGTATACATTGTTTTTCACTAATTATGGCACAGCTGATTGTTGCGATTCAATTATGAATTGTGGTATTCGTAAAATATTAAATATTGACACTATCGATTAAAATGTCTGTGACATGTCTTATATCGTTGGAATGAGAAAAAAATAACGGAATTAATGGCGCCATGGCCTACTTTGAGATATGTATTTTTCATTTTTGCACAATAGCATATGTCAAAGCCAACTGCATTTTTCGATTTTTTTGTTACACGTTATTATTCTTATTGTCTTTGCCGTCAACTTTCATTCCTTTAACCTTTTTCGTATCTCCTCAAATAAGGAAGCTATAACCGTTTGTGGTTTTCCTATTTTTCAGGTTTTTGTAATATATCTCATAAAGTAGGCTATGGATTTCAAATTTCTTTTTACTGAAATTTAGCTCACAAAAAATGGGATAACTGTTTCTAAAACTTTATTCTTCTACAATAGATATTAAGCGAGATATTTGGTGTGGCCCTCGTATAATAGACAGTCTGTATATTATAACGACACCTGGAACTAGATTATATTTTGTGATGATTCCCCTGAAGGATTCGGAGCTAAATCGGGGTAAACTTAACAGAAGCAAGCTGGTAAGAGTACAGAAGTTTGGAACTTGGTGTATATACTAGATGCTAAAGCCTCATATTTTTTATTACACTTTTCAACCCCTCCACCACCCATACTCCATTATTAAAGGGGCTGATAAAATTAAATTGAGATATTTACAAATTTGGTACACGTATATATTATGTATAACACTTGGAACTAGTTTATATTTTGTCATGATTCGGTGCATGGTGCGGGGGTAAATAGGGGTAAATAAGAGAAAATAAGAGAAAATAAGTAAAGTAAGCTGGTAAGAGTACAGTAACTTCGGATTTGGTGTATATACTAGAAGCTAGAGCCTCATATTTTTATGACATTTTTCAACCCTCACTCCATCATTAAAAGTACTGATAAAATTAAATTTAGATATTCAATTGAAATTTGGTACACATGTGCATTATAATGATAAATGAAACTAGATTATATTTTAAGATGATTCCATTGAAGAGGTGGGGGTATATAGAGGTAAATAGGGGAAAATGAGTAAAGCAAGCTGGTAAGATTTGGTGTATACAGGGTGATTCACGTAGGCCATTCATTAGAAGTTTTTCAACTTGCAGTTGGATTAGAAACTTGAAATTTGGTATGCAGCCATAATCGATTATGCCCGTTCTATCTAAATACTTTCAGTCCTCCAACTATACAGGGTGTGCCAAAAATTGGTACCAACTTTCTTATTTTAAATGGAAACCTATATTTTTCTTTACATGGTTCGATTGGTCTTCTAATTCTGAGTTTAGAGAATCTAAGTTATGTTAACTTATCTATTACAATTTTTGACATATGTCCAATTTTTTGAAAAAAATTGCCGCTGTAGTAGTTTACGAACAAATTTGTATCTCGCAAACTTTTCAAAATTATGAAACCAAATTTGTGAAGCAGTTAGCTGGAAGTCCAGGCTAACTTTTGATGTCCCATCGGTGGTCCCATTTTGTACCATATGGGCGCAGTCGATTTTCAAATGTCGCAATCAAAAATTGTCAAAAAGTCAATTTTTTCAAATGGCACCTACTATTTTTTTTCACACCATTCGAAAGAAAATTGAATTTTAGGGTGAGTTACTTAAGCATTCCCTATACCTAACTTCACCCAATATCGAGTTATTCAATAAATATCAAGAAATACCTTATCTTGCCGAGAGATTCCTTACTTCATCGAGTATGCCATGGAAACAAAAGACAGTTGTAATAATTTTTAAAGAAAAATATGGATTCTTATTTAATTACACACAACACCAACAAATTATTATTAACGAACAAGAACAATGTTGACGAAATTCTGACGTAAATGTTCAATGTGACCACCATATTTTTGTTCAAATATTCTATTATTCTACTTTCAACAGATTGCGTAGCACATCTTTGCGCCTACCATTTCTGACGCCAGAAATCAATGCAAAATTGAATTTTAGGGCCACTTTTATTAACATTATGTATGTCTATCTACAGTCGTTTTTGAGTTATTGGCATTTTTTGAAAAAAATATTGTTTTTTTTTTCTCAAGGGTAGTAGAGTAGGCTTTGGACACAATCATTTCATTTAAATTTTTATTCAAAAATCGTATTGCAATAATAAATAATAACAACAAAATAACAACATATAAACAGATTAACAAAATAATTATTTCAATACAAAAATGCTCAATGTGTGGCACCGTTTTCACTGACAGAATTTCGTCAACATTGTTATTGTTCGTTAATAATAATTTGTTGGTGTTGTGTGTAATTAAATAAGAAACCATATTTTTCTTTAAAAATTATTACAACTGTCTTTTGTTTCCATGGCATACTTGACGAAGTAAGTAATCTCTCGGCAAGATAATGTATTTCTTGGTTTTTATTGAATAACTGGATATGGGGTGAAGTTAGGTATAAGGAATGCTTAAGTAACTCACCCTAAAATTCAATTTTCTTTCGAATGGTGTGAAAAAAAATAGTAGGTGCCATTTGAAAAAATTGACTTTTTGACAATTTTTGATTGCGACATTTGAAAATCGACTGCGCCCATATGGTACAAAATGGGACCACCGATGCGACATCAAAAGTTAGCCTGGACTTCCAGCTAACTGCTTCACAAATTTGGCTTCATAATTTTGAAAGGATTGCGAGATACAAATTTGTTCGTAAACTACTACAGCGGCAATTTTTTTCAATCAATTGGACATGTGTCAAAAATTGTAATAGATAAGTTAACATAACTTAGATTCCCTAAACTCAGAATTAGAAGACCAATCGAACCATGTAAAGAAAAATATAGGTTTCCGTTTAAAATAAGAAAGTTGGTACCAATTTTTGGCACACCCTGTATAGTTGGAGGACTGAAAATATTTTAGATAGAACGGGCATGATCGATTATGGCTGCATATCAAATTTCAAGTTTCTAATCCAACTGCAAGTTGAAAAACTTCTAATGAATGGCCTACGTGAATCACCCTGTATAGTAGAAGCCAAGGTCTAAGAATTCATTCTCATATTTTTCATACCCCCCACCACCTCGCCTTATCAAACTGGAAATCTGAATATTTTAGTATCGTCGATTAATACTCTCGCCGTTGTATGAATTACGATCCCTCGGAACGTAACGTCTTGCCACGGGTGGTGCTCTCCGACAGTTTTTTTGTGTACAATTAGCTTAGACTTGAATATTTCCATTTTTTGTATTTGTTGGAGTTTATTCTCAATAAACGAAAATATGTTTTCAATTTGCCTCTTTATTGATTCACTAGATCTAAGATTGACGATCTGCGTGCGATTCTGTGACGTGTATCGAATAACTGTTTACCACGGGTCGACTCCGATCCCGTCAAGTTTGTGCAGCATTCTGATTACTCACAATGTCTATCAATGGCCTTCATAGTCTAAGAAGTGTTTTTCAAGTGTTAGTTTATAAGACCAGAAGTGCGCTGCTAGGCAACAAGATACGATGAAGGCAGACTGTAGCACTGGTAGTAAGTACAATCTTCTTGATTTTCGTCTTGGGGAGTCTTAAGAGTTACTAGAATCCCCCTTGAGGGTGAATATAGGTAGATATCGTTGCGAAGGTACGGCTGGCCCCTCAGACGCGCGATACTATGTTCATCTACAATATCACAGTAAACTTTATTACAATAAGCATAGCGGTAGCCATATGTTTTGTACACGAAATGAGAATAATAATAATGATAATAATAATGTTTATTAACCACTGATGATACAGAATTGTATATATGGTAAGCCAGTTACAGAATTTGAAGGATGTAATTTAAAACGACAGAAGATAAAATTATTTGAAAAAATGAGATCAATTTAAATCAATTTAAACACTATACAATTATTGTGTAAGAATTGATGTAAATGTCAATAGGAGTAATATATTTAAAAAGATCAATAAATAAATAATAAATATAAAATTACATAATAAATAACTGATTGACACTATAAAAACAATATTCAATTAAAAATATTTTAACTTTGTCCTTGTATAATTTATACGAATTGACACCACTAATATCATCCGGTAATTAATTACAAAGAGCTACTGCATTATAATACGGTGATTTCTGGTACAGAGCTGTTGTGTGATAAGGAGGCCTTAGCATTCTTCGACATCTTGTGTTGTGAGAGTGCTGGTCTCCATTTAGTATGAACTTATTTAAATTTAATTTGACAAATTTCAACACAGAAAAAATGTAAATGGATGAAACAGTTAGTAATTTGTTATTAATGAATTATTGCTTGCAGCTATCTCTTGGATTGAATTTAAAAATGGTTCTGAGTATTCTTTTTTGCAAGACAAACATCCTTTGAATGTCAACACTTTGGCCCCATAATATAATGTTATAAGATAGATGGCAACAAGCCAAGGAAAAATATACATTTATTAAATGTTTGACGTCCATTATAGATCGAAGTTGGCGTATTACAAAACACGCTTTATTCAATTTCTTACACAGTTCATTGATGTGGTTGTCCCAACACAAATTGCTATCCAAGTAAGCTGTCAGGTAGTATTTTTTCTTGGAAAAAATACTCAGTTTTTGCCAAATTTAATATTAACAAAATTTTATTGCACCATTCATGAAACTATAAGATTAACCATAATTTGTAGGGTTTCAACATCAGCTACTGTTACTACTATTAACGTGTCATCGGCAAACATTGTTACCGTTGTTTGGGGTATATTTTTGGGCTGGTCATTTATGAACAGCAAAAAGATAAGGGGCTCCAAGACTGAGCCCTGAGGAACTCCCATATTGACGTCAAACTCGGATATTCCTTCGTCAACTTTTATTTTAAGTTTTCTATGCGTTAAACAGGATTTGACTCACTCAAGTGTTGTGCCTCTGATGCCTAAGGAAAACATTTTTTTAATGGCAAACGGTATACTAATTGTATCAAATGCTTTCGTTAGATTGAAAATAAATCGATTACATAATTATTTATATCCAACTCATCGTAGATGATTTGAATAAATTGAATTGCGGCTGTCTCCACTGATCTTTCTTTTCTAAAACCGTGTTAGCTATCTGATAATAGATTATTCATTAATAAAAAGTTTGTAATTCGATTAAAAACTATGTTTTCCAAAATTTTCGATATAATGTACAATAGAGATATTGGCCTATAATTCTCGTGATTATTTGGATCGCCTTTTTTTAAATATTGGTAAGACAACGGCTACTTTTAGGATTGACGGAAATTTCCTTCTTCAATAGATTTGTAGGTTAACGGTTCGATTATAAAGTCACAACTATTTTTTATAGCCTTAGATGACATTCCATTCATACCACTCGATTTTTTATTATTTAATTCAAGAATTATGTCCCGTACTTCCCAAACGGTGCCATAAAAAACGATGTTTCGGACATATTACTAGTAGTACAGTCGAGTGAGATGTTATCCACAAAATATTTTTTTATATTATCCTCAGCTACTTGAGAGAAATAACGAGCTAAGTATTCCGCGATACGGTTACCCACCCAAGTGACGGCCTCACCCAGTGTGCCTTAACTTCGCCGAGCGAGATCTTGCCACTGAAACCAGTACCTCACCTCACGGCCTTTGGCACCTATTTGGCACCTTTATTAGTGAAGCTTACATTAAGTAATCAATAAAAGATTCGAATATGATGATATTTGCCTATTAGGTGGAGAGCCGGCTGTATAGACTTCCTATGAATAAGATACATGAAAATCTTTATGTGAGTGAGTAAGGGCGGGTTGTATCAACTAAGTTCAATGCTAAATCAGCTTGATCCAAGATCTAAATTCATGGTTACTATTGTTGTAACAATCGTAGCCATGGATATTGATCCTTAGTCTAGCTGATCTTGGTTTAAACCCTCTTGATACAACTCGCCCTAAGTACTACCACAGACATACAGGGAGCCACTTTTCATTTTTGCAAATTTTGCCTGTGGCATGGAATTCTGACGTCACTCCGGTCACGATTTTTTGTGTCATCGAATACATGAATAAAACTTACGTCAAAATATAGGTTTTGAGGTATACAATGAGATTGTAGTGGGCTACCAGGCTTAATTTGCCCGCAACCCTGAGACACCCTCGATTAAAATATTCGTTTTTCTGTTTTCTTAAGTCATCGAATACATGAATTATTATTTTTTTAAGTTAAAGTATAAGCCTTCTAGTTATTAAAAAAAAAGGCTGCCTCTTCTTATTTGCCCGCATGCCCCATTTTGACGTCACTTCCGGTAAAATTCCATGACGCGGGCAAAATTTGCTAAAATGAAAAGCGGCTCCCTGTATGTCTGTGGTAGTACTTACTCAGCCATACAAAATTTTTCATGCATCTTATTCATAGGAAATCTTTACAGCGGACTCTCTACCTACATTGACTGTAAATAATAGAATAAGTATACGAAAAATAAAATAGTCTGGCTAGATATGCTGTGTGTCTACTTAAGTTGGCGGCATATAGAAAACTTTTTTATTCTCAGTTTAGGAAAAGAAGTTATTCTTTATAAAAAGTTCTGCATTGTCTAAAACCTAAAATGAAACAATAAAACCTCAACATTTATCAGCCATATACGGGGTTTGTCAATAATTATGAATTTGGTACAAGAATAAAGTACTTTTATTTTTGACAATATCGAAAATTGTAATTATGAAAAGTTGTCCATAATTACAAAACACGTTCAAATATACAATCATATCCATTTACGTTGAAAAACGGCATTTTTTACTTTGTCTAAACTTTTCTTTACAATTAAGTGTTCACATTAATTACATTTAATCTAGGATGCACTGACAAGAAATGTTTGACAGTAAACGTCAATGCAACAGTTTATAAGACGTATTTGTTTATCAAAATAGATTAAAATGCCAGCAACATTAAGTAAAAAAGAAAAAATTGAAATGTATCAATTGTGGGTGAAAATTATAAATCACTTCGAGAAGCTGCAGAAATTTTTAACAGTCGGCATTCAGGGAAAATAATCACAATGAAACGGTAAGAAAAATATTAAACAAATTTAAGGCTTTTGGAGATGTAAGTAATAAAAACAACAAACGCCATAAACGGATTGCGAATGATGACAATGAGTATGAAGTAATGCTTTCAGCAATTGAACATCAAAACTTAGTAAAAAGTAATTATTACAAAAAAACTTATTACTCAAAATGGTAACACCTCAAAAGTATATATAAATAAAAATGGGCATAATAAACACAAATCTTATTCAATAAATTTAAATCCAGATGAGGCAAATAACTATTTTGTAAATGTTGGTGAAAATACAATATCAAATTTGCAAACGACAAATAATAGTTAATCTGATAGGAAATGCTAACTGTAGAATGTTTAAATTTGAAAATATATGGGGACAATACAGTAAGAAAAGCTATAAATAAACTAAAAAATGAGAACTAAGAGACAACTATAGTATGAATGTTAGGGTAGTAAAAAGCATAAAAAACATAGTAATTAAGCCTTTAGTTATTCTCTTTAATCAGTGCATAAATGCCGGTATATACCCCGAAGTTTTGAAAATTACAAGGGTTATACCAATCACAAAAACGGTGCATTAGTAGATATCAACAATCTTTGACCAATATCATTAGTTCCAATAATTTCAAAAATTTTCGAAACAATATTAAAACATCAAATAACAGCTCATTTTGAAAATTATAATTTATTTTACAAAAATCAGTTTGGTTTTCGCAATAATAAATCAACAAATAATGCAGTAATTCACCTTCTAAATAATGTTGATGGTCAAGAAAAAAGTATGTTGGAGTTACCTTTTGTGATTTGCGGAAGGCTTTTGACTGTGTATCACACCATGTGCTGCTAGAAAAGTAAAATTGTCTCAATGTTCAATTAGTAAGTTGTGAGCTAATTAAATCCTACTTATCAAATCGTAAGCAATGTACGAGTGTAAATAGTGTATAGTCCGATCTCAAGGATGTGAAAAGTGTGGTACCTCAGGGATCGGTATTGGGACCCACTTTAATCCTGATTTATGTAAATGACCTTAAGCAAGCCATACCGGACGCAGATCTCGTATTATTTGCAGATGACACCACGTTGTTAAGATTGGATGAATCATTAAATGCACTTCAGCAGCACATGGAGGCTACACGATCAAAATCCGGCAAGATGGTTTTCCTGCAACAAATTGTCCCTAAATAAAAATAAAATAATAAATATGATTTTTACTCATAGACCTATAGTAAAATAAGAAAATCCAGAAGAAAATAAGTTTCTTGGACTTTATCTTGACCCAAAGTTAAATTGGTGTCACCATGTGGATTTTCTTGAAAATAAACTGAGTAAAAATATTTTCATCCTAAGAAATTTGAGAAATGTTGTGCCAATAAGTATTTTACCTATTGTCTATCACTCATTAATTGCATTTCATATAGCATATGGAGTGTTAAACTGGAGGCATGCACCTCAAGCTAGTAGAATATTTTCTGTACAAAGAAAATCTATTAGAATCATTTCAAATCTGGGATATAGAGATGATGTTAAACAAAAGTTCATCGATTTAAATATATTAACATTCCCTTCACTATATATTTATACATGTGTATTATTTATTTATAAGAATGTTCACTTGTTTGAAAGAAAAGGTTCTAATCATATATAAATAATACTAGACATATGAGTCTGACATAAAACTCGACTATAACAGACTGAAATCGAGTGATTATGCATATAATTACTTCGGCCTTATTTTTTTCTAATAAGCTTCCATTACATCTTAGAAGTTTCCAAGCGGCGAGGTACAAACATGTGATAAAGATTTTCCTTAACAAAAGCGCATTTTATGTTGTCCATGAATTTTTAAATTGTGATGTATCTACGCTGTGATAAACAGAAATAGGTATTTCAGGTCTTCTGTAAGATTGTGTGTGATCTAGACCGCTGTTGGGTGGCACAACATGTCTAGTCGCTGTTATCTCTCCTGTGTTCGAGTCTCAGCTGCGGTAGATGGCAATATCGCAGGGAATGGTTGTTGTGTTGATGTCTATGTGTACGTGTCCTGGTTGCGTGGTAGAGCAGCAATAGCTGAACTCCGCCAGGACGTTAATATAATATAAATAAGGCATTAAAATTTACTATTTTAATATGTATTATTTTACTGTAACAAGGACTGTAATAATGTGTAATTTAATTACGTATCTCTATTTTTTGCTACTATAGCATTCATTACAAATTTTAAATGTATGCATAATGATTTATTATATTGACGTGTGTAAAACACAGACAGTGTTGTGAACATCAATAACTGATTTGATTTGAATTGATTTCATATAAGCAAAGATACGGTTTCAAAAAATTTTAAAAAAGAAGAAATCTTACCCATACAAGCCGCAATATATTCACACGTTAAGACCAAAAGATCATGACAGACGTTTTGAATTCTGTTGTGATATCCAAGGAATGTTGGAAAATAACCTATTTGTGGCAAGGCATATTCTTTTTTCGGATGAATCAACATTTTCATCAAATGGGACAGTCTCTCTCAACTAAATAAAAATACTCCAGCTACCGAACTATACAATCAGGCAAAGCAAATGCAGAGAATACCTTATAATCTCCCTAAATGTGATAATTTTATGTGGATGGATAATTTCCTTGATAAAATTGCCCCCGCATCAGTAACGAATGACACAACAAACAATCTGTATAGGGAAAGACAGACAAACAGAAATGACATTTTTCATTGCCCCATTACGCTAGAAGAACTGGAATATACTCTGAAAATCACTAATAATACGTCTCCCGGATTCGATGACGTAAGATACCCTATGATTTTTAATTTGTCAAATAATGCGAAAATGTTCCTAATTGATATTTTTAACGATATTTGGATTCGTGGCGAAAATATTGAGGACTGGAAAAACATAATTGTAATCCCCATTTTAAAACCAAATAAAGACCCTAATTTGAGTGAATCATACCGACCTATATCACTTTTATCATGTGTTCTAAAAATATTCGAGAGAGTAATAAAATATAGGCTGGAGTGGTGGCTTAAAGAGAATCGATGTCTTCCAATTACACAATATGGATTTAAAAAGGGATTTGGCACTCTTGACGCCATTTCTCACTTAACCACAGACATACAGAATTGTTACTCATCAAATGGATATCTAGGGGCGGTTTTTTTAGATATCAAAGGGGCATACGATACGGTTGACCTGTTTATACTTAAAAATAAGTTAGATGCATTTTCAATACCCTCGAAAATTTCAAAT
The DNA here is from genome assembly GCA_963583905.1 of Stenurella melanura. NCBI lineage: Eukaryota > Metazoa > Arthropoda > Insecta > Coleoptera > Cerambycidae > Stenurella > Stenurella melanura. The sequence goes on along the minus strand of OY757316.1, from coordinate 80,131,890 downwards.
ACCATAGTCAACCTCTTTTTTAATAGAAAAATTTATGTTCGACAACCCGATAATAATAAATATTTAGGACCCCGATACACATCCATAGACCTCCCCCAGGGGTCGGTACTAAGTCCCTTGATGTTTAATTTATATACCGCACAATTGCATTTAACACAAAAAGATGTGGAGGTGATACAGTATGCAGACGATTTCGCTTTCTACGTAATCAATAAAAAATATGAAAAATGCAGCCAACTTCTCGATACCGGCATGACTAATATATTAAACACTATAAATAATTTAGGATTTCAATTATCACCAGAAAAATCATGTGTTGTAATTTTTACAAGACATAATACCCCTAATATGGATATTATGCAGCTGGACAACGTTCGCCTCCCGGTACAAAGGCAGGTCACTTATCTGGGCATTGTGCTACATCAAAAACTAACCTGGAAACCTTTTGTGAACCACATAATAACTAAAAGTAATAAGGGCTTAAACTTTTTAAGAATGATTATGCGAACTTGGTGGGGAGCCGACCCGCAAACTGCTACAATTTTTTATAGATCGTATATTCGATCCATCATAGATTATGGCTGCATATTATATGGCTCGGCTAGTAACACTCTCTTGCATCAGTTAGATTTACTACAAAATAAAGCACTGAGGTTATGTATAGGTGCCATGAAATCTACACCCATTGAACCTTTACGTGTAGAAGCTCTCGAACCTCCGTTACAGTTGAGACGCCAGTTCCTTTCAGAGAAATTTATCTTTAAGTCACACATTAAAAAATCACCAATTATTGACAAAGTTAGCAAATTAAATAATCACGATCTTATCAACAAATACTGGTCAAAAAGGAATTCACCACCTTTGTGCATAGGATTTCGAAATACGAGTAATATATCTCCAGAATTAGACGAATTATACACACGATCGGATGATAAGGATTATTTAAGATTTTTTAATAAACCAACGGTAATATCACCAAATTATTGTGAAGTACCAGAAGTAAGTAAGATTATTTTAAACAGCATAACATCTCAATGGCATAATTACTTACATATTTATACAGACGCGTCAAAAAATGAAAATGGGACGGGATGTGCAATTTTTGCACCTAGTACCAACCTGAAAGAAAAAGGGACAGTCTCTAGCCAAAACTGTCGTTAGTGGAGTGATATGAATCCGAATTTTACAATGTTACTATTTTTGATGGCTATTGATATTTATTAGTATATAAAAATAACAATATAATATAGTTATCTCTTGATTTTTTGTACATCAATTTTCAAGATGTTTGGATCTTTTTCCATTTTTAGGAAACAATAAAAAATTGGCCAAAATTTGGCGAATTTAAACATGTTGGTAAATTTGTAAATGTGAATATTTTTATTCCTAATTTTTTCTGCATTGAAGTACTATCTTGAACTAAACGATAATGCATTTATAACTTATATTAAAGTCAGTTATTTTTTATGGGCCTGTGAATACTTAATAGCGCAAAAAATCAGGAGGTAACAATATAATACACTGTTATTTTTACATACTAATAGCCATCAAAAATGGAAACCCAAGAGAATATTTTATGTCCGCTTTAAAACTCATTTTGATTTTTCATCCTAGCTTGTTTGGTTTTCGAGCAATTCAACAAACCGCGCGCAAAGAATTCAAATAAAGGAAAATTCGTAAGCATTAAAAACACAAAATTTTCATTTTTTTTCGATATCGACTTTCTCGAAAATCGTGGCATATATTACAAAAGAACTTTTTTAGGAAATTAGTCCAGCTCTCTTTTTATGATGAGCAATTTTTTTATATCTTCAATGGTTAACGAGTTATCAGTAAAATAAGTTTTTTTTTTACCGAAGGGGTGGTTGCGCCGCACCCCCAGAAATGATTTTTGTGGTTTTGTGATGTATAATCCCTCCACTAAGAGTTATTGAAGGAATGTCTCAGATAACATTTTTTGTTATGGAAATCTTTAAAATCTTTATAATTATTGGACTATAATGGTAAAAAGGTAAGGGGAAACCAACCACAAGGACGATTCATTTGGTAATGTTTGGAAGTATTGTATTGGAATAAAATAATGCAATTAAAAAATAATAATTTATTTGTTCTTTTAGAAAATAAGCCTATTGATAAAAACATTTGTATACATATTTACACCTTTCTTTATAAAAGAAAACATATTTCTCATCCCATATTTCAACCTTCCTTACTTCTTACTTAAAAGTTCTTGAATCTCCGCTAGTGATTTTCCTTTTGTCTCGGGTACTATAGAAAAGATGAAAACAATACCTAAAACGCAGAAACTTCCGAATAACCAAAAACATTGTGCCATACCCACATTTTTAACTATAATAGGAAAAATCAAGGTGACTCCAAAACCTGCCAAAAAACAAGAAAACGACGTCAAAGCAGACGCTACTGACTTAACGTGTGCGGGAAATACTTCAGACATGATAGCCCATGGTAAAGGCCCAAGACCTGAGTTAAAAGCAACAATATAAACCATCAGGCAAACAACTGGCAACCAAAAGATTTTGTCCACGTTGTAAATTGTATTGTTTTTCAAGTAAAAGTACAGCCCAAGAAGTAAAATAGACGCGCAAGAACTGATAGTGGATACTAATAGTAAAAATTTTCTGCCCAACTTTTCTACAATAGCAGATGTTAATATTGTAGCAAAAACTTGTATCGTGCCAATTATAAGTGTGGATACATACGTGGATATTCCACTGCCGGTTGCTTCGAAAATGGGACCCAGAAAAGCAAGAACAGCGTTAATGCCTGCAAATTGTTGAAGAATGACCAGTCCAAGTGTTACTATTAATCCTTTTCTCAAAGGCGCTTTTTTTACTAGCTCACAGATGCCTCCTTTATTGGCACTACTTTGTTCCAATTCCTGACTGATCTTTAAGAGTTCTTTTTCCAATTGACTGTTATTTTTGTTTCTAAGTTTCTTCAAGGCTTCTTCGGCTCCTTTTTTATTACCAATGGACATCAAGTAAATAGGAGACTCCGGAATAAATAAGGCAAAAAATATCAAAAATAACATGAGAGGAATTGCGCAAGAGAAACTGAACAGCTTGATAGATAAAAGTGGACCTACCGCAAATGGATACAATAATCCCATAGTTACAAAAACGGTCATAATGCACCCAATTTTACCTCTATTATGGTCCTCTGTTATCTCCCCCAAGTACATCGGCAGAATAGCAAACGTGCTACCAACACCTAAACCCATAAAAAATCTTGCAAAATAGTACAATCTTATGCTCGTAGCGAAAGCTAACGTAATGTACCCTGTCATAATGGGCAGGGCCAGTACCATTAACGTCTTTTTCCGTCCTAAGGTGTCGGCTAATTTTCCAGAGAATAATGGGCCTATGGCCGCACCTAGACACAATATCGCAGCAATCCAGGATTCTTGTATTGCCGTTACGGCTTCTCCTAATGGATTGATGTCAGGATTAGTTTCTTTTAACTTGTTGAAAACTGGGGAACTCCAAGCAAAACTACAGCCACAAGCAAATACTAAGATGTCAGCTGAAAAAAATATTTGAATTAAATAGTGAAATTATACACACACACCCGGCAAATTTAAAGGAAAAGAGATTAATTGACATTTTTTTCTAGCTAATTTTCTTTTATTTTAACAAAGAGTGACCAGCCTGTTTTTGCTTAGGTCATAACTTTGCACCGAAAAAAGATAATTGAACGCTAAAGGTCTTAAGGAGGTTGAGGCATTAGACGAAAATAATGAAAAATAGTCAGAAATAAAGTTTTTCAATAGATTTTTTATATGACACAATTTTCTATAAAAACCCAAAGTCATTAGGAAACTCATAGAGTTCAAATTTTTTTTAAACTTTTGCATGTAGTCTTATGGAAAATATGTCAACTCAGCATGCAAATGGTACATTTTAATTTATAGCAAATAACCAAATAATGTCAGCAGTTCCGAAAACTAACTATGTAAAGTATTGATGTTTTACGCATATTTTAATATTGTTTCCAATTTAATTAGGAGACTTTTAATAAATAAAACAAATTATTAAACGTTTGTAAACTGTCAAATTTCTCTTTTTGTTAATGATTTTTAACTGATTTTTCAATTATTTAATGTTTTAATTTTAATTTTTACTGCTTCTCATTTTTTTAAAAGTTATTTACTGAAACAAATTTGTAAAATACACAGATATTTACATAAATTTATTATTTGTTTTAATAAGTTTGGACAAAACATCCAAAAGTTAGTTCATTAAGTAATATAATTAAATCTAATTAAATAATTAATTAATAATAAAAAATGATTTATTTATGCCTTTGTGGCAATAATTATTGATATAATCGACTTATAACCTTTTGTAATAATTTATTATGGAAAAGTTCCAATTTAGAATTCGATTTACTTTTGGTTGGGACTGTAACGCCTCAACCTCCTTAAATTAAGGCTAATAAAAAATGAAGTGTAGTGTAATGGTTTTTATTTTTCAATATGGGTTCCTACTCCTCTAAATGGGGGTTGAATTAAGTATAAATATTTTTCACTGTTTTTTTTCATGGTGGTTTTTAATACAATTACTTTACTTATTTTTCGAAATAATAAACTCCATATCTAAAAATCTCCCCTGAATAAGGGTTAAAACTACCCTTACATTAAAAAATTCTAATAATGTAAGTATTTTAAAACATTTTACATACTTATATTCTTAGAATTCTTTTAATGTAGGGTGTTTTTAATGTAAGGGTAGTTTTAATCCTGTTTCAGGGTCAGTTTTTGATGTGGAGTTTTTCCATTTAATTACTTAATTCTAATATATTTGTATTAAAAAGCGTTTTGAAAACGAAAATTAATGAAAAATATTTATACCCATAATAATCCTTTTTCATGGTGGTTTTTAATACAACTACTTCAAAATAATTTACTTTTGCCCGGCAATGCCCCTTCAACTAAATTTGAAGCATAAACTAGAAAAACATATTTTTTTACCAATTAACCAAATAGGGATTCTAACCCTCTCTGATTATCCGCTAATCGTATAATTTGGCTATATTTGGTATAAATCAACCTTTGCAAAGTAATATTAAAAACCGCTGCCTAAGGAATCACTACTTCCACATCCAGATTCTTCATCCAAGTCGTTTTAAAGGAAACATCTTGACTATATTTGCACTCCAGTATGTGGAAATTATTGGTCATAGAATTTTAATAATATTTGGGGCAGATGTCATAGAAAAGTTTGAGGAGTTGGTTTCTACCATATAGGTACGTTAAAAATGAAGTTTTTAGTTCACCCTACTTATTTTCTACTATTCACCTCCCACCCCTTCAATGGAGGCATCTCAATCAGATGTCACTACAATACATACGTGTACTAATCTCAAGTGAATATCTCAATTTGATGTTATCAATCCCATTAATAATGAAGCGGAGGTGGTGGAGTTTGAAAAATATTAGAAAGAAATCTGAGGCCTTGGTTTCTAGTATATACACCGAATCCCAAATTTCTGTACTCTTATCACCTTGATTTACTTATTTTCCCCTAGTCACTCCTATTAACCCTAACCCTTCTAAGGAATCATCCCAAAATATAATCTAGTTCCAGATGTCGTTATAATACATACGTCTACCAAATTACAAGTGAATATCTCAATTTTATTTTATCAACCCCTTTAATAATGTAGTAAGGGTAGTGGAAGGGTTGAAACATATTGTTAAAAAATTTGAGGTCTTGGCTTCTAGGACATACACCGAATTTCAAGTTGCAATACTCTTACTAGCTTGCTTTACTTATTTTTCCCTATTTACCTCTACTTACCCCCACTCCTTCAACGCA